>CM073776.1:65731003-66186982 GCA_037158775.1 Hetaerina titia | reverse complement strand
GGCGTGTGAAATTAACACATGAGAGTAGGGGGACATTCCCTTTTCATGTAACACGCATAGGTTCCCAGAGGGATCTGGCACCAGCAAAATCATAAAGTTTGGGTAAAGCTGAGGGTGTCCAGGAGCGTCACCCAGGGTTGAACCCGGATCCTCTGGTCATATGCCTAGAGCTTTTTTTACCTACTGAACTACGAAGGCTCCTGGATGACATGATTCAATAAGTATGCGATGATAAATACTCAGAAAAACAACTAAATGAAATGATTGTGTAAATACTACTCACCACATGCCTACTCCACGACCATATACAGAATCTATAATCCGGTGATTGTAGAGTTTCATTCGTACAATTTCATTGAAGTAGCAATTAAGGAACGAGGTTGGGAACTAGATTGGAAAGAGTAACTAGGTTGGGAATCACTCACGGAGCGTAGCTTATATTACAGGAAATCTCTCGCATAAATTTGGAATTAAGTCGCATTACCGACGATGCTCAAACTGTGTTGTTGGTACCATCGTAAAACGGCATTTGATATCAAATCAGTAAAATTAGAAATATTAAGTGTAGAAGAGATACTTTTAAGGATCATTTTTCCGACGAAAGACAAAAGGATCAGATTAACTTCAAATGACCACATTAAAGGGGAAAAGTATATTTCTTATTTCATAGTAAGTAGCCTACTATTTTGCTCTTCAGCTTTAGAGATGGCCCTTGTTAACTACGGTAGGTGTAGGGAATTATAGCTGATTTAGATGCAAATATTCTATCCTTCACGTCAACCTTAACAAATAAATATACTCTTTTTTCTCTTCGCCACTTGCTTTAAATTCTGGCCGTGATGGAAATTTAAACGGGATACTACGAAATAGAAAACCTGTCCCACAACAGCGAAAAAATTTTCCAGCACTGTCACCACATTCTCCCAAACATTTATTCACATTGATACAGTTGTTGGGCAATCTACGATGACATCATGGTATACTCATCAAAGAATGTTGGGATCGACATGAATGTGGTTTACCTCCTTCCCACACTATCGTATCCAAACCCATGGCACAAAAAAATGAACTTCATGCAATACTTCAGAAGAATGATGTCCAATAGGGCTTCCCCTCATGGCTCCATGTTACGTTTGCTTCCAGCGTCACATGAATTATCATGACGATACGCGACACTGCGATAGAGCATCGGCAAGCCACATTGTGAACTTCGAAAGATGCATCGCTGTGCCACAGGCACAACGGCGATGCCAAGGCAGCATGGAGGCGAGTGAGCGTGCGAAGAATGGTAGGGAAGGGGGAACAGGGAGACCACGAAGGGATGACCTTGTAGGCCACCAATCACAACGCTGCGATGACACCGCTGTCGTCCAGACAGGCCCCACTAATAAACAAACCGCGCGCCCGTTTCCATGGAGATCTACCGCCACTCTCTGACGCTTTCAGGAGCGGCACCTCGAGCAACTCCAGACGAATCCTTTAACACCCAAATTCGCTGCGTGAACCGATTATGTCGTTAAAAAAAAATAGGTATCACAAAGCTGTTAGGCAAGTTAGGCAGGAATTTCGGGCCAGGCGAAGGAGAACTGGGGAACTACAGCAATTAAAGAGGGGAAAGATAGGAGAGAATACGTTCCAGAAAATTGAATTATCTTATTGTTTGCTTTCTGCGTTAAACATATTAAATTCACTTCACCATGACTGTTAAACGCGAACGCTAGGCGTAAACAAAGGCTAAGAGGTCGGAAGAGGTGAAAAGGAATGCTAGAGCAGAACGATGATAGTATACTATAATAGGCAGGATGTGTGAATTTTGTGGTCTTTAAAAGTGTGGGAGAAGCCTATGAAAGACACCGGAAAGAAGAACAAAGCTACCTTAGGATATTCGAAGGCACAATTCCCGTTCCGTGCAAGTTTGAAATGTCTTTCTCTAAATTCTATTATTGAATCAGTAAGAAGACTGTTAATAATCCTGTCTGCTTGCTAAACATGATCACTTTATTAAATTAATAACACAATTTACATATCCACTGTTCTTTATTCTCGTACAACTAGTTTCAACGCATAGGCGTCATCATCAAATGATCACTTTATTTTGATCAGAACGCTCTCTATTTCTTTTTTATCAA
Organism: Hetaerina titia; assembly: GCA_037158775.1. NCBI lineage: Eukaryota > Metazoa > Arthropoda > Insecta > Odonata > Calopterygidae > Hetaerina > Hetaerina titia. The sequence continues at coordinate 66,184,853 of CM073776.1, read as the reverse complement.
TTATTTTTGAAATTACATTATATATACCTGTATATTTGAATATAATTATGAATACATTATACAAATAAAAAACCATAAACACAGTAATCAACCCGAAGGTCGGTTTAGTAGGTGATGGTAGAGCTCACCCATGTACCAAGCCCGACGGCATGTGAATATTCACACATCAGGGTAGGGGGGCCAGTTCCTTTCCCTGTGCCGGTTATGGTTTCCCAGGAAGATCCCGAAAAATCAACTAGCTTGGGTGGAGCTGCAGGTGCCCAAAGTGCCGTGCCCGGGAATCGAACCCGGGACCCTCCGGTCAGTAGTCCAACGCTCTACCCACTAGACCACCGCGACCCACTTTATACAAATATATATATTATATACATGCAGAAAATCTGCTGACAAGTATCGATATCGTCGAAACCAAATACTTACTTGATGGTTACCGCATTATTTTATCGAGTAAAACTAACTTGTAACTCAATGCCATGTTCCATATTTATTTGGTATACTATATTATTTATTGAGGATTAAATTTTTTCAATTCTACCTATACATAAATACCCCGCGATCCACCAAAAAGTGAGTGCAATCACCGGCTGGGATGGGTAAGGATTAGGGGAGAGGAAGGATGTATAAATGGTAAGGAAATGGGAAAATCATTCACTAAACCTCCGAAGAGGCGTGCAAATTCATATGTATGCAAAGGGAAAACTTAGATCCGAACAAGTGCTCTTTCCACCCACTAACAAAGTTATTTGGTATACGAAAAAGGAGGGAATAAAAATGAACCGCAAAAGATTCCCTCCACACCTAGAGAGGAAAGTAAGATGAGAAAGTTTAATCAATCCATGATCCCCAGAGTCTTTGTTTATAGATTTCTTAAGGGTGGACTCATATTCTCCCACAAGAGTAAGCATTATCATTTCATTCGAAGAGCATTACAGACATTAAGAATTAATTATTATTTTAGGTAAAACAGCTTAATCTCCTTCAGAAATGTTTTCCACATTGAAAATTAAAGAGTTAAAATATACGTATCCTTGTATACACGCCAGGAAGGGAAGATTTACCACTTCTTACTCCATGAATACCCAATTCCAAACCAGGTCACGCTGTATATTGTCAAAATCCTTAATAAATGGGCTTTAACTTAGTGGCAATAAAATAACTACGAGTCTGTGACAAATAAATTCAGAAATACTATATGCGTATGATAGGGACGTCACACAAGAAAAAAGTAAGTTTGAGCCAATAGCCGTTCCTCGAGGGGATGAATGGGAGAAAACGTACAACCGCACATGCGCGCTGGATTAAAAAAGAATATTTTTTAATGCCTCACACGATCTCCGTACTCCGATGATTATGGAGCGGAACGAAAGGAACAGAATCGTGAATCAGATGAAAAAGGATGTCTAGGCTATCTTCTCCTCCGGTGACACGGGGAGGGGATTGTGGTATGGGGGAGGTCCCAAATGACCAATATTCGCGTCTCACGGGAATGACGAAGGACCCCGTCGAGTGGTCTGCAAATGGTCAAAAGACAAAATACGCACCCGCGGTCCTACCCACTCGCCCTTCCACCGCCCCCCCTCCCCTCGCTCCCTCTCGCTCATCGGTCGTTATAGAGTGACTTTTGCGAAATTGACGGTCAACCCGCGAAGACACACGGGGCGAACGAGGGATGTATTCGCGGTGAAGTCCTAACGGGGCGCTAATTAATCCCACTCACTTCGGAGGGCGTGCATCGATGATCGATATAACGCGTAGACACCAGTGGGAGAGGTTTGACCACGATTTCAGAGGCACTCTCTGGTACTGCGTGCCATTTACCAATCCACCCGAACCTCTTACATGGAAAAGGCAGGAAGGTCATGAATATTTTTTATTTATAAGAGTAAATTGTGCAGGAATATTCTTCCTTCGCATGTCTCTTTCACTACTATACGGGCTGGGGCGTCCGGCACGCTCTTCGTCATTCACATCTTCTCGGCCCTCTGAGAACATTTTGTACCACCGATAAACGTTGCTTCGGTCCAAGGTAGCTTGTCCATATGCCACAGTCACCATTCGGAATGCGTCCGCGCACGTAATTTCGTTTTTCACACAACATTTTATACAGATTCTTTGATCCATTTTTTTGGGACAAGCAAAAATCGAAGACAAGCCGAAACACGTCCAAGCAAAACAGCTGTCAACAATTAACTGAAAATTCAAAATGGCCGAACTTTTCACCATAAGTGAGGGACTTAAGTACCAACATAACGCCACAAAAAAATCGAAAATCAAATAATCGTAACCCGCGGAAATTCAAATTTCGCATTACTTTTTTAACGTACCTCGTACGTACACAGTTATAAAAAAGCGGTTAAGTGAGGCATCGCTAACAAATAATAAATTTCATTACACTCCTTTTCGATAGTAACATATTTTAATATTACGTTTTAGAGATATCGACTCAGCAAGGCAGTAAGCTGATTAAAGGTTATTATTTGTTGAAAGAAAGTCGGAAAATTTAGCTTAAGTCGACCGCTGATACACACAAAGGTGAATCGTAGGCCGAGTAATTTTGCCAATGGAGATACCGATGCTTTCTTTCTATTAAAAACCCCCAAATTAAGAGAACAACAGGTAGCTCGGCTGGCACCTGACCGAAAATCTAGGGATCCACGTTCGAATCTTGGCCAGCGAGAATGATGTGCTGCGCTGTGAAAAAAGTTAACTCAAATATTTCTTAAAGACCTCCTCACCCCCTATTTGTTTTGAACATAAATGAATCCAGGTACATTCCTGACCACAGACTTTCATTAAATTCCATCACTGAGAAATACTCGTACAATCGTTAACGCACAACGACAATTCTGTCACTGGGAAGATCCCTCTCCATATCGTGACGCCATTCCTGTTCCAACCTTAAAAGTGTGCTACGGTGGATAAACGGTGGGCCATTCATGGTTTCATCTCTTTAGCACCCACGTCCCTCGTTCAGCCCCCAGGCCTGTGGTCCCCTACCTCAGGGGGGGGGTCATCGCTATGGGAACGCGCACTTTGTTCTCCTCTCCATGTCCCCCATTCTCACCTCCCCCCCTTGACTGATTACCGCCCCGGAAGTCGTGCGAAGGGTCCGGAACGGAAGCGCGAGGGTTTAACTTTCGAATTCGAGGCTATTACTACGTCGTCGGCCCCTGTTTTCAACCGACATTATGACCACTCCCCACCTCCGCCCTCCCTCTCCTTCCCCCGTCCACGCCTACGCTCCATTCCCATTGGTGGGAAGAGCGAGCGAAGACCCCCGGTCGACCGGCAAGTGAGTAGGCAGGTATGGGCACGCTCGCAAGCGTGTAGGCGTTATTTGCATACCCGATTCTGTGCGTACTGATGCGTGGACAAACGCACACAAACGCGACCGTGGAGTAACCGATTGGAGAATTCCACATCGGATCAAAGTCAGTCTCCTCATTAAAACGCTGCGGCGTTGAGGCGTCAGTTGATATCAATTGCATTGTTGAATCAATAGTAAATCGCTTTACAACTTTTTTGTGGGGAAGTGGCAGATGTAAACATGTATCTATTCAATTAAAACAAAGGGAAAATCATTATTTAAGGCTTGTCGACTAGTAGAGTCAAGTGTTTTTTTACTGAATGATCCAGGATTCTAAGCACTATCCCAATCCGAACACTCTCAATTGTCGTTAAAAAACTGCATCTGAATAAAACACTCTCTAACTCCACTCACACCCTACGTCATATCATTCAGCCAAACTCGCGCTTATTCTTTTCTTGCCTCTACTTACTGACATTCTTTCCTCTATCACGTTCTTCATCTTGCAGACATATACATGACAACACAAAATATCTTCAATAAACGTGTACGCTTCTGCAAAAATCGTAAATCTATTTTAACCCTAGAGCTCTAACGCAAACATAATTAGTCACAATTTTAACAACATTCATAGTACACTCAATGTTGCGCAGTTGAAAAAAACACTCGTGTCGTTTACCGTCTCGTTTTTTAAGAAAATCGGAGACCTCAAAATCCGCATGTCTCGATAAGCTATTCTCCCTTCCGTCACGCGAACCCGTTTAACCGGATTTTAAAAATCATGGTGTTAATAGCACTAGTATACTATCATTTAAAATATAATACATCAGTGTAATCGTTCAAATAAGGAGACAATTGCCTCTCTGCAGGTGATAACCATTTTAAAATGAGCTGATGGACTATTCTCGAAGAGAATTTTCCGTAAATTAAAATAAAATTCTCCCACCTAATGCATCGAGCTACGTATTTTCTTAGGTTAATGCACCCACGAAATAAAAACATATTATCCAGTAGAACTTTCACTTTTTTCAATTGGCAAGAATAGAAAGAAATAGGAACAAAATCAAACTTAATATTGATTAATTAATGAATTATGGGTAATAATGGACGCTTTTCAATTTGCAATCACCCCTTTTTATGATATCATAATAAAAAGAGCTATTTATTTTTCTTCTTTTCTTCTTTCTCCATATCTTCATATGGATGCTGAAAAACGGAGAATTGCATTGTCTTGATCAAAGCGCTACAAAAATGCTTAAGACTACGCAATCCAAATGCTACAAATAAGAAAGGCTGACGACCGCGTATTTCTCTCGGCTATCAGTACGACCTTCGGGTCGGAGTCTGTGAGAGAATGGTAGTGCATTTTGTTTAGTTCCAAAAAAAAGTCAATATCTTTTCAAGAGGAAGGCGACACGAGTTTTGACACGGCCTATCAACAGTCCAATGGTAGGCTTAGTATTGAATCATATCGAAACTTCACAAACACACTAAAAATAATAACACGTAACACCGTGTTACGTAACATTAAAGTCCCGGACTGAGGTGTATTCTAATCCAGGATTTTCATGCAAGAACCAGAATTAGTATACTGATCAAGGGTTTATTATGAGCCAAAGGCAACCTAAAGTGTTCTCTAAAAAGTTACAAAATAAAAAAACAAAATTATACATACCACATATTGTTCATATTGTCAGCCTTAAAATGATTCAATACCTTCACTCCCATTAGACATCTCTGAAAAGAAGTAACTTGTACTGGAGTCTCCACATGAGCTATTGAAAAATGACCTGGAACTTTTAAGAAACTGCCCCGGAACCCAAAATATGTCCCAGACTGATAGTTAACAAATGAAATGGCACCCATTGTAGTTGCTCTCACACCGCAGCAATTACCCAATTTTCGCTCAATTCACGAGCTTCCAGAGAGGTGGTAAATTTGACGACAAATTCGCTCGTCACACGTAAACGTTGGTATGAGTCGCAAATTTTTCGCAATGGAAACCCTGGACTACCGATTATGCACACCCATACTGACACGCCGCAAGTGCCTCCACTGACAGGCACTTTCGCCAAAATCCTATCGGAACATTCTGAATGAGAAGGCGTAAGAGTTTGGGAGAGGGAGGTTGTTCGGGAGAGCAAAGTGGGTGGGGGTGGGTGGGAGGGAGGGAAGGAGACCGAGGGGTATTATTTTTCAGAGCATTCGACTGGGCGGATTGACGGTGTCGGACACGTCCGCCGTGTGGCGCGAGACTACAACAATCACAGGTGAGGAGGACCCCAAGGAACAAATTCCTGGTGAATTTTGGGCCGGCTGATGGATTGACGAACCTGGCGTGATTTTCGCACCAGTAGGTTACCAGGTAAAGGGTGTTTAACACAATGCTATATTTCAGCACTGAAATCAGAAAGGGATTTTAATCTTTTCCGCAATTGACATTGCCTAATACTACAGTCGATTCCAAATCAGGACTATGGATTGGCTGCCTGAAATTGACGACTACCTGGTTAATTGTTGGAATTCAAGCGTAAAAACGCGGCTGTTGACGAAATCAAAACAAAACGTTTGGGCAAGCGCCGAATGCGATGGTGAATGAGAATGAAATATCGAATGCCGAAATTTTGACCGTGTGTAAAAGGATTCAACCAAGACAAGGTGCCGATTTAGCCCCAATATACATTGGCCATCCTGATGTTTAGTAACTGGAATAAGTATTGTGGAAAATGACCCTTGGGACTTGTCCAGGTACTAAAAACTACTTCTTCGAAACCCTAATTATCACGACATAAAATATCCTTGAAACTCATATTATGCCCATAATATTGCGAGACAACAGCGTAATCTGCTTCTCCCTGGAAATACAGGGTTCAAAACTAGATGAATCCTATAGTCACACGTGAGGTGGATACAATAAATCTGTGCGCCAACCAAATATATAAATGTTATCTTAACCGTGCTTTAAATTTCATAGTAAAAAACTGCAAATGCCTCTATGACTAATAACCTGATATCCTGCTACAGTGGCAACGTGGAGGGTACTATGTAGTTATGATTATCAAGGAAACTGAAGTACATTAGATACTCTAATCATTCATCTGCTGTCCCAGATATCGCCCGACTACCTCACCGTTTACTGTATATAATACACAATGCCCGCAGGGATTCTGCCCCACAAAAATCCATGAATTCAAGTTCAAAATGAAATAAGTGTCAAATTTCAACAATTTCATAGCATAAAAATCATTCGCCTTGGCTGGGATGTGAGCCCGGATCCCCCAATGTCAGGCCGAATGCTTTAGCCAGTTAAGCTATCGAGGCGTCCTATAGCACTGCGAAATTTCGGGGGCTTTTAAAGGCAAAATGTGTTGTGACGAATTACCGTACATACTATGTAACCGGCATTCGTAGTCGTGGGCGATGCGCCACAGTCCACGAGGTTAAAGCCAACTTAAAACACCTAGGGTGTCCCTTGACAGATTCCAAGAAACTGGGGGAGATGCCACGACGGTAACTTTCAAAGGAGTCATCTGCTATATGTGCACTATAAATGCAAAAGAAATGCAATGGAGATATGGAGAAATGCTATACAAAAGAAATGCTTATGGAGTTGAGATGGGAATCATTGGAAGAAAGACGACTCAATGCTAGGTTAAACTTGCCAAATAAATTCAGATCCGCATGTTTCAGCACCGAGGTCTCGAAAATTATTCGCATTCCAACATACATTGGTCGCTTGGATCATGTATACAAAATTCGGGAAATAGATGCCATAACTAGCAGACTCAAGGACTCCTTCTTCCCACGGACAATACGGGACAACAACTGTAGGGTTACACTCGTAGATAACAAAAATGCCACGTGTCACCCTCGGCGTCTAGGTAACAATTAGTTATACTCAATTGCATGCACATTCACTAACCTCCTGTGTGTTGTGTCAAAACCCTTCCCGCATGACCGCATTGGAATGCCATTAAGTAATGTAGTGCTGTTTACAGTGTTGTTTGCTCTGCTTTTGGTACCCTAAATTTCCCCTTCCATCCCTTGTCCCTCTCCGTAGGTGAGCCCTCCTCCTACCTGCAGCGTTGGGCCAAAGTCCTCACCTTGGGTAGGAGATCGTTTTGTGTTGCACGTTCTTGTGATGGTGGAATTTCGCCTTGCTACTTACTTGAATCTGCCTTGCACGTTCTTGGATATATTTCTTGCTGCGTCCTAAGATACAATTGTTTGTTGTAATTAAGCATGTGTACTTGAATGCTTGTGGAGTGAGGGGAGGTGGATGTGTATTTGCATGCGTGTAAAATGATAGGATGTTTCTATGAATGTATGCACTACTGTGGATTTGGGTTTGCATGTGTGTATTAGTTTTGAATGCGGTTTTTATTTTTTCCTTTTTTGGGTGGTGACCTAACACCCCCCGCCACACGCCCTTGTGGCGGCTTGCGGGGTATTATGTAGATGTATAATGCAACAATATCAGAGTGTAAAAATCATTCTCCTTGACTCCAGGTTTCGAATCAGGATCCCTCGATTTCCGTACGAGTGTTTTAGCCAGTTATGCTATCGAGATATCTTCTTACACTCCCACAGTACAATATATTTGAAAACAAAAAATCCTATTGAACAAAATATCCTTAAAACTCAAACTAAATACGGATTATTGTAACTCGTACTTTAGCATTGTATGCACTCTGCCTCTCTTAATTCCATCCAAAATTCCTATTCTTTTCTTCACTCTTAGCTCGCTTGGCCAAAATTCTTCCCTCTATAACCGTCCTCAACATCCCGTTGCCTCTCAGAGTATCCTATATCCACTCTTGGAATATAAATTTATCGCCTTAATATTCTGAAAGCAATGTGACCTTATGGTATGAGACGATATTTTTCATATCTCGGAAAAATTATCACTGTTTACGCCGAACATATAAGTAGTTTCCCTTTACATATTCGTGTATCAATATTGGTCAGATATAAGATACCTATTCTATCCCCTCTCTGGAAGAAATGATTTTCTATACTATTCAGGTACGGTAAAGGGATAGCACACTTTGCCGGAAGGATTTTGTCACCGTCTTTTTCCCATTTTGTACTTGAAAGAGATGACTGAAGGAAAATTGAGATATCTACGAGATCTCGTACGTTCACTCGAAATCTGGATTCACACATTTTTGATAAAGTGGTGGTGACTCCTAGGGAAATAGTTACGGAAATGTACCGTAAAATATTGTTTTTTCTCCTACATAATTGCACGTTAGGAATGTCGTATCGTAAATTCAGTCGAGTTTTTTTGCGCGGGAGCATAATTTCAATATCACAACGTACCATATAAACCTACCTCCTTTAGCCGAGGGCAACAAAGGGACCTTCCGAATTCCCCCAAAACCCGTGCCTTGACAAATGAACATCGTTAAATTACGAGGGTGGCACTTAAGTGGGGCGTCTGGGGGAGCGGGCGTTATTTAAGTGCAACATCTAACTACTTAAGCGTACGCTTGACCTCCCGCTAGCACACCACTTGATTATCCCCTCCAAATATGCAAGTGCTGCGGAGTAGCGGAGTCAAGACCGGACCAACACACAAGCGCTCTCCCAGCGACCATTCTGTGTCGTGTCCGATTGTCCTTTTGTATCCCTGCAGCGATTAACATTCTTTAAACTTTTAGTCACTCCTCCATTGCATCGCTACCTTAACATTCTGTTCATGCCAAATTTTTAACAAACGTGACGTTAAAAAAAAACGCAATTAACTTGAGATTTTTCCCTAACAAACGGGAAACAGTACGAGTCTATTGTTCACCCAATCAACGATGGCCCCAGTCTTTCGAATCGCTAACCATTCTAGACCCAGTCCATCTCTAAAGTCACGCCTGGAGGCTGTGTAGGTGTACACCACGCCGATGTCGAGCTAACCGATCAGACTTCACACTCGTAACACAAAAAAATCTCCACCAAACCACATCGCCGTCAATCCATGGAAACCGCCACTGTCCGTCCCTAGTTACCATTGTTGTAGGCAGTATCTCCTTCGCGGGGAGGTTCATGAAAACATTCATCGTGGGCTTTTAAAATACTTGAGCAGAGCGTTAACACATTTTTCCACACAGAGTACATTCTACCCACCTCCGTATCGTTTATCATATCATACACCGTATCGTTTAACATACGATTTCCTCTCTCTTCGACGCTTACGCAAGAGCATCTTGAATATCGCAGCCATCAAATGCTCACTTCTTCTCAGTTAAACTACTCCGTCCACTTTTTCCTCCTTCGTGTTTCACCCTACTCCGTAAGCACATTCGAAATATCTTTGTCAGACCTCCGTGGAGCTCGCCTTCTTCCATCCAAGGCCAGGCCTCCGAATGAAACAGTGATACCTAATATTATACTAGTAATTTTTACCAATTTTTTCTGTACGATAAAGTCCGTATTCATACTCATAGTTATGAATTTCCTCATGTACAATCAAATAAAACAAATACAATCTTTTTCTATTACGGTCTTTTTTGAATTATCTCACTTTTCGCCCAAAACGACGCCCACTAGTAGATAAAAGAGCAACAGATAATTGAACTTTCCCAATTCCCATCTACTATTTGTAGTAGAAACTAGGATAGGCGACCTGCAGTTAAGGTAGTTTACGCCATTAGGGATAGGTGGGTAATTCGGCAACTTTTCGGTAATTAATTCGGCAGTAATTCGGTAATTAGGATGGATGGATGCTCAGAAAATAGAGGAAGGTTGGAGAGAAACCCGGCACCGGTATTAGTCTAATCTTGCCACCAGAGGCCAAGAGCTCCACAGGTTTACATCCCATCCAACGGATGGCGTACTCCGCATGAAGTGCTTTCCACATAGCACCTCAAGTACGAATCGGGTTTCCACTGAAAATTCTCACCTCCTCTGAGATACGAATCCAGACCCTCAGGGTAGGAACCCAGTAAATTAGCCACCCCACCATCACGATCCCCCACTTCAATCCTACTTCTTGAGAACCCCAACTCGCTTTCTTTTACATAATACCGCAAAGCGCCAAAATTCCTTGCCCGGTCCCGGAGCTCCCGAAAGATCCGCAAATCTGACAAAAAATCGACTCCCAGACTTGTACTTCCATCCCTTTTACCACGATCCTCCGCCGCTCTCGCCATTACGCCCCCAGATGAAAAAAAACATGGACCCCACCACAGTAGTCGATCACGAAAGAGGCGCAATCCCTCCTGGAAACAGGTTCCTGGAAAACCGTGATGCCCGTCCCGCGGTTCTCCGACCTCCCCCATCGGGCTAGGCAGGCCGAGTGTACGAAGAAGAAAAATCAAAAGGAAAATGCTTTTCCTTACCTGGTCACGGTGGCATTCGGCCATCTCCGGCGGCGTCCACGCCTCCAACTTAATCCTCGGAGTTAACGCAACGACCTTCACCATTGTTGTCATGGTCGAAAGAAGTCCGTTCTCTCTTCACCCCGACACCTTCTTATTACACTTTCACACAGGCGATCACTAATCGTGTCTCATTTTCCCCTTCCTTCGCTGTTGGAGACGAACGATACGCGTTCCACTTGCCCAGCGGCCGTAGTTTATGAAATATTTATGTAATATACACCTATAATGGTGTACAGGTTTTTAAACACGTCGACAGCTTGGTTTTTTTTCTTTGGTGGAAGGGGGATATTTTTCAGGGGGATGTTTTTTTTTCCTCCCCTGGGGGATTTAAGGGAGTAAACAGGGGAGGGAGGATGATATCCCCCCCCGACTAACAGCGAATAAACCCTTCCCTTGGAACACACGACAGCACAATCACATCGGGAGATCTCTCTCACATTCCTACTCTCGACCGAAAAAAAATATAAATAAAACAGGAAACCAAGCGACCACTATTTCCAAGCCGTAGAGCGGTCCAGCGTGTACGGAGAAGGCAAAAGGGGCGGGGACAGAAGAGGGGTTGTGGTGGGGGTGGGGTTGGGGTGAGGGGAGGAAAACGGGCGGGCGAACTCCACAGAGACGGGACGGCGTTGCCACGTTTTGTATCGCCGATTGTGGGAGGAGGAGAAATTTTTTATTTTTTTTGGGAGGGGAAAAAAGTGTTCGTTCACGCGTGTTACACGGGAGTCTGCGAGGTGACAGGAGTGTCCGACGAATACACCCGAGAGAACTGTGTGATGTGATATGGAGGATTCTTCAAAGTCCGTGAAAAGACGTCAAGTTATCCTGCTCCTTGCTTGTTGCCACTCTATCACGACCCTGCGCCGTTGATTTTGGAATGGCAGAGGAGATGAGGATTCGTGGGTGGTGGTTCTCTGCACGGTTTTGTCGTCGGCGTGTTGGTGTCCCTGTATGGGAGGAAAGATTCCTGAGAAGTTCAGTCAGATAGTCAACACCTCTAGCGATACAAGAGACCTCCGAGGTGTATAATTTTTTTTCTATCACCCCTCTTATTCACGAGGGAAGAGTTTTGAGGGACAGGTAGGATTTTTGGGGGAGCGAACGAAGGAAGTAATAGGTAAGGGAGAGGGACAGAAGGACTAATAGAGGAATATTATGTGTCTCAAGTATCTATTCGCCGTCACCTGATTCAAACACTCAAGCCTCTGACCCCTAATGTGTCCAGAAAACACGCACTCACACACTCCCGATTCCCATTTATTTCCCCACGCTTATCCCACGGCGACGGAAATGTTTGGAGCGGCATAAAAATCCGGGCGCATTCCAAGCCCGCCGCTCGTTTCACTTCCCCACTGAGCCCTCCCTCTCTCTCACTCTCGCAGAAGGAAAGCGAAAACAAAGGAGTCGAGACGGGTGAGGAGGAGATGAGACGGACGTCCTCTGGCCTTCTTCCCCACCTCATCCACGGGACGTGTCGCCGGGCGGGTGGGCTTGTTGTGTTTGGAGGTGGGGAGAAGAGATGGTTCAAGGGGAATGGTGTAGGAGAGAGAGGTGGAAGAAAAAATTACGTAAAAGCGTGAAACCCAAAAGACAGGGATGGACGCACTTCTTAAAAGACGTTCACGTTTCTCTAATGCACGTATCACACATGCACATATGCGTTTCCCCACTTAGATCAGATTCCTCAAAGCCTAAGATGCTAAAAACCTTATAAGTCACTCCACACCTCCGGTCCCTTATTAAAATTTGTCTCCCCGCCTCAGATGGGTCGTGTTCGGCTTATTTCTTTATTTTTCTGTTTTCTTCCGTGGACCGGAAAAGGTAGGGGAAGAGAGAGAGAGAGGTGAACACTGAATAACGCAAATGCCGATGGTGAAACAAGAGACGCACTGTAGCACAACGACACACACACACACGTACACACGCGCACACACTCACTCTCACGCACACACACGGGTACGAGTTCTAAACACAAGCAGGGAGACAATCAATCCACAACAGGCACGGCAATTTTCTCTCAACGCTTGGCAGTATCCTCCCGATGATTTTCTTTCTTATTATTGTTGGCTTAAAAAAACTTATTTCTTCCCTCGAACCACGGGGGAGGGAAAAACGATCAGGCGTGTCGTCGAGCCTTTGTCCGGAATTAATTCGTATTATTCCCTCGGAACTTTTTTTTCCCGCGTCCGTCGGAGTAATGAGTTTCTTGGGAGGAAAAATATCCGTCCACGAAGACGAAAGAGTCTCGGTGTCGTCCCGATGTCGTTCGTCACCTTGTCACTCGGCGACACTTAAAAAAAAAACAAAATGAGACGAGCGTGTCGCACGCGCGCGCTCCGAACTACTATAATAGTTTCACACTTGATAAAAACGCGATTGCGGGTAGGGGAGGAGGGGGCGTCGACGAACACCACACACTTTTTCCGAGGACCGAAGTTTTTCGATGAAGAAAAAACAATGGAAGGTGAGGGGGGGGGGAAGATGTCGATTTTTCGCTTCTTCTTGTTTCCCCCAACTTTGGCGGGCCCGTGCGTGTGTACTCTCCCATCCGCCGGAGCGCCGTCGACGACCTTCCCGACTCAACTGCGATTCCTTCACTACGCCTACTACGAGGTGGAGCGCTGGCGGCCGGGAGGGGCGAGGGGAGGACGGGGGAGGGAGCGAGAGAAAAAGAGACAGACAGAGAGAGGCAGTAAAGGCGAGGGGGGTGGGGAGAGAGAGAGAGGGGCGACGGCGCGGAGGCTTGGAGGGGTTTGAGGGGCGAGGAATGGAAGTGTACGGAGGGGAGTTGGAGGGAAGGGGAGGAGACCGGCGGGGGGGAGGGAGGACGAGGAGTAGTGTATACCGCTCTACCACACCACCACCCACCCTCCCGCTCTCCCTCCGACATATCACGCCCGCCCTCAGACGGTCTCTCGCTCATTCCCCTCCTGAAAATCCCTCTCCTCCAAACCTCTCTCTCCCTCTTCTCTTTAGGTCCCTCCCCTCCCGTCCCTCGAGCACGACCTTCCCCCCTCCCACCGGCCTCTCCCCCCGCCTTCCAAGTCCTGCGGTCTGCACTCCCCACCCTCCCTAACTCGACTCTCTCTCTCTCTCTCTCCCTCGTATCTTCCCCCTCCATCTCTCCTCCTGCCGACTCCCACTCTTCTCTTACACACTCACTCACTCCCCTCCCTCGACCCACAGGAATACACACAGGAGTCTCAAGCGGCGGCCAACGCACACACACACACACACGTTCGCCGACTCGAAAGCACTCTCATACCTTCCCTGCCTCCTCACTCACTCTCTCCCTCCTCAACATCCCTCCTCTTTTTTATCTCCATCTCTCTCTCTCTCTCTCATTCCCCCTCGCTCTTTCACTCTCTCCCGTCCCTCCCGCTCTCCACGGCTAAGCGCGGTGCTTCTTGAACGTCGTCTTCTCCCTTTTCGATGCTACGAGATAGCATCGATGTTTTTTTAAACTTCGAACTCGAATCGATGTTGCGAATCTGGGTGTATCGAAGGAAATATTTCGGGTGAAACGGAGAAGCCTTGTGCCTTGAGAAGAATCGGAGAATTACAAGAAAGAAAGTTGTGTTTTTTTTTTACCCACTGATCAGTAGATCGGTATCGCTGACATTCGGATTGGCGATAGGGATAGGGAATAGGGGAAAATATGAGGTCTGTTCAAAACGTACCGCGACTTTTATGTTTTTTTTTCAAAAATTAGTCATTCATTCATGAATATAAAACGAAAAACGTTGCTTCGGTCCAAGGGAGCTTCTCCATATGCCACAGTCAACATTCGGAATGGGTCCGTGCACTTAATTTCGTTTTTCACACAACATTTGATGCAGATTCTTTGATCCAATTTTTTTGTAACAGGCAAAAATCGAAGACAAGCCAAAAACACGTCCAAAAAAAACAGCTGTTAGCAATTAACTGAACATTCAAAATGGCCGAACTTTTCGGCATAAGTGAGAGACATACATGTAAGTTCCAACATAACGCCACAAAAAAATCGAAAATTAAATATACGTAACCCACGGTAATTCAAAATTCACGATACTTTTTGGTACGATACTAGGTATTTGGAGTAAAAGAATAAGCATGTTGGACTTGGAAAGTATGCGAAAATGTAGAAAGGTTAAATGTAGCGAAGGGTATCACGTTTTGTCGTGTTAGGTGAGGTTTAGATATGTAGCTTTGGCTTAGATAATAATAATAAACAGTTTCCATGCAAAATTCTATCGTACCTTGAACGGCAGAATAATATAATAGTCATTTTTGTAATAAAAAAAGATCTCCGAAACAAGTCTTGAGAACAAAATAATTTCCATATCGAGCCTACTCTAGGCTAAAAAATAACGGCTTCGAAAGAACATCGACTTGAAGAATTATATTGGAAATACTGAAAATAAACTGACCCTCCATTATATGCCGCATATGAAATTTTAATAGTTTATTATCAAACATATGGATATACTTGTAAACTATATCGATAAATATGGACCAATGAGGAATAAATCCCGGAAGACTTAGATCTTCAATATCGATCATTGATCTTCGATACGCATGGCGGTGAGGAGAATTTTCCTACTAAACTTTAAGATCCCCAGATACTGGAAGCATGACGTTCTATCGATCATACGATATTTGGTATCGCTGGCTTTCATCGAACATTATCGATATTTCAAATTCTTTCGATTTTTTGTATTCGTACGGTTATTCTTAACCAAAATCGAAATTATGCCGATATTAACCCACGTGGAAAAGAGGCTGCACTTATGTCACCAATATTTATGAACATTCTTTATGCACTTAGTAAATTAAGAGCGGAGAGCGCAATTCTCACTTTACAACAGGTTCTCTATTCGATATATTTCCTTCGCTTTTTTACACTTTCACTCTCGCGCCAATAATTTCTCTCACCTTTTACTCCCTGCATTTTCTCCTTCTCGGATAAGGTCTCTTCATACTTCGGACTTATTTAACCTTTTCTGTTGTTTCAGAGAAAGCAGAGTAATATTTGGAGCGCAGCCATGTTTGCGCTTAAAAGGTACCCTAAAAGCCAGCGCCAAGGTGTTTGAAACGGTGTAATACCATACCAGTCATGCGACAACTAAATTATGTGTTGCTTTAATTACCGAAAATAGGTTTAATGATCTGTGAGGGGTAATGTGGATGTGTACAATGTGAAGGTAACAAAAACAGATGAACTGTATATTGGGCAAAATACTTATTTTTCCACACGCATCGATGTTGCTATGGAAATTCGAGACGGGGCGCACTTACGTATCGATAAGGTTCTCGTAAAAGTGATTAATAATTTTACACTGCTTAAAAAATTTATCCCTCCCTGACAGTACAACATTCACATTGTTTTTTTTGCGTGTTCTCTTTTTTCAATATTGAGCGCACATCAAAAATACGGACGCAGCCTGCCGCACATCGCTGGTCGGTTTAACCTCGAGGTATTGCGCTCAGCGGCTGATTCCAAGGTCGCGGGTTCTCATCTACGACGGCGGGTGTTATGTCGTGAAGATCGAATTTAAATGTGATAAAGTTTATGAAGCTGAATGGCCGCGCCATCGCGGTAGTTGCAAACGCTCATGAAATTCAATAACGACCTCTCCTCTAACATAACAACGCTGGTCAATTCAACGCGAATGTGCAGCCGTGACCGAAAGCTCGCGACCTGAATTGAGAATTTTCAAAATAAACACTCGTATGATTTTATGCCCGCGGAGCCATTAAAGGAGATGTAGTATTTCAAGGACAAACCTAATTGGGTACATGAGGAAGGGATAAAGAGACTTTAGTGAACTGTAGGTGCGCAGGGCGAAACTAAAAAATAAATGTTCAAATTCTTAAGCTGCATCTACATAGGTTTTGAGTCGTTAAATTAAGAGCCATAGAATGAGATATGAAAGTAAAGTGCGAGTGCGTACTTATCGGATCGTGTTTCAAAAAACTCAGTGCAACAGTTTCATCTCAATCAAATAAAAATAAAATTTATTCGTACGCTACCGAGGAATTTGTTAACAATTTATTGAAATAATAAAATAATATCAATTTTATGGTTTCAGGTTCGACTTTGTGAACATTCATAATGACTGAATTATTAAACTTGGCATTTTTTTCACAAAATAATATCGTTACAGGTCACGAGAGGGGATCACGACCCCTTTGACCATACCTAGGTCGACCACTAGGTGTTATGGTCATGAAATGTGAGGGAAAAGTAAATACCCTACATAAACGAATCTATTTGTATTTTTTAAAACCCTATAATTTTGCACCGTAGGTAGAGAAGCTTGAGGCCAAGCTCAAAAAGAGAAAGTGGAAATATTACAATCACATGACATTCGAACGTTTCGTGTGGCTTTGCTTACTCAAAAAAAAGTGATTTTTACTCCCAAATTACGACAAGCAGTCGGCTTGATATTAATATTGGCGAAAAGCATTATGTATGTATCAAAATGTCTTATTTTTAAACAAACAATGTTGATATAAAAAAACATAAACACAGTAATCAACCCGAAGGTCGGTTTAGTAGGTGATGGTAGAGCTCACCCATGTACCAAGCCCGACGGCTTCAGTTCATTTTTCATGGCAAAGTCAAATCGAATATATCGGAATAATGATCAAGTATGATAACAAACATTACCATTGTTTGTTACCATATTTATGAATTACGTTTTGCTAGTCAATTATTTTACTGAGAAGCATATGTATTTTTAAGTATGCAAGTGTATATGACTATCATCTTATACACATCTATAAAAAGGCCTATAATGTGAATTAAATTCAGTGATAATTGAAGGGATAAATTGATCCAGCAAACACGCTTCAACAAGGTATGTGATTTTTCGGGCACCAAATTCACCTGGGAAACTATACGCCGCACATGGAAAGGAATTGATATTAACCTGATGCGCAAATTTCACACGACTTTGGGCTTAGTATTGGGTGAAATCTACCCTAACCTATCAAACTAACCTTCGGGGTGATTTCTGTGGTTCGTGGTGGTTATACATACAAACATATATGTAGAAACATATACATATTATATGGGACGCGGTAGTCCGTTGAGCGTAGACGGGTAGAGCGTTGAACTACTGACCGGAGGGTCCCGGGTTCGATTCCCGAGCAAGGCACTCTGGGCACCTGCAGCTCCACCCAAGCTATGTGATTTTTCGGATACCAGATCTTCCTGGGAAACCATAACCGGCAAAGGGGGAGGCACTGGTCCCCCTACCCTGATGTGTGAATTTCACTCGTCGTCGGGCTTAGTGCAGGATGAATTCTACCATCACCTACCAAACCAACCTTCGGGCTGAATATGTGTTTATGGTTTATGTACATATATT
This sequence comes from Hetaerina titia, assembly GCA_037158775.1. Classification (NCBI taxonomy): domain Eukaryota; kingdom Metazoa; phylum Arthropoda; class Insecta; order Odonata; family Calopterygidae; genus Hetaerina; species Hetaerina titia. The sequence goes on along the minus strand of CM073776.1, from coordinate 66,166,815 downwards.
TCTAGAAAATGTAAAATAAATAAAGGCGCACTTACGTGATATAAGATTCACGACGCCATAGCAGCTCAGAGGATTGAATGTTCGGTTGCTGACCCGAAGTTCTCTGGTCCGATGATATTATTCTCCATCTAAAATAAAAGCGGTACGAATTTTTTAAACCGACCCTCGGATTGATAACTATGGTTGAGTACTTCAATGCAAAAATCAAACGGAAAAATTCGAAACCATCACACATAATAAATAACTTTTGTCTCCAACGAATCACTTGTCAACGAGTTAATTTACACAGTAATGCTGTAATCTTCATGAAATTTTCAGATCATGTTTCACAAAATTAGAATTCGCAAGCCCCAAACAACCACATTCTAAACGTTTCATTTTGGACCTTTTCATCTTGGGTCGACTCTAAATAAATTGATCATGAATGGAGAGTCAACAGGGGAGAATGGGTGTTTCCCGAATGTAAATCAAATGTTATTTGATATTAGGGTTATTTTACAGGTGGAGATAGGCTCAAGATGGTTTTTGGGCATGTTAAACGATCCTTATTCGCATACTCTGGTAGCACAAAAGTTGTCTTCTAGAATGCTAACGCACTTTCGCTTCTTAGTCTGACGAGTGACTCGGCTACGTATTTTTAACGTTTGTTTAAAATGTATGTTGATTGGTAATGGGGTGTTGAAGACTAAGATAGAGGGAAGAAATTTAGGCAAACGAGGAAGGAGTAGGAATGGGATAGGCTTTGGATTCAAGTATTAGGAGAATAAACGAATCAAACCAATCTTTTCCACAATTTTCCTCATTACATAATAGATTACAAAATCGATTATCTACAGTATAAATGCTTGAATGACCACTAAACTAAATATTTTTTTCCTACTGCAGACAAGTGGAAAATGTAACGGGTAACACGTATTCGTAAATTCTCGTCTTATACCAAAACCATAGTTATTCTTTTATTAAACGTTTGTTTTGATTGTCATGCATTGATTTAGCTAAACTTACAACTGAGCGCCAACATACGGAAATATATAGCACATATATTTTTGCGCTTAAAATTAATTAAGGAACACAAAGAACACAAAGTATTTACGAATTCGATACATCATCGTACGTGATTTCCTTTAAGAGACATATTTTAGAACGGAGTGGAAGCAAATTACTCATTGTGAATCCAAAGTAACATAACGAATGAAATTGAAGCGGCTGACCAAACAGGTATTAATAATATTTTGATTATTTAACATAGAAGTACTTGCTAATTTTCTTCGTCCTTCATAAAAGGTTCGAACTTAGAGATCTTTGGATGAAAGCATACTGGGAAATCGATGACAGTTCAATAAAAATACTGCTCTAGTACAATTCTGGATACAGGTTCGTTTGAATTTCCTTAGCTTTTTAATTACTCGTAGAATATAATTGCCGATGAGTCAGTTTAATAATCACACTCATAAGCACTTGTCCTCTCATCATCACCTTGGTGCCCCTGTTTCGTTACAGGTCCGGCAAGACGGTAGGAAACTACCTGGTCTCGTAAAGAAACTAGGGGTTCTCCCTGTGATTATTCTGGTGAGATTATTCAGACTAACTTCTTGATTCACTTCATTTCATCTCCCCTCCTGACAAATTCTTCTCATTCCACCTCAATCTGTCCAGCTTTGACGGACGCGTAAAGTATCCAACGCCCTTAAGGTAGAACCTCTATTAAAAAGGCCTTTGATAAGGACCCTCGATTTTACATAAATTATAAATTATTCTTCCCTTAGTTGATGTATAGAAACATGAAGGGTGATCATCTTCCATTTTTACCGAGACAGACATATTTCAAAATCGTTACAAGGCATCTCGATTTGCATTGCCCGTTGGGCGGAATGATGACATCGTCACGTTTAACATTAAAACAAATTGAAAGTTAACTGAAGAAGGCCATCTCAAAATTTAACACAAAGCCTACAAGTCATCTAAGGATACGATATATTTTTTCGACGTATTTTATTGAGAAGAAAGTTGATATTAAAAAATTGAACATAAACATTCATGGAACTTCTAGCTCCGTAGACGACATATCCTCAGTAACTTGTCAACCCTGTCCTTCGAAGACAATAGTTGATTTGATATATTCGATGTGTCACTTAAATGACATTCAGATGATTCCTAATTTCTGACATTTTGGAAATAATATGGAAGACCCAACAAGTTTTGTGACTGTACGATTTGTATAAAAGACGTTAACCTTTATAAAAAAAAACGAAAATCCAATGTTTCCACGACATGTATGTAGTCTAATCCTCATTGAAATTCGGAATGTGCATGCGATATTCATTCCCATACTATTGCAGCAGACAATATGCACTTAATATATACCAAGACTGTTTTAGAATTTTCTAATATATTTTTATCCATGCATTTAAAAATGCACAAGATTGACGGGAAAACGGAAACGCTTTGATTGCATGGATTCATGAGCTGAATTCATATTTTTGTAAAATGCTTCAAGATTAAGATCTCTGAGAATATAATTATATAACAAAATTTAGATAAATAGATTTCGGGAATTACATAGCACACAGATCTATTCAATCTTTAAATTTTGCTGAATTACTATTCTTTTTTACTCCGAGGAAGTTGCAAGAATGGTTTTCTGCCACAAGGAAAAAAATGAAAAAGAGATCAAAATAAAATGGGATTTTGGAAGTCAAATAAGTCTATAGAAATTGATGCACCGCACCATGCAAGCACATACAAGGGTATCAAACATACAATGTGAATCATTAGCTATATTTTATGTTTCCATTTTTAGAATATTAAGTAGCGCGGATCTTACCGTAAAAAAGGTGAGCTCAACTTACGATCTAGTTAATTAAATCGAATTTTGGGATAATTTGCGTAGCTATATATTCTCATTGTTCATTTAAATCTGTTGATTGAGGTCGGCATTTATATTTGTCCTCAATATCCTTTCAATTGAATATTTAGCTTGCATACACTAGTACTTTCACATTATTATCCAATTACCAACATTTTTCTGGAGCTACATCGTAATTGTATAAACAATATGAACGTACTTAAGGCCGAGAGCAAAACTATACACTTCCAATAACACACTGGAGGTGTACTCCACGATGGCTCCAGAGTTTATTTCCTTGAAAACCTCTTGGAAATATCCTAGGAAGAAAATTGTTAGAATCGGCTATAACAGCCAACAGCCCTCTAGTGAACCTGCAAGGTGTGAAGAATCAATTCTTAGTCCTTCAGTGAATGACAGAAAATAGTCTCCCATTCCTCAAATGAAGATTCTCTGTCACCTGATCCTTTCATTATATTTTTCTTTTTCGAATGTCCACTGTTGAATTTTTCATTCCGCTTAATAAATGAGTGGCTACTTGAGAGTTTACCAACAAAGCCTTCATTTTCGTTGATAATTACATTACTTCCAAAATCTTTGTCAATCAGGGAATTGCTTACTCCCCCAATTTAAGAACTCAGGCCCATAATCATTTCCTCATTTAACCCAGGAGAATGATTCTACTTCTGTTGAAACCTCAATTCAATCCAAGATACTTTCTCTGTCACCATATTTGGGCGATTCTGTTGTCCAAAGATCCTCACCTCTCGTAATGCTGTATTCATTTTTTTCCACAGCATGATTTTCTTTATTGCATAGTGTCGGTCATCAATTTGATGGGTGGCTACGTATATCTTTTCAAATCCACCTACTATATTCCATTGGTTTCTATGCTCTCAAATTCACTGCCATATTACGATAATAAGAACATTGACCTATCTAATGAACCTTATTGAATAAGATGAATCTCTGGCACCACCCAGGCTGCGGTTTGTGCCTGAGCCATCACTTATATGTTTTGTATTTTCATATAATGCGCTTTTGATTAGCTCCTTTTCCTTTTATTCCCTTAATCTTTTCGTTTTCCTGACATTTCTGAGAACTTGGGAAGGTATCCTTCTTGAGCGACTCCTCAAACTTCCTTTTGAAAGTAGCTTCAACGACTGACAGGGGGCGTTATTCATCCTCCGTTAATAGCCTCCGTCAAGCAGCCAAAATAAAATAATCACCAGATTAGGCAACCAATTTTTTAGATCAGTGTTGCAAAATCCGCAGGCTGTCAATCCTTTTTTTTTGGTCAATTCTGCATTCAGTGTTTATTTCATTGAAAATATTTCGAAGTTATGCACCCAGTAATGTGTTGAAATTATTAAATACACAAATAAATTAGTATATTTATTTCAATTTTCTAAATGCAACATGAAATTTCGGAACATGTCAAATGTGCTATCGGTTATTATGTACAAGGATTAAGGATCACTCTTCCAGACGGTCGAAGAAGGGAATTAGGTAGATTTGAAAGAAAAAAAAAGAATTTAAACTATTAACTTCAGAAACAAAATACGTTCTGGGGTCAGCAGTCCACTTGGACGCACCAAGTTTCCTTACTTTCAATTGATCCTCACAATTTCAATAAGTTTAATCCAAGTTGCGTTTTAAGTATGGTCTGAAATGCAACAGAAATCGATAGGATAACCTAATTCGTCGGATAATCAAACTTCCCTTGAGTAAAAAGCTTTATACTACCCATGGTACCATAATCTCAAGTAGCGTCGGTATCTGCGTGACTGATGTGGTTGTTTTCCCGTCATCATTGCTCATGCACCCTCATTTAACCCAAAAAACCTTCAGAAGATCACATATACGTTTTATGGGTGGAAAAGAAAAAAATCCCGGACTCCTTACGCTATCAAGTGAAAGATTGATGGGCAAACCGAAAAAGAATTTTAATCTTTTTAACTTACCAAATGCCCAAGAATGGGTTGGTGTGTATTTTCGAGTTTGTTTTACAATCACTGTACAATCACTGCCAAACGAGGGAAGATTTACCGTGTTTGAAAAATAAGCTGAATATTTCTGCGCAACCACAAATAAGTTATTTCGTTAACTAGCGGATATTTGTCGAAGGCTGGAAAATAATTCTGTCACATTAGCATTAGGATTGGTGAAAGAATACTGCCGGAACTACCCGCGGATGATAATTTAGGCTTGTTCGCAGAAATATGGAGTCAGAGCAGAAATTATTATTGTATATATTTTTTATGTTATTTTTGCTTACATGATGTCTTCGTAGACAATTATTTTATATTAAGCGTAAAACTTCATCAAAATGCAAATATGTTCGCATATTTCCAAAGCGACCAGCTTTCGAAGCCTTACAGTAGTGCTCCATCACAAAATGTTTACCAATATGCTCTCTACCTGTTTAGTTATAGTCTCTGTCGTCAGTGCCCTCCGTTTTTTTAAATATTTTCTTTAGCAAAACGCAACATTTCTCTGTTATTCCTCAATAATTTTTCGAATTACATGGATTTATTTTGAAAAACTAACAGCTATGACATCGATATCAGGTAAATGAGAGCGTCCGCCTATACAGTTTACGGATCTAGTATCACTTATGTCAGACAAGAATCCTTGGAATAACTCGGAAAAAAACAACACCACTTCACGAGTAGCCTCAATTCATTCAGGGTCTTCCCGAAAAATAAGTAAAAGGTTACTTCCCAACCGAAACAGGCGGATGGATTGGGGCGATTTATTGCGAGAAAGGTAATTAGAGGTGTTGGAAAAGCAAAAGGATCCGCGCCAGTCATCTGCGGGACGTTGCAGTATGCGGATCGCCGTAGAACCTGGACCCGTGGTAGATGGTGGCCTCACTAACCTACGATGCCACGTTCCGCGGAGCAACATACACGTTGTAATTTTATGTTAAGTTCGGAAAATCGGGTCCGGAGACAATGACCATGTTTAAGGATGGTCACGGAGATAAAAAAATATCACATGATTTAATTGATTAACCGCTGACACCAGATGTTCCGGGACGTTAGAGAGGAGGTTTGCGACGAGAACACCCTGGACGTCCGTCAACGACATGCAGGCGAGTGGTGGCTGTAGTGTGAGAAAAATATGCAAAAAGTGAGAGACAGCTGTCTATCAAAATATTAGCAGAAGGGTGTAATATTCCGAAAATCACAGCATATCGTGATCATATAGAATATTTAGACATGAGAAACGTGTGTAATGACATGACTCTCAATTTGCTGTCTGAGGATGAGAAGGTTGCTCGTGTAACGAACTTGCGTAATCTATTAGACGCTACAAAAGTCACCTTCTAGCCTCGATGTGGCACTTCCGGTCTTTTTTTTGTTCCTAAGAATAAAAAGGAGCTTGAAAGTTAGCACTTTTGGAACACTGGATAACATCAAAGAGACCGTGACGAGGTACCTGAACGAGGTTCCTGTCGACGCCTTCCAGGAAGCGTACCGCGACTGGGAAAGGCGCTGAGATTTGCATTTTAAAGAATTTTAGTAATTTTTACTTTGATCTGCAATAAATATTTTGCCTGGATTTATTCTATTTATTTTTGGGACATGGTGGTATGATGCCCTGGTATGATACAAGAGGCTTGCTTATATAAAAGCCATTCATTCCCACAGCGTAGCTAGAATTCGGTTGCAAACGTTTAATGAGAGGAGGCAGCCACACAACCTACAGTGGTGTTTTTTTGTCTTTAATGGAACCGCAGAGGATTTTTATCTTTCAAATTCATATTTTGAAATTTGAACAAATTATTAATTTTCCACTACGTCAATAATGCGAATGGAACCTTTAAGGTAGATTATCGATAAATATCAAAGAGAGAATAGTGCGAAAACACTTAAGATGAATCTCGATGTTTTCCGCGAATCGACATCGATATATCGAAACATCGCACCGGCGGCCTTCCATATCATGTTTCCTTCCGCGACGCTTACGTGGGTACGCTTCTTCGCCTCCTCCCACGCGTCTTCCGAGTCACTCTCTCTCTCCCCACCCCGCCCGACCACTCGCCCCTTCCCGTCGCTCTCCACCTTTTCTCTCCTCCTCTACTTTCCTCTCCCTCCTCCTCTCCCGCCCACCAGTCCTCCTCCTTCCCATCGTTCCCTCTACAACACACACAAACACATAGAGCCGCCGCCTACACCTCTCCCTTCCTCCCTTGCCATACCTTCTCTCGATTCACTTCGCCTGGCATTGTTGCTTCTTTCCCATCTTTCCTCTTCCCCACCCTTTTGTTTCCTTTTTTCCTACGCCCTCCCTCCCTCCCACCTCACGAACCTCCCCTCATAACTCCCCTCAATACCCCTCCCTCTCTTCCTCTCCCCCACCACCTAGGCTTCGTCTTCTCCTACCACCACTCACCCCTTACCCCTCGCGGCCCTTATCCATTCTCCCTCACTGTCTTTCCATTTTTATTCCTTCCTTCTCTCAGTCTCTCTCCCTTTCTCTCCTTCTCCCTTCCATTCGCAACCTCCTTCTATCCCTCTCTCTCTACCTCATTCCTATCCGCCTCTATCTCTCTCTCTCTCTCCCTCCTTCTCTCTCCTCCGCCTCTCCGTAACTTCATCCCCTCATCTTATTTCCCTTTCCCCCGCTGCATAAAGCGTGCCCAGTCCCCAACCCCACCACTCCCAGTCCTTTCTCCACTCCCTCTTTTATTCCTTCGTACGCCAACCAGCCCATCTTGTTGTAGTCGCTCTTAAAGCGATGCACTGCAATTTATTAAAGTGCTGGATGAAATCCCTTCACCGGCTACGGTCGTGAAAGAAAAAGAGGCATTCGCTTTTGATTTTTGCGAATCGAGGTGAATAGATGACAAATAGGATGAAAAATGCGTTCAAGCTCGACTCTGAAAAAAATCTCCTAACGGTTTCCATTCGTGGAAGATAACGCAAAGCAGGTCGCTTATCCCATCCTTAATTTGAGTCGAAATCAGTCGAAAAGGATACGTTATTTCAAGGCTTTAAGACATACTTTAATTACAAACACTTAAAAAAAACAATGCTTAATTTGGAGATTTGGACCGAACGCTATAAATCATTAATGCAAAGTGTCTTCTGGCCAAATATCTCACCACGAATTTCCTCATTATGAGAACCTAACGAGGATGTCAAATGTGAATGCTCAATTGAAAACCTCATCCGAAAAAATTAACTTTTGCCACCTGTGTAACTTCGGGATAAAATTCCGATTAATAACTGAAATAAATAATTTATTTTGTCTCTATTTTAATATTTTAATCTGTAAACAAAAAATACCGGGACCGTAAACTTGAATGACACTAAATAATAAAAATAAATAAATAAAATAAAATAAATAAATATAATAATAATAGTAAATAATAATAAATTAAAATAAATTAAAAATAAAACACCACACACACAGACACAAAAATACGAAACAAATAATTAAAAATAAAATAAAATAAAAATAATAAAATAAATAAAAATAATAAAACAAACTTATAACCACTCGATCACTAGGGTGAGTTACGAAATAACTTTCACTCTCGTGAATCACATTCACACACACACTCAGGGTTTGCAAGGATCCCTCCTATGTCAGTGACCCCTCAATCACACAAATAAATGAAAATTATTAAAGGATGTAAGGAAACAAAACAACTTACGTGAATACACAGTCACTCAATCACTCAGGTGTGCTCGAAAACAAGGACCTATGTGATTCACAAATACTCACACGTTCAGGGTTTACCAGGATTCCTCCTAGGCCAGGGACCCACCAATCACACGAAAATAACTAAATGGAAAATAAGGGACTTCGGTAAAAACGCAATCACTCAATCACTCAGGTGTATCGGACCTTTGTGAAACGCACGCACTCACTCATGCAGGATTTACAAGGATTCCTCCTATGGCAGGGACCCGTCAGTCACACAAACAAAATTAAAGAACTAAAATTGTGGGTAGGTAAGTGCCTAAGAAAACCTGACACTAGGTGTTTCGCCTGCAAAGCAGGCCTCTTCAGAGAAGAATGAGAATTTGTTTACATTGATTCACGACCGTAGCTACGTTCCTTCTATACTTAAATTTTAATCTGTATTTAGCTTGAATTTTAATGAGAATTTAAATGTTCATCGCGACTAGTAATTAGAAACACTAGTCTTTATTTGCCCCCATAACACTTTGGGCAGGATTTCTGGATAACTCAAGAGAAAGAAATGAAAAGAACTATGACTTCAAATAAAAGAATATAAGTACACTTTTAAGGAATTTCGCATGAAAATGAAGTGCTGTTAATTAGACATTAAATTGTAGATAATGAATTCATTAATTATATCGGTGTTAAGGGCCAAATATCTGTTTCGTTAACATATAATCTGAAAGGTCAAATAATTAATGGTCCCATGGTCCTGTGGGGAGCAGAAAAACCTCTGCTATCAGAAACCAGAACGAAAATACTAAAATCAAGCAATTTCTCTCCCGTACTTGAATATGATAGGCCGCAACAAAACCTTAACGAACTATTCCGTTTTTTATGAATGCCGTTGTGTGTCTGAATTCATGTAAACTACACGCAAACAATATACGAATGAACGCATGTATAAATATGTATACAAACTTTCAAACACGAAAACCCGCCAAATGACCATTACATATTTATGCACATGGATAGAGATATAAGGAAAAGGGAAAACACAAAAAGACAAACACTACGGTTACGATTATGATTTCCTCATTTCCACATCTCGTATCTCTGTGATTAAATGATGTGTGTGACATATATAAACTATAAAATAAATATAATGTACTATGACAAAATGCTCAAGTCGCCGTGCAGTTTAGCGGGAAGAGCATTCGGCCACTGACCCAAAAATCAGGTCAAAAGCCCGAATGACATCGTTCCCCTATGTAAAACAAAAACGAAGAGAACTACGACGTAGAAAACTTTTCAATTCCGAAATATGGTGGGAAAATTCAGACTCCAGGGCAATTATAAAAGAAACTGGCTCTTCAGCCAAAGAATCTTTAATTTAAAGCCCAGAATGGTTTACTTGGATCCTCACTATCTTATCAGAATTAACCATCAAAATGATTGTTTTAGTTTTATCATTAATCCTTAGCGCTCTGATTTTGAGAAGATAGTATAATCCTGAGTTAAAATTTCAATTCATATGTTGCGATTGTAACGCAAAGCCAAAGCGATTCTTGGAAATAAGGAGTAATTATTTGTTATGTAATACTGCGGTATGAAGGTAATGATTTGAATATAGGTTAATCGGATACTGTTCTATGCATACATGTACATATGTGTTTATATATACATATATATAATGTAAATTCACTAAATAGTCATAGCAAACACAGAAACTAAAACATATAAAAGAGGGACTCACTGGTTCTCGAATTTTCGGTGGTGCAAGCACCTTTACTCAAGAGGAAAAGTTTCTTCAGTTTTCCAAGAAAGTGTATGTGTACATATATAGATATATATATATACATATATATATATACATATGCATGTTCCGTCCTTTACTTATAAAGGATGTCTCTTTTTGCAATCTTACAGCGTTCCAATGTTCTCTAAAATTTATTTGTAAAAAGAAAGTTTTGACAAATTTGATTAGAAAATCAAATAATAGGCATTTTGAGAAGAGAAAGTTACGAATCGCTAACTACAGTTACACTTTTTTTCTCGGTTCATTCTTCGCACTCTTTTTCGTGTTTTGTTGTCCCTTGTCAATAGGTAAGTTGGAGGGGGTATTACCCTCCCACTTTTTTCAGTTAATAAAGATTGGTATAAAAGATATTTACTTTAGGCAAATGTGTGCTCACTGTTTCCTACACATATCCTTCCACTCCAATATTCTTCCCAAGTTTCTTTCTATATTTTATTTGCAGGAAGTTTCCTTTCCGGGACTTGAACTTCCGGGGTTTCCTTGGAAGTCTCCGGTCAAGGAAATATTTTTGCACTTGTGATCTGCTCCATTCCGCTTCCACCACCTCTCCTGTGTTCGTCCTTTATATGGGTTCCTATCTCTTTTCCTTATATCTATTTCCACGTGAATGAATATTTGTTCGCCGTATGGCGAGATTTCGTGTTTAAATGTGCATTTGACCAACGTGACTCGTCTATTTCTTCTGGCCATGCGTGCCCAAAAACGTACTCTTCCTATCCTTTATGATATTGTATGATTGCCTACCCACTGTCCTTTCCTCTTGTTTGTCGTCCATTTCTCCTTTGGTGGGTGAAACGGCTGCCGAACGCTATCTCTTGGCCAAATAATTTGGATACATGGTTGCATAAAGCCTCCCCAGCCTCAGCATAAATTACGTTTCCTCGATAGCTCAAGAGGTTAGAGCATCGTATCGGCAAGTCGAAAGATCCGCTGTTCAACTCCCGGTCTAGGAAATATTTTTGCGCTTGTGATCTGCTTGATTCCGACTTCCCCACCTCTCCTGTGTTCGTACTTAATATGTTTCAATCCCTTTGCCTTATATCTATTTCTATGTGTGTAATATATATATATATATATATATATATATATATATATATATATATATATATATATATATATATATATATATATATATATATATATATATAAGTGGGGTAAGATTATAGTTGAACCAGGAAAAAATCCAAGAGAGATGGAAGGAATATATAGAACACTGTATGGTAAAGAACTTAGGCCGACAAGGTTAGACATAGAAAAGGAACATGACGTAGAAGAAGATAGCTTAGGTCCAGGCATACTCGACGATGAAATAGAAAGGGCATTAAAGGAGATGAAAGCAAATAAGGCTGTGGGGGTTGACAATATTCCTGTAGAAATGTTGAAATGGTTAGGGAAAGGTGGGAAGAAGGCCATATATGGGCTGATTCGTAGTATCTATGAGGAAGGAATCTGGCCGGAAGATTTTGTGAGATCGGTATTAGTTCCTATTCCAAAAAAGGCAAAGGCTACGTCATGGGAGGATTACAGAACAATAAGTTTGATACCCCACGCAGCTAAAGTTATTCTCAGGATCATCAACAAAAGGATAGAGAGTAAGGCAAATAATTACTTAGGGGATGATCAGTTTGGGTTCAGTAAAAGAAGAGGTACGCGTGATGCCATTGCAGTAATGAGATAACTAGTCGAGAGGAATATAGAATACAATCAGGACGTTTTTGCCTGTTTTGTAGATTTCGAAAAAGCGTTTGATAGAGTGAATTGGGAAAAATTAATGCGTGTATTGCAGAAAATAGGAATGGATTGGAGGGACAGGAGACTGATCCGCAACCTGTACATGTCTCAGACTGCTCAGGTGCGAGTGGGGAACGGAGAGTCCGGATGGGCAGTGTTAGGAAGAGGGGTAAGGCAGGGTTGCCCATTGTCACCGGTGCTGTTCAACGTATATGTAGAGGAAATGATTAAAGAGGCATGGGAAGAACTGGAGGTAGGAATGAAAGTCGGAGGGGAATTCGTAAAATCGGTTAGGTTTGCTGATGACCAAGCATTAGTTGCTCAGTCAGCCAAGGGATTGCAAGCATTGTTGAGTGAATTGGAGGTTCAGTGCGATAAATATGGGATGAGAATCAATATTAATAAAACAAAGGTTATGGGATTTTCCAGAAAGAAAAAGGCTAAGCTAAATATTAAAATAGGCGGGGAAAAAATAGAGCAGGTAGAACAGTTTACATATCTCGGAAGTGTTTTGGACCAATACGGTCAAAGTGGTAGGGACATAAGGAGAAGAATTGCGCTAGGCAAGGAGGCTTTCTCAAGGATGAGGGAGTTGATGACGGGGACGTTGAGTAGGGATGTTAAGACAAGACTCGTAAAAACTCTGATATGGAGCGTAGCTATGTACGGCGCGGAAACGTGGTCGCTGAAGCAGGAAGATAGACGTAGATTGGAGGCTTTTGAAATGTGGGTGTGGAGAAAAATGGAGAAGGTGAAATGGACCGAAAGGAAAACAAATGAGGAAGTACTAGAAATGGTGGGGGAGGAGAGGGGTTTGTTGAGAGAAATCCTATGGAGGCAGGAAAAATGGATGAAAGGCGTATTGAGCGGTAGTGGAATATTGAAGAAGATAATAGAGGGGAGAATGTTGGGCAAGCGAGGTAAGGGTAGGAACAGGATAGGGATGTTGGACGGGATGAAGGGAGGAAAGAAGTACACCGAGATGAAGAGGGACCTGATATAGATTAGTTTGCTAGGTGGGGAGTCACAAAATGTTTATTTGATAGTTGTGTCCATCCAAAAACGTACCTTAAACGGTAGATTACCTAATATATATATATATATATATATATATATATATATATATATATATATATATATATATATATATATATATATAAATGACCACTCTTCCCACTTAGCAACGTGAGAGAATCGAGAGGGGATATATTGCAGCACGTCTCCCCCTCAATTTAACCCCTCCAGTCCACCTACCTTTCCAAGTTACACCCCCACTTCCTTTCTTCCAACTCCAAACCCCACCCCCGCACGCCTCCGACGGAGTCGTTACGTTCGCCGGAGTAGGCATGCCTCCTTCAATCTGCACCGCTTCCCCCCCTACTCACCTCCAAGTCCCCCCTCGCCCCTTCCCACAAACCCCCTTCCTCCTCCGCCACCTCAAACACCCTCGCGACGACCCAACCTTCGACAACCCTCCTCCTACATTCTCCTCCTCCTAACCCATCATCCCCTCCCCACTACTTTCCTCCATCCCCGCCCCGACCGACAAGCAAGTTAAGCCAGGCAAAGCGGAAACTTATTATAGTCCACCTTCCAACCCATTCCACTCTACACCACTACTCACGACGAGACCTCCCCGCCCATTCCCTCCTCTTTTCCCTCCACGTCCTACTCCCGACTCCTTCCCATACCCATCCCGACTTCTCTCGTCCAACGATCCCGCCTCGCCTCCGTTCCCTCCACACTCACACACACTCCTGTAGCCTCCTACACCTCCTCCACTCCCTCCTCTCCTCCCTCGTCCTCCCCATCCTCTTCCCTTCTCTGTCCCTCCTGACCCTTCCCGCCGACATCCCAACCTAAATCACTCCGGGCCCTAAAAGCGAAGGGGATAAAAAGAAACACCTTGAAAGAGTCGTAGTAGTGTATATAGTAAAGTGTAAAGGAGGTGTGTGTGTGTGAGTGGAAGAGAGAGAGAGGGAGCCTTTCGGGACGGACGGCGGGGATTTCGTTTCGTTTTTATTTTCTGTCTTTCTTTCTCTGCGGGGCCGAGGGGGAAGGTGACGTGGGCAGGTAGGTAGGTGGCCGTGCAGCGCCGCCGATGTTTCGATGTCGATACTTTCGGGAGAAGTGGTCTCATACGAGCAGGGAAAGGAATACGGAACACTGATACGACGCACCTCAATTAGGCTAATTATCGTTCACAATGTTGATGCAGGTCCATTGGGTGGAACGCACTCAGTAGCCCGTTTCTCATAGCTACTCACCGTATTACCTGAAAATAGTCTTAAAAATAGTTTAGGTACAGAGCTTTATAATCCGCATGTTGTGTAAAGTAGGCAAGCAACAAGTACTCCACCATTAATTACCATCAGAGGACACCGTGCAAATCAAAAGGACTTTTAAAAGAATTTTACATTAGCCTCTGGGAAATGGTCACCTATGCTTTCAGTAGCGCTATTCTGCAACTCGATGAATGTGTCGTTAGTCAATCCATAGTGCAAATCGTAGCAATTAAAGCATTATCTTACTGACAGCCTTAACATTCGGCGCTGACGTTTTAATCGTAAAAGAACTAATTAACTCGATATCTAGGTAAAGAGTTACGAGCGAAAGGACACCGCTTCGTTGCCAAATTTCACTCCTGGTGGGTTTTGGCTCAAAGAACAGACCATCGTTTACGTAAAGTTCGAAAACAACATATGCCAATTCTACCATGCCTATTTGTGGTAAATCTTAGCAAATTTTTACATTACCATAGAGATTTTTGTGGATCTGAAAGGTACAAATATTAGTAAGGAATCCATGTAGAAGCTTACAGATCTATAGACCATAGAATACTAGAAACTTGTGATTAAATCTCGAAACAATTGATGAGCAATTAAAGACTGTCGACACCGCAAAAAGATGAGGTACACTTTTCTTAACAAAATGCCCAAGTATTCGAACTGCAATTCCTTAAAGATCATTCCTCATCAATTGTTGTAATAAGGAGTAACTCTTCCTTCCGAATTTTTTTTTTTTAAGTCGAGAATTTTTAGCAATATGATTAGTCACTGTGTAGAGAATTGAATGAAAATGTATTCTTACCCCCATCGTGCTACGATAGGAGAGACCATGTCGATAAAGTTGGAGAGATTTAGTGTAAAACAGATAAATTTATGATGTTATTTTTTCCACGAAAGATAAGGGATCATAATAAATCTCTCCGACCGCGGTAGGGTAATGTTCTGGTAAAACTTATTCTAGTGTGCATTCACCCCCCGCCACACACCCTATCGGTGGCTTCCAGGGTACAAAATAAAAATACGATTTTGTATATATATTGCACGATAATGATTTGTGTGCAAATCAGATGGATATCCGGTGGGGTGATAATAGTTGGTGATTCACTTACAGTATATTGCCAAAAGCTACTGATCCGATACAGCTAATATGCAATTGGATTTTGAATTGTTGACAGTACCTTCCAGACACGAAGTAACATGAAATGTTGGAGCATGTAACTATCTGAGCAGAATAGGAGGACAGTTTCCGATGGAACATTATCCATGGTGACGGATGTCATATTACGCTAATGGTCACAAACGCCATGGAATGAAAGCGATTAAGGGCCATACGTACGATTATAGCCGTGTCATAACGTGAAATCATCAAGTCATTTTGAAACAGATTCAACTGCCAACTCGATGGTGAACAGGTTATAAAACTTTAGTGCTCATTAGACCCCTAGGTTTTCCAAGGACCCTGTTATTCACAAAATTTTCTCATACTGCCTAGGAAATACTATGACATTGAAATTGGACTGATATCGCATTCTAAAGTGGCACCAACGAACGGTTAGCCTATATTGTGCGATAAAAACAATTCTACGAAGAAGAATTTTTGGATGGTAATCAATGTTAAATATACTTGCAGATTAGTATTATTTGCACTGAAACTGAGCATGCATTTTTTGGCAGGTTAAATGAAAACCAAAATTTTGTTTTGTTCCCCTTATTTTACGATACCGAAACCGGGCGTGGGTAGATTTACATATTTAATTTATATAGTACCCTACAGTACCCTACCTCTAGGGTGTATGGTTGGAGTGGGTATACCCGCTATATGTCGAACAAATGTTCATTCACATGGGGATAGATATAAGGAAAAGAGATAGGAACACATATAAAATATGAACAGAGGAGAGGTGGGGAAGGCGGAATCGAGCGGATGACAAGTGTAAAAATATTTTCTTTACCGGATCTTTCGTCTTGCTGAGCCGACGCTCTAACCACTTGAACAATCAAGGAAACGTAATTTACACTGAAATCTGCTGGGTGTTTATGTAGCCAGTGTCCTGATTCTTTGGCCAAGAGATGGTGTTAGGGGGCTACTTCACCCACCAAAGAAGAAATAGAAGACACAAGAGGATTTATATATATATATATATATATATATATATATATATATATATATATATATATATATATACAGATGATGCGGAAGTACTCACGAGAGCAATATAACTTTTGGACGGCACAATAGAACACAGAATAAAACAGATAACACCTAAAAGGACACTCACACTGTAGATGATTTAAGCTTTCGGCCTACTCCGAGGCCTTCTTCAGGTCAGACTGTATGTATATATATCAATATATTTATATTTATAGAAATATATATATATATTGTAGTATTCAACTTATTAAATGTCAAAATATTCAACACACAGAAACATAAAGAAAGGACACTCACAGTAAGTTTTGATGTTTCGACGGCCCGGCCGTCGTCATCAGATTTATATATATATATATATATATATATATATATATATGATGACGATATTTATATCACCCATATACATATATATATATATATAAAGTGGATCGCGGTAGTCCAGGGGGTGGAGCGTTGGACTACTGACCGGAGGGCCCGGGTTCGATTCCCGAGTAAGGCACTCTCGTCACCTGCAGCTCCACTCAAGCTATGTGATTTTTCGGGTACCAGGTCTTTCTGGGAAACCATAACCGGCACAGGGAAAGGAACTGGCCCCCCTACCCTGTTGTGTGGATTTCACACGCCGTCGGGCTTAGTACTGGGTGAACTCTACCGTCACCTACCAATCCGCTCTTCGGGTTGATTACTGTGTCTATGGTTTTTTTATGCTATGAAATATACATGGTATATTGTACATGCCATGAAATTGAAACCGTGGCCAGGACGATACAAAAGTTTCAATGCAAATCATGATTTTCAATATACCCATGAAGCATATCACCAGGTGACACCTGAACTTACTTCAATACACGTACATTCTAGTATTTTTAGATTTGTTCAGAGGCAAATTGACTGGGGTCCCGGCCAAACGCTGACAAAAATCCTCTCAATAAAGGTTATACTCAATCATGGAAAACGATTAATCGGAAAGCAATTCGATTCTGATTCGATTCGCCTGCTAAGACATGCATCGATATCCAGCATCGATTCTGAACCTCTGAATAGTCCAACCCCCTTCCACGCTTCCCGCCCTGGTGAAGTTAGGCGAGGATGCCCTTTCCCTCCCTCCCATCCCCTTTCCTTCGCCCTTTTACCGCCTCCGTGACCCTTCCCGGCATTTCCCACCCGCCCACGGATAGAACCCCAGACGGTGAGAGAGTGCGCCTCCTTCCTCCCTCCTATAACAACACCTTACTCCTTCGCTTCCCTCACCTCGCACACACTTCCTTTCGCCTCCTCCTTCCCGTTCCCTCATCATCCCAACGAAATGTGCCTTTGTTTTTGCCCAACTCCTCTCTAGGCTACTATCTCTCCCATCTCTCACAATCAATCCCACCCCCACGTCTGCTTCAGCTTCCCACCACGGCAACTTAAGTCTGCTATTCCATAACCGTGGGGAGGGGTCCAAAAAGAAATTAAAAGAGGGGAACTGGAGGGGAAATTTATGCCTAGGAATACTGATTTTTCAATAATCAAACATCTGCGACACTTAGTTGAATTCTTTATCTACATAATTGCCTCTATTGAATTCCTTGCATGTGTCAATGTCCAACAAGATCAATATTCAAGACCGATTGGAAATATATTATTGATTTAATCGTCGAGCAAATAGTTGCACTCCGTTATTGAAATCTTCATGTTTTTATCTAGAATCTAGCTTGGTATTCTCGAAAAAAAAGGTGTGAGTTTGTCGAAATTAGACCTACCCAGCAGCCTCCAAGATTATACAGTAGGCATTACGACACCAATTGTTGCCACAACCTGTACATTTATTCAACAATGTGACCGTTAGAGCATAATATTAATAAATACACAAGGGCATCCATCCAAAATGACTCGCATCTAACACAAGAAGAAGGACAAATTTCAAAACCTCTTTTGAGGTCTCAAAACACCAAAAACTGGCTTTTGAGTTTGCAGAGACTTGGAAGCAAAATTGCTTAATAGATATGCCAATTATAATGTCCGAAGAGGCATTGCCAGCAAAAATTTCATCAAATCAAAAGGAATCAAACCGAAAATCCACACAAATATCCAAAGAGAAGTCAGCTGCTCAAAAGCTCAACACAGCACAGCTCTCTTGGTCTTCCTCGTGGGATCTTTCCTTTTAATTTCCATTGCATTACATTTGATACCCGTCATACCATTCAAAAATCACAATACGTGAGAAAAATGAAGGAAAATAATAACAAAAATTTTGATTTGTTCCAGGACATATTATTTACATCAGTAGAACAGATGACTAAGGTGTTTATCGAACACGTAAACATGTTTGATTTTGGTTTGTTGTAGATGTGTTAAGAGGAGGAAGAATGGGGAACTATCAAAAAGGGATTCTGAATCTCTTCTCATTTCATCGCTCTAGTGATCTAATTGGCTGGGTAGTGTGGTGCCTTCATTATTTCCTCGGTTTCTGAATCGGAACAGAGCGTCCTCTTTTTCTACCTTTTGTCTTTAGTCTCTCAAACTAAATTTTTCTCTGAGGTTAATCTAGCGTTGAGCCATCGAGTCTCCAAAGGATCTCAACCCAGTTTACGTAATGATGAGATTGAAACATTCGGTTTTTCTGCGTCAACAAATTATTTTCTTCCATAACCTAGGTTTCGGCGTTCGGGCATTCAATGACAAGAACGACTTCCACAGTGTGTCACTGTAAATTACCCGGTTCACTCAGTACTGTTTTCCTTGCGCGACGTCTCGTCATCTTTAAAGAGAATTTGTCGTGAAGCGGGCAAATCTTCTCGATATCTCGTTCAACAATATAGTACAAATATCCTTGAAATGGTTTACAAACGAACTTTAATCCCGGGTAAAGGACAATTCCAAAGTATGCACATTTGAAAATGGATGGAGTTCAATTGTGCACCAGGGCAAATGAAATACAAATTAGCTAGATAAATTTCAGAAGAAGAAAAAAAATTCGAAGTCATACTGTTGATTTGAGGTGTTCCGAAAACGCTAATTACAATAGTCTAATCAGGCATTCTCTACCGTACCATTTTTAATTCATGCATAAGAGTTTTATACTCATGTTTTTGTCATTTTGTCTGGGAATCCGTCATCACTTTTACCCCAAACATCAGGGAATGCATCGGTGTACATAATTCAAAAACATAAAAACTATATCCAATCGCAAACTTAAGAGGCGGAAAAGAAATATGTTTTCATTACGAACTTGGAAGCTACGAGGGTCATCCGGAAAGTAGTACCCGTTCGTGCCGCATGAAGTGCTGACGACGCGAGTAGCCGCTGGACGAGGTCAGATAGCTTCAGTGGCTTGTCTGCCTTCTCTGAGCCAAGTTGCGTGACGCTAGCATTGTCTGTGTTGTTTCTGTGATTGTTTACAATGTTTAAAAAATTGAGAACGCCGTCAGTTGTGAAGTGAGGGCAGTGATTAAATTCCTCAATGCAAGAAACGTTCGCCCATGTGATATTCATCGCCAATTAAAGGAGGTGTATGGAGACAATGTAATGGACGAGTCGTCTGTTCGGCGGTGGTGTCGCAACTTCAACATGGGGAGGGGGAACACACACGACGATGAGCGTTCGGGGAGACCGTCTGTCATTACAGACCAACTGGTGAGCTCAGTTGACGAATTCGTGAGGAACGATCGGCGCGTCACAATTGATGACATCTGTGAGCATTTTCCCAATGTTTCTCGAACAATTGTTCATGAAATTGTTAAACACCATCTGCATTATGCAAAAAATTGTGCAAGATGGGTCCCTCGCATGCTTACAGATGAGCACAAAACCAAGCGTATGGCTGCAGCACTGACGTTTTTGGGACGTTATTCTGATAAAGGAGACTCTTTCTTGACTCGCATAATTAATGGTGACGAAACATGGGTTTGTTATGCATCACCTGAGAGTAAACGACAGTCAATGGAGTGGCATCATGCTCATTCACCAAACAAACCAAAAAAATTCAAGACAGTTCTGTCCACCAGGAAACTCATGGCAACCATTTTCTGGGATCGACGAGGTGTATTGCTTATTGATTTTATGGCCCGTGGAGACACTATTAATGCCAATGCGTATTGTGAAACATTAAAGAAATTACGGCGGGCAATACAAAATCGGCGGCGAGGTCTATTGTCTACTGGTGTCATTCTCGTTCATGACAATGCCAGGCCTCATGCAGCTGGGATAACACAAAAACTTTTGCGGCAATTCAAATGGGAAACTTTCGACCATCCACCGTATAGCCCGGACTTGGCCCCTTCAGATTTTCATCTCTTTACAAAGCTTAAAGACTTTTTGGCAGGAAAAAGATTTGACAGCGATGAAGAACTTAAAGAAGGAGTGACCCTGTATCTCAATGAGCTGGCGGCGAAGGACTATGCAGCAGGAATACAGAAACTTGTCACACGTTATGACAAATGCCTTAATTTGCTTGGAGATTATGTTGAGAAGTAGTTTAAAGTATCCTCTTTCAAATAAATTTTTTAATGTTTGTTAATATTTACTTTTGTGTCTTTATTTCACGAACGGGTACTACTTTCCGGATGACCCTCGTAATTATTTCCCTAAGCGTCACGTGAATTGTTTCCGCAAGCGGATGAATTAATCTCGTGAAATTCCGTTTTTATACCGAGGAAAACATTAAGTATGTGAATGAATATTTGTTCGTCGTATGGCGGGATTTCGTGTTTAAATATTATTATTATTAGGTAATCTACCGGTTAAGGTAGGTTTTTGGATGGACACAACTATCAAATAAACATTTTGTGACTCCCCACCTATTAAACTATTCTACATCAGGTCCCTCTTCATCTCGGTGTACTTCTTTCCTCCCTTCATCCCGTCCAACATCCCTATCCTGTTCCTGCCCTTACCTCGCTTGCCCAACATTCTACCCTCTATTACCTTCTTCAACATTGTTTAAATATATATATATACATACATAAAATTAGACCATTATCTAACTGTCGGTATTCTAGGTCATTCCATTTCCTTCCCCTATTCACTCCAAACCTCCATCATTACTCCCATTGGGAGTCACAAAGAGCATAAATTCACCCACAAAAGTTTTCTTTCCCTTCCTGACATTCGTTAATTTTTTTTACACAGACAGTTGAAGGAAGGAGAATTCGTCCTTGTACGACGGAATTCAAGGGGAAAGGGGTAGAGGTGGAACGTTGGAAAGAATGAGTGCCGCTTTTCCAAGGACGTGGGTTTGTACCCCGCTCCCGAACCTGAGGAGAGGTCGTGATCAAAAATGTACTTGTCACATGATTTGGTTAAATATCTTATTTTGATGACCAGCTATGAAGGAACATGCATTTTTTGAAATGCAATGACTCAGAAAGTATGGCTATTATTTTAATACCCTGACCCTACTTCGGGAGAGCAGTAAGGCAAAAGTCGTTAGCGCCTGTAGCCGTAAGAGAGAAACTCATCTCAAGTCAGAGAATAGGCGGTAAACCATTTCAATAGCGAGTATCGGGGAGCGTTCTGACAGTAGCCTTTTATACGTAAATATGAAATTGTGCCTGCATATATTGTTAAACAAATGCATAAACTCACGAACAGTTACAAATATTCAATAAATTTTTGTGGCTCAGATATTTTCCTTCTCTGGCAACATTTTACGTATTCCCTGAAAACGTTCATTCCCGACCTCAATGCTTAGTCCATTGTGTCCTTCAATTTTACCGTTTCTTCCTCCTAAATCACCTTCCTGGATGTGATGCAAAACATACTCTATTTTTTAAACCCGAACCCCATCCCACTTCCCATCCACTTTTGAACTCTCTCCCACCAATTCCCTACTCCTCATGTACTTCGAGAAATGTCGTTTACTTTATGAAGTGCCAACTATGACCTGCCTTTTATATTAAACGGCGTACCATACCCCTAAATATTAGAATCTATAACCACCAGGCCTCATGAAAGGATTCTTCCCTTTTTGGGATGCTTGTAATCCCAAAGAACGCCTCCGAACGCAACATTCCATTTGATAAATGCTATAGTGTATCCATTTTAGCATTTATCCCACACTCTCACCCTCCACACAAACTCAAAACAATAGAGCAGGCGTTTATATGGATACTGGATTCCTGGAATCAACTAGGCATTAATATTTTACATTAAATACCCCATCTTTCACATATTTTCATCCCTCCTCCGCTCCCAACACCTTCTATATTATTCCAAAACTTCTAAAAATTCCCCTCCCAACTCCTCCCCTCGCAAACCTTTCCCCAGCTTCCCCTTCAATCCAGCGTCTCCAGCCCCTTCTGTTATAATCTTCTCCTCAGTTCCTTTCTTCTCTTCTTTGAGAAAGGTGACTTCACCACCAAAAATTCGAAAATGTGTGTTTTTTTTCTTTTTTGTGTGTTTTTGTTCGCCAGTGCGAACCTGCAGTCTGACCTGAAGAAGGCCTCGGAGTAGGCCGAAAGCTTAAATAATCTACAATGTGAGTGTTCTTTTACGTGTTATCTGTTTTATTCTGTGTTCTATTGTGCCGTCCAAGGGATAGCGCTAGGGAGGAATTTCACTCACCAAAGGAGAAAAAGACAACACACAAGAGGAAAGGGCATTTGATTAGTAATCATACATGTACAACATCATAAAGGATAGGAAGAGTGCGTTTCTGGGCACGCACAGCCAAAAGAAAGACGCGAGCCACATTGATCAAATACACATTTAAACTCGAAATTCCGCTATGCGGCGAACAAATATTCATTCTTATGGAAATAGATATAAGGAAAAGGGATACTGACTCAATAGGGATAGGGATATCCAAGATGAATAGGTCACATAAAGTTACGCTTAAATCATATTTTCCCGTGGTGAGCAAGGTGGACAAATTGAAATGGAACACTAATTATTTCGGTATGCATTATAATTGAACTGGGTCCACGACTACTCATCATTCTCAAGCCTTGAGAGAATATACTAGTCTGCATAACAAGGACGCTTGAACCTTGAAAATGACGAGTGATGACGATAAAAAGAATGGTGGACGCAGCACATCAAAGCACACCCGCAGCAACTACTAAAAAAAAAACAAAGCGAGCTTTTCACAGTTGCCTCAAGGTCTTCGGACCTCGGTATGAACGCGTCCAGGAAAACCTGCCACTATAAAATTGTCCCATTTTGTCAAGCATCAGGGGGATTGGTGAGCTCGAAAAAAAGTGTGTGCATCGTTTTTCTTTCCTCTCTTTCTCTCTCCGCGATCACGAACCGTGACCACACTGAGCTCGGGAGCACTGTGCCCTGCGAACTGTGCACCTGCTCGCTCACGCACGCACACAATCTCTGCTTGCCCTGCCCGAGTGAGTGCCCCCGCGAGATGTTGGTTGTGGCGAGCAAGCGGGTAAGGTTAACGGCGAGGTGATTGAGGATACGGCGTGGCCGTGCGTGTTCCCGGCGCGCGTGTGAAAAAGGAAAGAGCGTGCTGCATCGCATCCCCCCCATCCGAAATGAAATCCTTTTGTCCGTCCAGTTCCACGAAACGTAGATACATTTTTCTCTTTCAATTTCACTTCCAACCTCTCTCTTTCTCTCCTGTTTCTCTTTTACTCTCTCTCTCTCTCTTGCCGTACATTCCTCCTCTCTCTCAAGACTCGAAACGTCCGATTCCGAAAACCCTCGACTCAAAGCTTCGCACCTCCCTCTTTTGTTCGCCGACCTCCCTCTCCACTTTTCAAGTCCTTTGTTCTCCTGTCCATCTCTTCCACTACTCCCACATTCCCGGCCAATGCCTCATCCTACCTTTCCCAGCCTCACTCTCTTCCTTTCCATCCCTCTCTCACACCCATCCTTCCCTCTCCTCCCGCCCTTCGTCCTCTGGAAGTTTTGCCCCCGATCACATCCATGAAGACCTTTTCCTATAATTGTCCTTAAGCTCCGGAAAACAACTATTTAGCCGAAGGGTGCCTGCAAACATGTCGGGCCAATGTTGTAACTAGTATGCCTACCAAGATCGAAAAGATCCTTGATCATTTTAAGTGTAAATGAAATGAGAAATGCACGGCAGTTTTCATCTTTTCCTAAGCTTTTTTTAAGGGGAAATATTACCGTTTGTGCAGTCGGATTCAGAAATTTTGCGTGGAGTTTTCGAATTTTGCAGTTTTTTTTAAGATAACCTGATCAACTCGCAAAGATTTACACTTTTTAGAACGATTTAAGGCGGGCTAAAATATTCGTCAGTTAAGTCAGCCTGGATATTTAACTTTTCAATATGAATATTGAAAGTAAATATTTATTAAAATATATTTTAAAATATTATTATATAAAAGAATATGTCAATCCTGAAAGTATATATTTATGTTTCACGCGACTCAATTATTACCTTCGAGACTATTATCGTTCCAATTAATGACAAACAAAATTATTTTATTATTATATTAATTTAAACCTTTAAGGATCTAAAAAATCTTATTTTGCTCGTTAATCTATTGTTTTTTAATCTATGTTATTCTTCTACCGGTTAATGTGGCTGTTGGATGGGAACAGCAAATGTAATCTCTCCTAACCAAAAACACACCTGAAAACCTGGACTATATTGAAGACCCTCTTCAATTCCGCCTACTTCATTCCTTCATTTCATCCAACATACTTTTCTTATTACTTCCTCTTCCTCGTTATATATGCATATTAATATTTTATTTATTAATTTTATCTTTCGTTGGTGTAACTACTAACACCTATGTGAGCTAACACTATGAACTAGTTTTGCAGTCGTTACTGTGTACTAATGTAGTCGAAGATAAATTTAATAGTTATCATATCACTCTGGTTGGATGAATTTACTAGAAATCTTGGTTGCACCATGTGTGCATTCCTCTTGAATCTGATAAGTGATTCGAATGTCATTTGCGTGTTAGGATTGATTTCTGTAATTACGTCTCATGCATGATACGTAACCTAACTGTTTCGGTTCTGTATATACCTGGTGTGGCTACATTCCCGGCCACACACCTCCCCGGTGGCTTGCAGGGCATAATGCAGAGGTAGATGCAACGTATCCTGAGACTCAACAATTTATTAATGTCTACCCAAGGCAACGCCTTGCACAGCCATTCATCTACATGTATTTAATACCCCACAAGCAGCCGCAAGGGTGTGTAGCGGGGGGTGTTAGGGCACTACGCGTAATTAAGAAAAAAAGGCATGCAAAAGCCACAAATTTATGTAGTCCACAAACAAAACATGGTACCCATTCATGCCAGAACCCTTGCACCCCACACACATGAAAACATGCAAACTACCAACTAACATTCACATGTACCTACAAATATACCTAATATCTCTATAATGTATATAATATATCTTGTCCCTACTTGCAAATGAAATGGTTTTAATATTTCTAAAGTGACTTTAGTTTCTTACTATTATGATTCCTGTTTGTTCGGGGGAAAGAATGAGTATTTGAATCTCCCTTATTTTATCTTTGTGGTCTGACCTTGTGGTCTGTGGTGAAGTAGTGTGGGGCCATTATAATTCCTTTGGCGTCATCGTTAAACTTGTTGGTTCTGAATCTTTCCAAAAGTCTAAGTCTCGCTTGTTCTTTTTTCTATTTAAAGTGGCTCCCAGCCTAAATCCCCTTAGAGACCTGTCACACTTGTGCTCTTGTTATAATAATTTTTAACGCATCTGGTGGATTTTTTCTGGACTTAATCTAATTTGTTTGCAAAATTTTCTCCCAAGGATCCCAAATATTTAGCCAGTCATTGTTGCTGTTAAAATAATAATGCTTCCAATATTAAATTCACGTTGGATGTACTTTGTAATACTAACTACGACCCCCAATTCATGTTATACAGCATAATGAGAAAGGAAGACGCCTCATGTTCCTTTCGGAAGAAATCGTGGAGTCACGATTGAAGGTACTTCAATAAAGGGATAATTATGTTGGATCCGATCTATTGTACATCTTTATTTACATCACTTCCGGCAATCCACCGAATTCACGTGTGATATGGGTTCAGAGGTAGGTTAACAGCCACATGTGAAAAACTTCGTATTATCCTTTCATTTGAGTGCACATTATCTCAAAACCCTCGTACACATACTATACACACTTACATGGTCGTGTACATAATGCTTTAATTGACTTTTGACACGCTAACATTTGCATGAGTAAACATTACGTAAGTGGCATAGTTAAGGATAATTCTACGCTTCATTGAATCCTATTTGTTTGTTCTAGGCCTTTGGGAAGTTCATCTTGAATTTCGCTGACTTTGTGGAGAATCATAAAAGGTTAAAAAAAAGTGGAAGGAAATTGGACGAATTCAGTCTGGGCAAATCCGCAGATATTTTTTCCATGGTAAATTGACGCTTGTTGAGACTCGGCATTTTTCCACGGGACTCAATTCCTTGAAAATGACAATCATCTGCTAAAAACCACTCGGTCGGATATAAAATATTTTGTGGTGGAAAACAACAGGGATGTTCTATTATTTCAATGTTGACCTTTAAAGGAAGATAAGGACTCGAACACGGAACATTTTTGCATCGACGTTTAGGATCGTGATGAATGTAATGGTGGAATAACAGAGGAAGAGGCATTGCAAAAATTTGTATAACATGAAAATAAAAATGCAAACAATCCAAAATGATTTCTGATTTCGAGGTAAAAAAAGGAAACTAACGGAGTCCAGAGGCCCTTATGGCATTATGTATCTCTTTGATCCCTTTTCAATCAACCTGTAGCAAAATTGTGGTTGTTGTCCGAATTTTGTAGATGTGATTGATTATTCTTCTGTCATTATGGACCATTCCAAGCGTATCCAGCATACTAAACTATGATGACAAACTATTAAGTGAAAAAGTCTATGCAAGGAAAATTTGAATTTATTCACCACGAAGGAATTCAAGCATGTTAGTAAACCGTTCCCAGGGTCTTTTTTCAAATTTGTTTAACCGTTGGGATGGGTTACTTCTATATCGCCCTGCTGACGTCATGCGGCGTTCATCCCATCGACACTCACCTCCTTATTTCGTTCGGCAAGGCGATTGCGTACGTAACGTGTATCTCCCATCCCTTACCTGCCCCTCTTTCTCGCCCACAATACCCCGTCACGTCGTCCCGTCCCTCCCAATTCTCTTCTTCTCTCGTCCCCTCCCGGGTCTACTCCTTAAAACGTACGGCCCATCAGCGTCCGTCCTCCTCCCTTCCCACTCCTTCCCCTCGGCCCCTTGGCAACGAACTCTCCCCTCCCCCATCCCCTTTCTCCGCCCGTTCCCTCCAAGCGAAACTCATCACTCCTTCCCCCACCTCCCAAATCCTCTGCCACCCCCTAACCACCCTCTCCTCTTTCTCTTCCCTCACGCCGCCCTTTTCCCGGCAGGTCCCTTTTGCCTTTCCCGCCATCAAACCTTATCCTCCTCCCTCCTCCTCCTTCCCAAAAGAGAGGGAAGGAGAAAAAATATTTTTTTTACACGCACACCAGAAATATTTTCGTGAGTTTCGAGTTGTCTGGGTCTTCGGGATATTTGTGTTGGAAGTGGGAGGGGGGGGGGGGGCGAGGAATAGGGGAGGAGGGAGAGAGAGAGGTGGGGTTGGGGTGTGAGGACGTGAAGAAGAAAGATAGGTGGAAGGGAATGATGGGGGGTAAGGTTCGGGTAGGGGAGTGGGCGTGTTTTAGAAAGGGTGTGAATGTGTGTGTGTGTGTGTGTGTGTGTGTGTGTTTGTGTGAAAGAGAGAGAGAGAGAAGATGAGGGTTGGTGGTTGAGGCTACTCAATGTTCGAGTTAGAACATCGCTTTGTCATGCGAGTGAAATGAAAGCATCAGTATCGTGACGAAGGCAAACGAACCAACAGTCGCAGTACATTGGAATATCGGGAGACGTCGTAGAACCCTAAATTTTCCACGGGAGCTGACTAGTAAATAGCATAAGAGTTGAGTAAGGCACATTTGCGCATCACGTCACCCGATACGGTGCCAACATCTTTGTTGAAGTATACCAACTTCTCGTGACCCACGCCCATTGTCCAATAGTTGGCAACTCCGGAAACTATTTATTTGATTCATTTCTTTAGTCTACTTATAAGATATTAGAGAGCCGAGAATGAACGAGTAGCCATTACGAGTTTTAATGGGCGGAGAAATAGAAGATACACACTGAAGTTTCGCGCAATCGAGACTAGCGTCAGAGAGTTATACAAAAAATAATTAGATAAAGGCTAAGCAAAGCGTAAACTTTGATGTAAAGTATTTAAGCAACCTTGTTATACTATAATAACTTAAGCATTCTTTCTATGGAAAACCTTTTCTGCGATAAATAACTTATGATTTTCACAAAGATTCAGTTGATTGATAATCGTAATTTTGGCGTAAAATCACCTATGTATAGAAGCAATTTTTGAATCTTCACACTTAAAATGTCGGTCACGTGAAAAAAGTTGTCAATTTGTCTGCTACTGTGCATCTAATAGATGCACCCTCTAATCTTTTCTAACTCAATGGTAAATAATCGATCAATTTTAGAAGGTTAATCGTGTCTACACGTTCTAAACAATTTTAAATATAGCCACGGTGTTACAGTTCAGATAAGAGTTCGAAATGGGTGTATACGAGTACTTGCATACACCCATTCCTAGAAAAAAATATTTAATAAAACTTCTAAATATCATCATAAGTATTTAATTTTACCCCGTATCTTTCCTACCTTCTTTTTCTAATGCAAACCCCTTCAGGCTCTCCATAGATCTTCCGTCTATTATTCTTTCTGTAGACTTGACGCATTGGTCCCTGATTGTCTTAGTGCTCCCTTCTCATATATATTAGAAACATAGTCATCAGGTCTTTAGTCGTCAGAGTATGAATTTTCTTTTCCTTATCTATGCTCACTCTGATATGGAGCGTAGCTATGTACGGCGCGGAAACGTGGTCGCTGAAGCAGGAGGATAGACGTAGATTGGAGGCTTTTGAAATGTGGGTGTGGAGAAGAATGGAGAAGGTGAAATGGACCGAAAGGAAAACAAATGAGGAAGTACTAGAAATGGTGGGGGAGGAGAGGGGTTTGTTGAGAGAAATCCTATGGAGGCAGGAAAAATGGATGAAAGGCGTATTGAGCTGTAGTGGAATGTTGAAGAGGGTAATAGAGGGGAGAATGTTGGGCAACCGAGGAAAGGGTAGGAACAGGATAGGGTTGTTGGACGGGATGAAGGGAGGAAAGAAGTACACCGAGATGAAGAGGGACCTGATATAGATTAGTTTGCTAGGTGGGGAGTCACAAAATGTTTATTTGATAGTTGTGTCCATCCAAAAACCTACCTTAACCGGTAGATTACCTAAAAAAAAATCTATGCTCAATTTTGTATTTCCCTCTGCTATGTGCTACATCGTTTTTTTATTCTTCCATTCAGTTCAGTATTCGACTTTACGACCAGATTTTTGAATTGGTTTTCACATAAAAAAAACTCGATCTCATCAGTGAATTCCTATGCCAATCGATTCCTGTGAGTAATTTCCGCTTCGTCCCATACTATACATCAACTTCACCTTCATATCGCTCGTCACATGCTAATCATCGCGGCATTGAACCGTCATCGAATTTTAATTATAACATCGCACTGTGCAAACTGGTCGTTCACAAATACACGTCGAGTGCCTCGACACGCATCGCAACGCATAACAACGTAACCTTCGCGACTCGGGCATCATCGCACGACCGTCCCAACATCACAATGTGGGAATCGAAATTTTCGGTGGCACGTCGATATGTGGCCCGACCTTCGCACGTTCAATCGCTGCATCGCACGACCGTAGACGTTCAGTTCAGGGAGAGGGCGAATGGAATGGCGAGTAGGTTGGAGGATGGTTCTGTGGAGTGTGTGCGTAATGGTATGTGTTCGCTTGGGTGCTGCTGTGGCAGGGGCGAGAGGGAAGCAGTCGTGCCGGAACGTTGGAACTGGAGGCGGCTGCTCCTTTCCAAATCGCGCCACGAGATTGATGCTCTGACCCCTCCCCCACCACCCACCCCCACCTACCACATCATCCCTCCGCCTCCACCACCTAACTTGATCCGTTTCCAAGGCGGCACCAGGGCGACTGGAGCAGTCGTGTGGGAAATGATCCTCTGTTGCGGTGATATTGAAGTTCGGAACAATTCCTGGTACAAGGGTTCACCTCTTCACGTAAATATGTGAATGTCATTCCGGCCTTTACATGACTAGATTCGCAATTTATTGCGATCGATATTTCGTCAAACATAGCTTCTTAGTTAATAAGCGGCATCATGCGTTACTCTGCAGAAAAGCGTCACGTTCATTACAATAAATTAAAACTACTATGTACACGTCCATACTTTTGGTTCCAATACAGATATATTCAAATACTCATTCTTTCCCTGAACAATCAGAAATCACACTACTAAGAAATCAAAGTGACTTTAGAAATATTAAAAACATCTAATTTACAAGTCAGATCAAAATTAAACATTACAAAGATATTAGGTGTATCTGTAGATGCATGTGCATATTATTTGGTAGTCTGTGTGTTTTCATGTTTTGGGGTGAAAGAGTTTCTACATGAATGCATACAATGTTTTGTTTGTGGCTTGCATACATTTACGACTTTTGCATGCTTTTTGTTCTTAATTACGGGTGGTGCCCTAACACCCACCGCTACACGCCCTTGCGGCGGTTTGCGGGGTATTAAGTAGATGTAGTAAGTGAAAGTAACGTGTCTAATAATTTTCAGAGCAATCAAAGATTAGGATATAATAACTGTTTCCTAATAATAATGCCTATAGTTATACAGAGCAATGTGAACTAAAGCATCGTTTTTCAACCGATTCATACGAGTCGTTTTTTCTTTCCGTCCTCTCTATTCCTGCGTAGTATTTTGCATGTTTATTATCCCTTGTTTCATTTAGCAACGAATAATTTTCAAAACGTCTGAACATTATATAATGTTGGTAATTTCACTAAATTTATTATAAAATATCAAATTATTCATAGTTGTGGAAGAACAACGCTTTAAAAATGTTTAATAATATTGACGTTTTTTAGAAAAATTAAAACCACTTTGCTTTTCCACATAAACTTAGAAGTTAAAGAAGATAAAAATGAAGATTTTCCACCAAGTTACGCCAGAAACTGTTTTATTTGTTAATAATAGTTGAAAGGAGTGGAATGGCGCTAATTAATATCATATTTCCCGAAACCTTAGGTGTCATTACGAAACCTGGGGTAAAACCGCTACATTATAAAGTAAAATATTATTATTTGATGGGGTAACATGAGAAAAGAAATTGATTAACTTTCCTCAAATCAGTGCGGTAAAAAATATTGAAGATATTAACGAAAACTCCTCGCTATAAGAAATCTAGTTTTGGCACATCAGACAATTTTGGCGATTGATGCAATTTCTTGTATAATAATGCAAGCATATCCTCATGAAAACGTTGGCAGTGTCGCTAATTTTTCATACACTTATTAAACTGAAACAAAGCATCTTTATGCACCCGATGGTGAACTTTAATTGAAGATGGTGTGAACCCAGAGTCGATGTAAACGTTTCTCGTTCTATGTAATCCAGTTAAACTTGCTAATGCGCTAGATGGAAGAAAACGTAAGTCTATGGTTACTGACCAGATTACTAGATTTCACCCGGGAGAGTCTAGCTTCAATCCGTAAGCCCTCGTCTGGCGAAGCGGAGAATTCCTTGATGAGTCGATGCGTCACTGTGGAGAGCCGCATTTAAACTTTCAGGGATCTGGACGTCCAAGTTCACCGAAGTAACACCTCAAAGGAGAGCGTGTCGTTGAGTGATATTTCAGTACACCGATGTTGATGATCTGGAAAGAGAAATAAATGTTAGTTACTTCTCCTTTTGTTCGGTCTGCTCCTGCCAGCTTCAATGAGGTCATCCGTTTAAAAAATTGATGTTTTTAAATGCTAATTGGCGAGGAGATTAGGTAAGATCCCTGTCTCTATCCGTTATCCAATATATACTGTCTTTTGGCATATCCGGGGCATACATCCGAGAAAAACTCATGGCACCCATCATTATTTCATTCTTATTTGTAAAGAAATTTTAATGTTTTTGGAGTAAGAAATTTCTCAACTATTCCACGCAGTACAATTCATGATACTGCACATTTTTTTGTTTAATGCTCCTATATTTTGTTAGGCCGTAGCATCAGCCCGAAGGTCGGTTCGGTAGGTGTCGGTAGAGGTCACCCAATACTACAGGGTGAGCACAGCGGGGTGTGAACTTCACACATCAAGGCATGTAGATAAAAAATTTCTCTGGCAAGAAATTTCACTCCTCATCCGTAACCTAAGTTTCGACAAATTTTGTGTTCATCAAGTGATCACGTGATGAGGAAAATATTTGACGAAATCACTTGGTCGGTCGAGGATTCATTCAAGTTATTCTATCACTTTACTGGTGTGTTTTGGCTGATCATTAACAGCTATTTATTTCTTAGTAATGTGAACAATTCCTTTTTCTTTGCTCTACAATGTTTCTTTCTTTATTTATTCGTAACGTTTGCCTGCCTTAATGCTGCATAAAAAAGTCTATTCTCTTCCTTCCACTACCCCAATATGCTCCCCTCTAATTATGACCTTCACTACCACCTTTCAAAATTTCCTCCTCCTATTTTTTTGCGTTATTCCCTTGTAACTTCATCCCGTCACCCTCTTTAAAACCACGTTGTCTCTTCATCTCTTATCCAACTTTTTGTCTACATTCTCATCGTGGTAGTAGAATAAAAATTGTATCGACTTTTCCTCTTAATTTTGTTCGGTATATTGTAGATCCATTAGGTAAAGATTGACCTTGTTTGCTTCGGTTGAAATTCAGTTTTCTCCCTTTTCTCTTAATGAAGTTTCAATAGTTTTAACGTGATCCTATTTTTGTGCTTTGCTCTGAACCAACGTTTCTCTTAGTATACTAGAGAGAGGGAGAGGCACACACACACACGCACACACATCTCTGTATCTTGCATCAAAACGTAGGTTTGGATGCGTTTTGTTAGCGTCCTTCCGCAGATCTCTGATATATCCACGGCGATTCATCGGCGCGCATCCGTGGCATCCAAGGCAACGTCCTGGGAAGCGATGTCTTTAACGTGAGCATCGCTCGCACCGATCTGTTGGGTCCGCCGTAGTGGGACGCGGGGGTTAGAGTGGGCTGATGGGATCCGGAGGCGGGGGAGGGAAAGAGGAGGCGGGAAAGTCTTGAGGATGAAGTGAGGATGTCGTGAGCGCGCGGGGGAGGGGGTGGAGTTGGTTCGGAGCGTTCTTTGGGTGGGGAGAGAGGTGCGAGCAGGGAAGGAGGCAGGGAGGAAGACGGATTCCACGTACCCAACAATCTTCCCTTTCAGCCGCCAAGGCAACCGTCGGCCGTATCCATCTCCCCATCCTCCTTCCCTCGCGTAGTATTCGTCATTTATATTTCCTTTCCCCTCCCATTCTCCTCTCCGACCCCGCGCTCTCCTCACCCCATCCGACCCCACACCCCGTCTAAGGCCACCACTCCCACACCATTCCAACCCTATTTTCTCTCTCCTGACTCGTTCCGTCTTTCACACAGCCTCTTCACCCATCCCCAGCGTCCACGGCGGTCGCGCCGGCGGTGAGA
The DNA here is from genome assembly GCA_037158775.1 of Hetaerina titia. Classification (NCBI taxonomy): domain Eukaryota; kingdom Metazoa; phylum Arthropoda; class Insecta; order Odonata; family Calopterygidae; genus Hetaerina; species Hetaerina titia. Next base: position 66,132,746 of record CM073776.1, on the reverse strand, counting down.
GCGCTCGGGATAAAGGGGAGAAGGGGACGCGGGTAGAGTACGCACGCATATTCTGGGACGAGTCTTCTTATTCCTCCTTTTCCTCAACCTTCACCCCCCTCCAAGCGAAAGAAATCGTCCAAGGAGATCACATACAAACAACGATTGAATAAAACTCGATGCATCGGAGCATCGATATCTCGCCATAAAAAGAAAAAAGATGAGCCAACCCGAAGGAAGATTTTATTGGTGCATAAAAGTGTTTCCCAACCTTTTTTTTTGGAATCATCTCACCTCAAAGCCTTAGAGATTTTTTATTTTGCCTCTAGCATAACACGTGGCCAATCACGTTTTGAATTACAATATTATATTCTGGGACTCAAAACAATAAGGAAACATATGTAACACCGGAATTAATTTGACTTTTGTTGAATGAAAATAAGGTTTAATGATGATGATTAGATACTTTCTGTATCGATGATGAGGCGATGAAGGAAGCATGGTTTTCTAATTGCTCCCAAAAATATTCTAAGTGTTCCCTGTGTGGGGCCAATACCCCGCGGTGGAAAACACTGGTGTAGAGCCACTAGGATTTCAATTGACAAGGGTTGGAGCAGCGATTTCCTGTCAAGAAAAATCACCACAGTAGTCAAACCAAAGGTTGTTTTAATAGGGTTAAACTTAAACGTTTAGAGGGTTAAACTTACATCTTCCCTTAATTAAGCCCTAGGGTGCGTAACGTTTGCACATTCAAGATGCAGGGGGAGGACAGCTCCTTATATCCGAAACCTGCTGTTTACGAAGAAGAACTGGTCATCAGAAAATCTCACCTCTTGATGAAAGCTAAAAATTCCCAGTGGCGACATGTGGATTTAAACTTGGCTCTCCGGGCAGCGTGGCTTCACGCTTAACTCTAAAATATTGCACATGAATTTAAAAGTAAATTGGACGATAATTTGACGCATGCAGGGTTCATAAATCATGACGAAGTGAGCAATATGTTTAAAAAAAATGGGAATTATCGCACGTAAAAATTATACATATTGTATGCTAATAAAAACTCTCTTCATGGATCGACATCAATTCCTGAATATTTTTATACCATAAACACAGTAATCAAAAGGTCGGTTTAGTAGGTGATGGTAGAGCTCACCCATGTACCAAGCCCGACGGCGTGTGAATATTCACACATCAGGGTAGGGGGGCCAGTTCCTTTCCCTGTGCCGGTTATGGTTTCCCAGGAAGATCTGGTACCCGAAAAATCAACTAGCTTGGGTGGAGCTGCAGGTGCCCAAAGTGCCTTGGCCGGGAATCGAACCCGGGACCCTCCGGTCCAACGCTCTACCCGCTAGACCACCGCGACCCGCTTATCTTTATACATGTCATCCATATTTTATGAAGATTTGGGAGTAAAAGGGGAGAGAGTTTTTCAGATGAATTAAAAACACCAGGAAAATAGAATGAAAGGCATATTTAGAGGGAATAGAACGTTGACGACTGATTAAGAGTGGAGGATGTTGGTTAAGCTTATGAAGGAATATAAGTTTGATGGAATGAAGGGAGGTAGGAAGTATGTTAAGTTGAGGAAGGCTTGTTTTTGTGCTGCTTTTGACAATATCTTAATGATGCTCCCAAGGATAATAATCCCCAAGGATACCTTAATATCACGATAAGTCACATGACGATCTTCCTTTACTATTTCTTGCACAGAATCAATGTTTTCTGGCACAACAGCTGATTATGGACGACCTTTACGACTGCAGTCGCCTAGCGAACGGCGCCCATTATAGAATTCGTTAAACCAGCGTTTCACAGTGGCAAAGGATGGGGCTTCATCGCCAAATGTGGAAGTAAGTTGATCGATGTACTCCTGTTTTGATAATTCACGTCGAAAATCGAAAAAATCATCGTAAGAAAGGGTTCGCGAGTTTTCTCCATGTTTTCGCTGAGACAATATTTTCGAGTTACTGTAAACAACGTAAGTTATGATCAAACGAAAGAATACTTTGAAGAAAATAGTGTTAAAAGGGTCAAACATCCAGTTCGAAATGTCAGATGGCGCCTAAACACTTAGTGTTGTCAAGGCTCAATACATAAATAGCAACCCTCGTATAATTTAATTTTATTACATACTCGATTATGAAACCAACGGGAATCTATATAGATCTGAAACCTATGAAATATGGAAAATTATAATTTTTAATTTGTATACAATATTGCCCAACTCATAAAATTACGAATTTTAAATTCATTTGATTGTAAATTTTAGTGCCTTTCTGCATAGTGATTAAGCCCACTTTGGACAAGAGCGTCAGCTTGACCTCCAACATACTGGAAAGATTAAGAATAAAACGATTGGAATCTACACCAACTGACAGGATTGTCAAAGTGTTGCGTGTTGTTCAGACTTACTGAATATAAGCAATGCAAATAAAGCACAGTAATTAATTTTTCTGCTTTAAAAATACTTTTTCGAAGGTTTTCAAAAGTTTTGAGCGAAAATTGAGGGTAGTTTTGTAATTTTCATTAATGTATTTACTTAAGCTAACCCAGGTTTTGAAGATTACCAGTGAAGTCATTAAATCAAATCAACAGTTTAAAATTACATTTGTATCGTACGTAATTGAGTCTTGGTGCATATTTCTCCTCCTCGTGCGGCGATATTAATTTAATGCCAGCTGCCCTGAAATTCGTCCTCGAGGGTGCGATGCAATCTCCCTCACCACCAGTAAGTTGTCGTCCCAAGGGGATGGGACACGCTTTGGGTAAATGTTGTCGTTACCATGGAAAACGTCGTTTGCTTCCGAACAAGCCTCTGTGATGACGACCTTTTGCTAGTCTTGCAAATATTAGCGAACGTGGACAAAAAGTTATCATTTCCTTGAAAAGAGGCGGATCCAAGGGAGGAGGGGGGGACCATGGGGGTTATGGCAAACCCCTTTGGGGACTATTTATGCCTTTGAGAAAATTAAAAATGAATATTTCTCATATACCAGACACTAATACTTCTAAATACCCCTTCCCACGAGCATATAGTTAGCCACTGCTGGGTGTGCTGCTTTCTCTAAATTGGTGTGATTTGTTTTAGATTTTAAATCCAATTCAACTTTCTCCGTAGTCAAAAAGGCTTTGAGATTATTTTATTCAAAAATTAAATGGGGCCCACCTTAGCGTTTTATTCATCCGCAACTTCGAGGGAGGTCAGCGACCTCCATGTCGGGTGAAAGAGCCAAAACAGATGAAAACTCGAGTGTTTCCACGTTGATGACAATTAGAAATACAAGTCCCTCACGTTTATTCAAGAGGAAAATGCGCCGACCTTATCGCAATGCACCATTTAGCTGGAGAAATCAGATATATATATATATATATATATATATATATATATATATATATATATATATATATATATATATACTTGTCTCTCCTATGCTCCTAAAACTTTTTGAAAAAAAAACCTTCTCATAGTTGCCATGCTTATTTTTCAACGATGAGAATTGATTGTCTGTATATCCATCGCGGCTAATTGTCAAGCAAAACATGAAAATTGGGAAATGTCAATCGCAAGATAATTGCTACCAAAGAAAGCTTTCAAATCGTCGAGTTTTTGCAAGCAAATCAAACTAATTTTATGAATTCTCCACCAAATTTTATTCCAATATGCATTTCTTTCCATGCCTGTTAAAATATTTTATCCAGGCATATGTTGATAAGCACACGCGATCACGGAGATCTCTGTCTTACTCCAATTCCTAATAATGTCATCCCGGCTCTTCAACTGACACTCGTACCTGAGAAGTCTGAGATTTGTACACGTTTCGGATAAGTCTACTTTCATGACGCTTGTATGTAGCCAGTCTAAATAGCATGCCAGTCCCACCGTGGAGAGTTCTACTGAGACATGTGAGGCATTCGCAACCATAAAAATAATTAATATACTCAATAACAGCCGTCGGAAGTTGGCACAACTGAGGATACCCGAGAACGACATGAAAAAATACGACCAAGTGCATCACTCAGTATCCAAAATTTTGGAAGGAACATGCGTACGTACTCGTACTTTGCCTCTTCACTGCACACTGCGATATTATCTTACGTGTTTGGTTTCAGAGTGCTGAAAAAACTTGGAAATGGTTTATCTCTGTGCGTGGAAGAACATTTTGAATTTAACTTGACCGATGGGGCAAAAGAGAAAGATAATACCACATCTCACATCCCTATCACAATATATTCCAATAAGTCGAGACGGAATTCGATTTTTTTATCATGCTCATTAATTAAAAAATAAAGTTAAGCATAAAAATTGAAAAATCTTCGTGAGTTTTGCCTCTACAGCCCAAATGGGAAGAAATTTTTCCTTTATTTTTAAGGACTGTTTCAACCTAATTTTTGACAAAATAATTACAATATTCACTCAGTCGCTCATAATCTATGATAACGATAATGTATTTATTAAGGATTTTAGAATATTTCGTTTTATATAATAATATTTATAAGGATTCAAGAGCTAAGATAAAAGAATATGATGCTTCCTCTCAAAAAATGACGCAGTGGCGTAGTTCATAAAATTTTCTAGATACTGGAAGTACCTGACTAATAAAGATATTGTGTACATTGGTATGAAAAACTGGGTTTTGAGAATCCTTATTTACTAAATTATGATCGAGAGTGCTGTTAGTTTAATCCAGATGCACGTGTCCTCCCTTCCGTGTTAGAGATTCAGATTAATTCAATTTGAGCGACAATTGCATGTGTGGCATCATGCTTTCTCTTTCTGTACAATCGTTTTAATATTTTCTATTTACCAGTTTTACATGAATTTTACGTTTTCTTCGTTTAAAGGCCATTGGACGCTCATGAAATGTTGACATTTAAGCTCCCGGGGTTGAGGCCAAAATAATCGTCGTGTGGAGGTTATTGCCATTCAAAATTCCTGTTCCAGCCTCACTGAATGAAACTGAAAAAAATAAGCCGTTATTGAACGGTAGGAACGAGTCGATTACGTCATTGGAGACGTATATCTTATTGAATATGGGCATGCTCATTTAGCTGATTATTCAAATTTTTACTACACATTCTTATTTAAGGTAGGTTTTGGATGGACTCTGAATACTGGTGCATTTCGTAGTCTCACCTATCTAGACAAAACCAAAATTCAAACTCTACTGTAAATTTTAAATCATTTTTACTGATTTCTATTCTCAATTCATTTCCCCCAACATTTTTATCCTTTTCCTACTCCTTCCTCGTTTGCTTGACGCTTTACCTTCTAGGATCGAGAGCGATAGTAGGGACATTGAAAAAGAGGTTTACAGACATTTTGCAAAGAGGCAAGTGCTGATGACGGACACCGAAAGAGAGATACAAAGAAAAGACTAGTGAATGCTAAGGGAATTTGGAGACTAATTTCGCATGACTGTACATGAGAAAATATATATTGTCCTGACGCCCCACACTCTCCTCCCTCTGACCCGCTTGCCTAACATTCTTCCCCCATCATAATCTACAAAAATGCATCTCCAATCGAAATGCTCTGCATCCACCTTTGCTGCCTGATTTGTGCTTCTCCTCTCACATCATGCCTGGTGCTTTTTAGTTTGTTTTCCTTTTCGTTCAGTTTACCTTTTTTAATCCTTCTCCACACCCACATCTCAAAAACTACCAACCTACACCTAATGTCTTGTTTAAACGACCATGGTTCAGCACCATAAAAAAACCATGCTCAATTTCAATCTTTTAAGGAGCCTTTTCTTAACATTCTTGCTCAACGTCACTGACATTTATTTTTCCTTCTTAGTAAATATTCTTTGCCAAGCCTAATCCTCATTTCCCGAATATATATATATATATATATATATATATATATTCCCGAATATATATATATATATATATATATATATATATATATATTGGGAAATGAGGATTAGGCTTGGCAAAGAATATATATACATATTCTTTCTACAAATATATATATATATATATATATTTCTCTCTCTCTCTCTTTCTCTCTCTCTCTTTCTCTCTCTCTCTCTCTCTCTCTCTCTCTATATATATATATATATATATATATAAGAGCACAGCTAATATATATATAGAGCACAGAATAAAACCGGTAAACACGTAAAAGAAGACTCACATTGTAGATTATTTGAGCTTTCGGTCTACTCCGAGGCCTTTTTCAGGTCAGACTGCTCTTTTACGTGTTATCTGTTTTATTCTGTGTTCTATTGTGCCGTCCAAAAGTTATATATAGTATATGCGGGTCGCGGTGGTCTAGTGGGTAGAGCGTTGGACTACTGACCGGAGGGTCCCGGGTTCGATTCCCGGGCAAAGCACATTGGGCACCTGCAGCTCCACCCAAGCTAGTTGATTTTTCGGGTACCAGATCTTCCTGGGAAACCATAACCGGCACAGGGAAAGGAACTGGCCCTCCTACCCTGATGTGTGAATATTCACACGTCGTCGAGCTTGGTACACGGGTGAGCTCTACCACCACCTACTAAACCGACCTTCGGGTTGATTACTGTGTTTATGGTTTATATATATGTATGTAATATTATATATATATATATGTATGTATGAACCTTGCGTTTTGGTAACTTTGTGATTTTCCTTGACGAAAATACATTTATTTGACAATTTTCTAAACCATTCAAGCTCCACCAAAAATACTCAACTCTCGATTCAGTTTTCAGTGAATAATCGTTATCCACAGGAGAAGTTTTCGCAAGATCATTAAAACAATTTATGTGTTCGTTATATAGATATTCTCTTTTTCCTCGTATCAGCAAAAAAAAAGAAAATGATCTTTGTTCACAACACCCATTGTCGACCCAGCATGGTCGACAATGATGAAAATGTAATGTATTAAGATAGGTTATTGCCCAAAAAGTCAAGCGTACGAGGCCGTTAACTTCGTCCCTGAGTTAACTCCATTCCAAAAGCAAAGTCCTTTATGAGGTAATAAATTTCTCAATTCAACGTATCCAATGGACGCGGAAGAAGAAGAAAACGCCGCGAGCGAGAATCACACGCGGAACTGCAACTAGACGCTCTTGCTGATGTTTTCGTGCAAAGCCACTGCGACGAGCCCCGACGAGAAACTCACTGATTCGAGCTGAACTTTGCGACATTTTCCGATCTTCCCGACTGTGAATTTAATGCGCATATTCACGCAGCGTTGAAATTTCGGTGGATGCCAAGGATTCGCGTTCGGCCTCACTGATTTATGACTCCCAAGAGGGATTACACAGGCGGCTAACTCTTGTCACCCCAATACTTCCGTCGGATGAGGATGACTTTGCGGTCTTCGTCTCCGCGCATGCGTGGCTGCGTGTGCGCACGAACGCGGCTATCTCCTCTCGCCTTCATCTCCCCTTGTCTATTACCCTCTCATCAGGAAACTCAAGAGACAGACTCGGGGAAATAATTCATACTCCAGGAGGAATCCACGCGGAAGGAGTGGGGGGCGTGCGAGGTTCTAGACCAGTTCACTATTAGGGGGTGAGTTCGGGACGGGGAGGGAAATAAGGGCCTGGAGCCCTTTCAAACCCTTACCGTTGCCGAATGCACGAGACAATGTGATAAAAAAACAAATGAATTTTATGTCAAGTGATTGTTTCCCATTTTCTTAGTGGAAGAAAGTTCATTTTCATATTCAAAGTGTTTTTTATAAGTTAGGATGAATGGAATAAGGAAAATTATTCTAAAGAGTATCAATAAAAGAAGTTATTAATTCAAAAAAGGCAAAAATACCCTGGGCCATGTATTTTATTTATCATTAAATACCTATTTTGCAACTACTCATAGTTGTTCATCTGGGATATCTCTCTTCAATGGAAAGAAAAATAAAACAATTTTATCCACGTTCAAGTTTGAGTCCACCGAGTTAATGGAGGTATTTTATGGAGCCTAACAGCACGCATTGCTACATTTAATATGACATTGACTCGCTGTTAAAGTGTGCATATTCCAACTACATTTTCCTAATAAAATAAATATTATTTAGTTATCACATTATGGAAATTTATATCATTTTAGTAATCACCTTAGCATAGTTTGTCATAATAGTTTTTTACAATTCATCATTTTCATCAACATTTTATTCTTTTTTCATTCTTTTCATTCTTTTTTCGTCTCGATCCCAGCAATCTCTTTCCTCCTCCTTTCCGCTCCATTTTCTTTCCTCTCTCGCCTAAATAATATCGTTCTCCCCAATAAATTCATCTACCGGTTTCCGCAATAAGGGGGGTCTATCCTTAGACTGCAAATGCATGTTAATTTTACTTTATTCCCATTAGGTAACATATAACACGCGCTAACTGCATTCATTCAATATGTCCTAAGGTGGTATATTTTCTTTTGCCATTTTTTTTCATTCTGAGAGCGATCAGTAATAATATTGATAAAATACTCGTTAAAATGTTGATATGGTACGTGGTTCTGTTAGGCGCGGAAACTTGGGTCGTGGAAGTTATAAGAGATAAGCGCCGATTGGTGGGGGTTTTTGGGATATGTTGGCGTAGGAAATGATGGGATAGGCAAAATGGACGGAAAGACACAAACATTCATTTTACATTCAACAAACAACGTTTTTCTTTGAATTGATATTTGAAAGAGAATTTGAGAGGAGAGAGGAAGCGCAGAGGCAGGAAATGAAGATAAAGAGTATTTTGATTGGCTACGGGATGTGGGATAGTTGTGCTAGAGGGACGAACTTTAGTAAAGTAAATTAGGAAAGTAGGAAGTAGTTAGTATTAGTCTTAAAATTAATATGATGGACAATTTTTTCAAATTTATCCAAATGATTCCATACATGCGGAATTAATTATTTGCTTGGATGAAAACGATAGCATTCTCACTAACATTCACGGGGTCTTCGTATACTCGTACTTTTGATTACAACCTCTTGACTCCGTCACAGGGTCACTGGGATCACGAATAAGACGGAAAAAGCCAACATTTTTTATCTCCGAAACTTTCATGTAGTAAGTTTCTTAAATTGATACTTGTTTTCACAGAAAAACTTAGCACAGTGGAAGTATAACGGCCAACGGGTTCGTTTAAAATGTTAGGAATGCAAGTCCTGCATAAAAAAAATTCTAATGGTATCTCGTCGTGCCTATGCATACAAACATGCAATATTATTACACGTAATTTGTAAAAAGAACGCTTGGTTATTAGATTTTTTAGTTATAAACCAAAACACATAGAAAAAGCCTTGATAGCTGTAAACGGCATGTAATGAGATACATTAAACTGGATATATTTTAATGTTATATGAACAGTGTGGTGTCCAATGTAGCAATGATGTAAAAACCAAAATGCAAAATAAAGTCATTATCACTAAATTGGTAGATATTTTATGTTATAATATTGATGCATTTATGATAAGACTCTATAGAAAATTAAATTATTCCGCGGAGTTCGAAGTGTCGACTGTCTATCCCCGTGGAAAAGCACAAAAAATAAGCCTGGTTCCACAATATTGAACAATGTATGCTTGGAGTTTTGAGAGAAATCCGCGGAATAAGGAAAAGTAGTCAAAAGAAGCAAATATTAAAGAAATGTTTTAGGAAAGCCTTTTAGCTTTAAAAGTATAATGAATTGTGTAGAAATCTCCTTCACCTGCAAGTATCCGGTATTGTCTAGTGGTTAGGATACCCGGCTCTCACCCGGGAGGCCCGGGTTCGATTCCCGGTACCGGAATATAATTTTATTTTGATGGGCTGCGTAGCCAATTTATCTTTTATCAGAGTAAATAAAAAGTCGTCAGGTTCTGCGAAAGGGTAGGCACCATAATTTTGAGCAAAATCTGATGGGATATTCCTAATTTAATTCTAAAATGATTTTCATATCACATGAGACCTGATGTAGATTAGGTTGCTGGATTGGGTTTTATTTGGAGTTACAAAATATTTATTTGTTAGTTGTGTCCATCCAAAAACCTACCTTAAATGCTAGATTGCCTAATAAAAAAATATATTATACTTTTATCTTTTGCTTACGCCAGTAAATTTCTTTGTGCCTCAGGTATGTTAATCATAGTCCGGATATTGTTCCAAGTGTTATTATCTCCATTGTCCTGAATGAGTGAATTTAACAGGAGAAGGGGATTGGTACACTCTAGCCTCAAACTTCTATCAAAACCAAAATTCTAATTGACGAATGGAGTGATGGGATAGCTTTCGTTAACTTATGTATCGGCTATTATTGATCACCAAAGCCTCTATAAAATTTTCCATGCTATGGAGCTTCCCAGCGCACTTTTTCCTGAGAAAAAGGAACCCATTTCAGATATAACAGCCGGCAAATAACTCAGTTTCAGGCCTAACATGGTGGAAAACTTTCATTATGAAAGAAGAAAGATGGATTTTTCACGTAAAATTTTATGTGAAAAAGCCTAACGTCTTCTTTCATCATAATACCAGGTTCTTAGCAAGAGTAAGGGAGAAATGCTTAAAATATTAGATTGTGATAAATGAATCATACCAAAATGATCATAGATATCTTTTTGCAGTTTACTAAAAATGTACATTATGTAAGAGTTGTATTTATGTATGAGGAAGTTTCCTTGTCGGAATCCACTACTGCTTCCATCATATGAATTGTTAATTCCTATCCCCAAGATATCTTACGGGGATATATTTTAAAAAGTTGAGTTTTCCAAGGATAAGGAAATTTCAGAACATTAAGGAGAAAAATTTAAGTGAAGGAAATGTTGAGCTAAGGGAAAATGAAGAAAATAAAATGCGCATAGACCTTCTGAGGTAAACGAGGATTACTGAATTAAACTCGCGTTACGGAGGGTAACAATAGAAGACGGAATGAAGTGATTCATCGAGATAAACGAGCGAAGGAAGAAAGAAGAGAAATACTATACGCAGACATTCCTTAACTGTAATTATGATGAAGATCAGCTTATGAATCAATAGTAAGCCACCAAGCTAAGGTAGAAGTTTGTTGGTCTTGGGATTACACACCTCTTTACTAAGTCCTAATTGACCTTAGTGCCCAAGAGCCCACTACAGTCTAAGTTAAATTATGAATGCGGGATTGAAAACTCAAAAAATGTTACATGGCAATAGGCTGATCGCAATTGATAAATGGCTGTACACATGACTGTTCATAGTAAGTTCTACCATTTAAATCCATAGTAATACTGCCCACATATCAATCAAAACAATGCGTAAACCTTATTCATTCCATTGTACACAGCAATTTGAGGTTGGTAAGTGAGAAACTCGGAGCAAAAAATTCAGTATCATAAATATTGAATGAATTTCCTTGGTTCCGCCATAAACATTACCTAGCCGTATCATATGATACTACCATAATGCATTTCGAAAAGCTATTCCAACATGTAGATACAAAAAACATAGTTTCTCGTGCCGGAGCTGTACAGGCGAGAGTCATGGCGCGAAATATTTCCGCTGCCGCCGGTTACCTCCGTAACCTTCGCGCTCGGAACGTGTTTCACGCACTCAAATTTTCAGTCACGATCTCTCGGTGGGCTTTGAGCGTGAATTATTCTCGCGTGCAAAGGGCGTCGCTCGCTGGAGAGGAAGGGGGGAAGAGAAGATGGGAAGGAATGATTCCCTGGTGGATCCTGAGAATGAATGTCTACTGGAACATGGCCCCAAAAGCGTTGTGGCTATCATGTTTATTGGATCAGAACGTGGGGAACCCAACTTTCAAAAATGTGCTGACAAGAGAAGACGTTAAGGAAAATATTTTTGAGAACTAGTCGGAGTGAATATGTCGAAGGGAAATTAGAGTTCTAAAAATGATGAAAAAAGAAACAGTTCAAAATTCTATCCGTTAATAGATTTTTTAATATTAAATTTTTCATAAATATTCCAGAAAAAATATTTTCACATTGTTCCATGTAAATTATTAGGATAATTTCATTTTCACCATAGACATGTGTATATTTATATCTATGTAAACTATGAAAACTTGTTATAGATTTCAATGGAAAACCCTTATTCGATTTCCTTTGACGCATTTTCATGAATGAATAAAACCTGCGTTCTACACTGTAAACATTAAATAAATACTTTTATTTATGAACATATAACTTAGAGAAGCAAACTAATACTTAACCTTTTGGAATTCATAATTTCATAATTATTAAATAAATAAGTGGTAATTCTGCTGCGTATATTTTTTCATAACGATGGATTTAAAATTCTGGGTTATACACGTTCATTTCCTACTACATAAATTTTCTAGAAATAAAAGTACTTTCAGCAGAAAGTGCCAACCAATTGCTCTCCCCGAAAGACTTTTAGTTTTAAAAATTCATTCTTAACTGAAGGAAGGAGTAAATTAACTAAATTTACCGTTTCCACATACTAGTTTTGCTCGAGACAGCATCTTAATTGAGGGGCATCTTAATTGAGGGATAAGTTGCCATTTTTAATGGAAGGGTAAATTCTTCATTCATGGGGCTTAATTCCATAGCACTTTTCTGCCACACTAAAACTTTGTTGAAAGTGGTAGTTCAGAGAATCTTTGTTCTGTGGGAGGCGTTTTTTGATATCATTCATTGAGGTGTTAAGAGCTCTTGGTGATAGTACCTGTCGTTGGGATACTAATACTTCTCAGATAATAAATAGTAGAGCAATTACTGCTATAACTGAGATTGATCTTCCAATAGTTGATATAATATTTCATGCTGTATAAGCATCTGGATAATCAGAATATCGTCGAGGTATACCTGCTAGTCCTAGGAAGTGTTGGGGGAAGAAGGTTAAGTTTACTCCTACGAATATTGTAATAAACTGTGCCTTTAGTATTAAGTTGTTTATTGACACCCCTGTGAATAGAGGGAATCAGTGTACTAAACACCCCATGATTTAAAATACGGATCCCATAGAGAGCACATAATGGAAATGGAAATAGTTGGTAGTGCCGTACTAGCCCGAGTTCGATTCCAGGTGGAACATACAATCACCATCAACTGCACTTTATTCCAGCCTAAACGTGATTTTCCTAGTTCCAAATCTTTCTGGGAAACCACAGATTGCACAGAAAGGAAATGACCTCCATGCAATGTTGCCGCATTCAATTGAATGAATAAATTATATATGAATGAATAAATAATATGAATGAATTCACTCGCTCTGAGGCTTAATATTTGTTGATATTTACCTTCATCTATCAAACCAGACTTAGGATTAAAATCTGTGGTACGTGAAATTCTTACGCGTTAATATTCGACCACTTCTAGATTTATAAAATTTTATAGTGCATTATAATGCAACCATTTCAGAGAGTAAAAATCATTCGCCTTGACCGGCTTTTATTCGCTTGACCTTTTTACTCTCTGAAATGGTTGCATTATAATGCACACATAGCGGGTGACTCCGTTAAAGTTACTATTACAGTTTCTTGAAAAATTTTATAGAAAAAGTTCAAATCTACAAAGTTCTATCAGGACCGGTTAATAATTGTAGGAAAAATAATAAGTAACAAGTGTTTTACGGAGACATTCCTGTCACTCAGTTCTCATTTTCATAATAATAGTGGAAAATACTTTCCAAGGACATTTAAACAATCTTGTCATACGATAGAGTAAAAGCGCACGGCATATTCGTTCAAAATGTTTCACTAATGAAAAATCTGCCTATTAGACATGGTATGCCCTCCTTGTTTCTCTTACACATATGAGGAGCAATGACAAAGATTTTCCGAACGGATGGGATGACTGCGAGCCAATCAATATTTCGCCTCCTCAGATGGACACAGAAAGTTAAAACATGGAAGGTAAAACAAATAAAGGTAAAACATGGAAGGGCGATCCATTTCTAGAGGGTTGGATGGGGATGGGAGGGGGAAGTAAGTCGTCACTCATAGTATTTTGAAAAAAAAACACTTTGGGAGGGGGGGATTACTGAGGGCGGAATTAGAAAAATACACAATGCCAGTCCGGAAAAGCGCAGAAGAAGGAACTGAGGCAGTGATAAGGTCAAACCATTATGGCGACTTAATATTTTTCCGAGCAACTGCGTCCAGTGAATAGCAGAGCCGGCGTCGCTTCCTGGAAGAACGCACGTACGGGAAAACAAAGGAGGAACGACGACAGGCCGTCACCCCCTTCCCCACTCTCTTCCTCCCCTTCCTAAACCCTTTAAAACGAAGCGCCTCATCCCCGTGACCGTCGCGGGATTCCCGAACCCGCGGTCAAGTGACACGCGTTTAAGCGCACGCATCTTTGTGAGGAGTTTGGCGAGTCTGGCGGGCGCGCGGGGAGAGGGGAAAATGGGGAGGCGGACGTGAAGGAGTCGGAAGGGAGGGGTGGGAGAAATGAAAGAGGCCTGACAGGACAAAGGAAGAAAGGAAGCAGCTAACAGCCCGTTTATAAGAATTGAGGGCGTGGGCCCAGTACGCATCTATATACCCTGTGGAGGGGACCTTGGGAATAGGACGACGCTATAGTGGATGCCCTAAGAAACTTTCTCCATGTTCATTTGCTCTCTCGAACTCGTTTATTCTTTTCTTCCAAACATAAACGACAAAGGACACATCCCAAATTCTCGAACGCCAAAATCTACGACTCAAAAGTCAGTTTGATAGACGAAGTCACTCGGTAGATATTTACGCTTCCGAAATTTGCACTGCCAGTACTTTATGCTCAAATATTTTATTAATAAGAAAACTATACCGTTCATGTTACCCTATCAATGCAGTTCACTTCTACCTCCCTTCGTTTCTCATTAAGTTATATTTGGACATTTAATAATCAGGGAAGTGGCATTCATTACCGACCTTATAACTCCGCCTAATTATCTATTACTGTCGAATTGATAGCATCTTTATCGAGGAACCTCAGATGTACATTCTCTACATTCTTATTCTTACGCTTGCGTCAACAAAGTTAGAGCTATTTCTCAGTGCTTCAAAAACATTTTGAACAAAATATCAGTTTGTTACTGCTGGTACTTCTTTTTAATGTGTATGCAAGCTGATAGATTTTTACCGGAAATCAGGGCTACTTCGGGTAAAATATCAAAGCAACATCACGAGGTCGTTCATAAAATGAGTAATCAAAAGTTTGATCGTTGTTCGTACTCATAGCAGGGTTAGAATAGAGTTAGAAAGAGATGAATTGCGCTAAAAAGATCAATCAGTTATGTCACTTGAAGAATAGTTCAAAACAACTTTGATGAATGCTAATGATCGACCCAATCATTATTTTGAAAACGTTTGAAAAAACCTACCAATCAAAACATATTTGAACAGATATTTTAATTGCAAAGATTACACAGACGCCCTGAAAAATCATAATTGGTTGGCGTGTAGACATTTGATTTAGTGTGCGCTCCAACAGCGAAGGCCATTTCGTATCACTTTCAGCAGATTTGTGCACAGTATATTCTTACTAGTACAAGGGAAATCAGCTCTATCAATAAAACTGATAGTTGTGCATGTTTGACTGGTACTTGAGAACTCTGCTACTACATGCTCTTACACTATCTCGTGGAATGTTGGATGTAAATGTAAAAACGGTGTGCATAAAATGGCATATTATTCAGATATAAAAGGTTCCATTTCTTTCTAAAATATTTCCATCCTCCCGAAGCTCTAGGGTATATCTCCTACAATGTGGGACAGGTCCCCTTTAACGTTCAGTATTTCGCGCACATCCCTATAATTTTAACACGCCTTCAGGAAGTGCTTCACGCTCCATGGGGAGTGGCAATCGTCGCAACGGCGCTGTATCTTATCCTCCGGAAAGACTTGCGAGTGGGTTAACTCACAATGCCCGATCCTCAAGCGAGTGATTGCGACCTCTTCCCTTCGACTGCTCCTGACGGAAGTAGGTCAAGCTGATGTCATGGGCTTTATCACGCGAAGCTACTTTGTAATAGCCCAACAGATTCCCTCCATCGTAGTACATCAAAATATGTTCGAGATTTTATCACTATAAACTTGTAAATACGGATTAATGTAAAAAAAATAAAGGTCAATTTGGCTTTATCGTAAACAATTATGCGTCACGTAATATTCCAATGCATTAAAACATGTGAAAATTTTCATGGCTCAATTAGTTTGACAACCGATTAAAAGAAACGGCATTTCGTCCTTTTGAGTTTGATCAGACGTGAAATTAACCGAAGAGAGTCTTCTAATACTGAGTTTGCAAGCGCTCCGCTGAAGTCAACTGCTTGATTGATACGCATTTTCGCATACATTTTAGGATAATGAGCTGAAAACGTGGCGGAAGAAGAGAGACATTCAGTTGTAATCACATTGCAAATAGTGCGCAATTTATAAGTTCAACCAAAAATGCATCCCCTGTATCATTCAGTTATCACATAGTTTCAATTTCTGAAAGTATGTTCGTATATGGTTGTATTCTACGGTTAATTTTATTATGATCATTATTTTCTAGTTCATGTTTTCAACTTTATAGTGATCTTTATATTTCATAATCACCACCTGAGGTAGAACTGCTCTACGTTCGAATGGAGATGCAGAAGTGCGGTGTAATTTGAATATTGTGAAATCTCGACCATCAATTTTTCAATTCATGACACATCAGGGAATTGAAGAGCGACTAATTGTAACGTCGGGTGTCAGGTTGTACTTTGTCAATAGAGGCAAGGAAATGTATCGCTGTACAATTTTAAAGTGTTTGTCCACCTAATATTATATAAGAACATATATATACATGTATATATACACCTCTCTTAACCGATAGAATACCAATTGTCAAAGTATTTAGATTTTAGTCTGCTGAACCACCAAATTTTCCCTTTGTGAATTATATCGACTAATATATATAATATATATATATATATATATATATATATATATATATATATATATATATATATATAAGGTATTGGTAAAAGGATATCCTTATACTCTCAAAATATGCCCTTTGAATGATACATATTTGTTTTGAAGATTAAAAGTTGAAAGTTGAGAGTGTCTCATAATCGAAATCTAGGTCAAACCGAGATGCATTCCCCTGCTTAGTCGCTGGATTTCGCAAGGGAATTACCGATACAACAGCTTCTGCACTGCTATCTATATCAGCCAGATCGGCATATTATCTTTAAAATTGTAATGGGAAAGCGTCAGCGTTGAAACAATAGCTTGCAGTATAAAGGCAAAAATATATATGAAAATCTGATCCTCAAGTTCTTAGATGACAGGAATGTCGTCTTCAATGGCTAGCGTAGTCTTCGCAAACTAGTTCTTCATCTACAACTACATAGTAACCCTCAAGCTGCCGCAGGACGTGTGGCCGGGCTTTTCATTTGTTTTTTTATTTATGCACCCTGAAAGCTTCCCATAGAGTGTGCGGTAGGGTGTGGATTCACAGCAGACTAGTTTTTACCCGAATATGGCACTACCGCGATCGAACAATGTCATTATGACCGCCTATCGTTCGTGGAAAAAATTACATCTCAAATCAATCTGTTCTACACTTCATCTCTAATTTTATTAACATGATCTTTCCTACTTTAGTACAATGGGGGTAATAATACATTTTCACCATCACTGCTAAAGAGACTCCCTTCCAAATTATCCGAGAGATTCTCTCTGTAATTTACCCTTCTCTCCCCGAGTGATTTCCAACCTAGCTGCTGTAATATTTTGGATACGCTACTAAGTTTATAATAACAACGTTTTATAAATCTAGCTCCTCTACGCTGCACGCGATCCAATTCGGCAATTGAGCCAACCTCGTGAGGATCGCATATACTTGCAGCATATTCTAAATGAGGCCTAACCAGCGACGGATCATTAACCATTGGCATTTTCATCACATTTACAGAGCACTCTTCTAATAAGTCCTAATTTTTTTCACCTTATCCACATATTCCTCGTATGTGTTTCACCCAGGAGAGAACGTGAGAGAGGGCAACACCGACGTATTTAATTGAGTCTATACATTCCATTTCGGTGTTCCCAATGCAGTAGATGCTCGGGAGGAAATTAAACTTTTTCCTAAAATTTATCACTATCCACTTTTTTAAATTTAATTTTAATTGCCAAGTGTCGCACCGGCATTGTACGAGTATAGCTTTTAGGTCATCTGATAAATCTGCTGTGTCCTCAGTATCACGGATATCACGATAAACCACTGTATCATCGGCAAATAAACGCATCTTACTAGTGACTACGAAATCAATATCGTAGGAATAAAAGAGGTCTGTTGACACTTCCCTGGGGAACACCTGAAATAAATTCCACTGCATTTGAGCTAAATCCATTTATGACTACTTTCTGAATCCGGTTATTCAAGAAGTCTTTAATCCAACCCCGGATATTTTTATTTATGCCATATGCTTCTAGCTTAGGGAATAGTTTACTATGAGTTACTTTGTCGAAGCCTTCCTTAAAATCTAGAAAAATCACGTCCATTAGATCATTGCTATCTCCCAAAGTAAGAATATCATGAGCAAAAAGTACAAGTTGTACCTAGCAAGATCTTCCTTTTTGAAAACCGTGCTGATTTTTTTATTAATAACTCCTGATTATCAAGGTGTCTCACGATCGAGTCAACGACTCTATGTTCCATAACCATGCACGAAATAGATGTGAGGGAAATAGGCTTGTAATTGCTCGGTTTCTCCTTGTCTCTGTTGTTCAATATTAATGTAACGTTAGCCGATTTCCAATCTCTGGAACCCTTGTGATCTACCAGCGACTTCTTAAATATTATTTCTTGATACGGCGCAACTTCTGAAGCTAGATCCTTGAATGTACGAGCGGGTATTTCATGGCCCCGGATTATTATTAAGCTTGATATTTTTCAGTAAACATTCTATTCCATTATATATGATTTCAATTTTTGGCATCGGTTGACCAGGACGATTTGGTAACCTATCGGAGACATTCGGTGAGATATTGGTGAAGACGCTTTGAAACAAGGAATTTCGTAAGTTAGCATTTTCCAAACTGCTTGTTACTCTTTCGGCTTTGTCTTTTTAAGTGAATTAATAGTTGACTGTTATTCCTTAGAACTTCTCTGACGTATGACCAAAATAATTTCGGATTCTCATTCAAATCGTCCGCTAACCTTTTCCTTTTGAATTCCCTTTGACGCTTTCCATAATTCATTCTTGGCATTCGCCCTAGATATCTTGTAATAATAAGTGGTCTCATTCTTTTTGTCGATAGAGATATTATCCGTAATATTTTTTATTTTGGCATGACATAGCCTTTGACATCGCAATGTCTTCCTAACATCCGCGTTGTATCATTTAGGTTCCGTGTTTTCTCTTATAAATTTACTGGGAATGAACTAGTTGACTGCTGAGCGCGTGATATCAGGGAAGTGATTTCACGTATCCTCATTACTTCGGTGATTACTATCTTTCTTAAAACTTGCAAAATGATTCTGTAGCACGCACTTGTAGTACTCTTCTTTAAACAAGTAAATTTTCCTGTTACGTTTCTCACTTCGGACCCCATGTAGCGAAAATTTAGCATTTACAAACCTGTGATCACTAATTCCTTTGATATTTTCTATACGTAAGACTTTTTTTTTGGGAATATTTGTTGCTAAGAAATCCAGAATATTATCATCCCTAGTTGGTGAAGTGATAATTTGATGCAATGAGTTCAGCATAAAAGAATTACAGTAGCGATTCGCAGATATCTTTGTCTTTACCGCCTATTTTAAAACCATATGTGCTGGGATAAGAAACCTTTGATTTGCCGATCTAATTTTAGTAATGAAATCTTTACCGTTCAGCGATTTGTAAAATGCGATAACATAAATTCTTTTGGATTTATGGCTTTTAATTGAGCACCAAACGCTTTCCAAACCATTACCCGGAATTACCTCAACCCTGCTGACGCAAGAACTTTCAACTGCAATAAAGAAACCGCCCCGGATTCTATTTGTTCTGTCATTTCAGTAAATGAAAAAGGCTTTTGGGGAAATTTCACCGTCGGCAATATCAGTGGTGAATCAGGTTTCTCTCCCATTAATAATATCTGCGCCTGTGTTTTGAATAAGGTGACGATAGTCTGCGACTTTGTTTTTTAAACTTCGGCAATCAATTGATGGTTTCTGGCGTAACTTTATGGTATCGATTCATAATGGAAATGAAAAAATATTAACTTTGTGATTCCTCAGAAAGTTTATTTCTATACGACCTGAAAATGACGTTGAACGACGAAACTCGGGTCGTATTAATATAAATTGTCTGTGGAATCACAAAGTTGATACTTTTCATTTCGGCAATTAAATCAGGTCACCACCCGTAAAAGAGAATAAATCCGCATGCAAAACCTACAAATGCATGCCAATCTGCACCCAGAAAGCCGTATACGAGCAAAAACATTTATAACTTACATGCATGTAAATACTATTAACCATATACACATGCATCTACGAATGTACTTTATGTCTACGCAGCGTTTAATCATGTCTTGACTTGTAAATGAAACGTATTTATTATGTCTATAGTGACTTTTGCGTCTTACTATAATGACTCCTGATTGTCCGGGAAAAGAACGAGTATTTGTATCCATCTGTACTGGAACCTATCTCCCTTATCTTATCTTTGTAGTCTAATCTACCTAAATAGTGTGGGGTCATAATTAATTTTTTTAATGCCATTGTTAAACTCGTTTGTCCTGAACCTTTCTAAAAGTCTCAGTCCCGCTTGCACTATTCGTAGCTAAAATGGCTCCTAGCTTAATTCCCATAAAAAGCCTGTCTCACTCGTCTTCTTGTTACAACAATTTGTCACGAATTTGGTGGTTTTTACTTGGACCTTATCAACCAACCATCCCAGCGTTCTTACTTACTCAGGGAGAGAGATGTTCCCAGCCGAAATGTCGCTAAAAATGCCTCGGAAGGTTGGGAGAAAAGAACGGAGGGAATCCTCGGAAGAAGATGAACAGATCCAGAAGAGGGGGACGGAAGGATGCTGGGATGGAACGGGGATGCAATGGGGTAAAGATTATGGATCGGGTGATGGGGGGGGGAAGATTTTCCCCTCTGCATCAGCGCTATCAATCGTTAGCAGAAGAAAGCGTGCCAAACGGCTGGAAGGTAGCTTCGGTAACACCCATATTTAAAAACGGAGACAGGGAGGACCCCAGTAATTATAGGCCAATATCGCTGACTTCCATTTCCTGTAAGATTCTTGAACACATCATTGTTAGTTCCATGATGAGGCACCTCGATAGCCAAGATTTATTAATTAATAACCAACACGGCTTCCGTAAGGGTAGATCCTGCGAAACTCAACTCGCACTTTTTGTACATGATGTATTAAACTCCGGTGAAAGTAATATTCCAGTTGATGCGATATTCCTAGATTTTAAGAAAGCTTTCGATAAAGTCCCTCACTGCAAATTACTGGCGAAATTGGAAACCTATGGAATACACGAAAGTATTATTAACTGGATTAAACAATTTTTAAGTGATCGTGTCCAAACAGTCGTCCTGGACGGTGTATCATCCGATACTGTCAAGGTCACGTCGGGGGTACCACAAGGAAGTGTCATAGGTCCCCTCCTTTTCCTTATTTACATAAATGACCTCAGTACCGTAGTTAATAGCAAGCTCCGTCTTTTCGCCGATGATGCAGTAATTTATGGGGACATCCAAAGTCACGAAGACAGAGTCGTGTTAGCCAACGACCTAGATGCAATTCAAAATTGGTGCGATACATGGCAATTGGAATTGAATTTTAAAAAATGCGTAGTAATACATTTTTGGGAAAAGAGTAATTCCCTCCCTTATAGTTACAAAGTGAAACAAACCAATATCGAGAGGGTAGATTCCTTTAAATACTTGGGTGTAACAATTACTCACGATCTGTCCTGGGGAAAACACATACGAGAAATATGCGGTCGTGCTAATAAAAAATTGGGATTTGTGAAAAGAGTGCTAGGTAAATGCGACGAAAAGGTGAAAGAACGATGTTTCCTTGCCTTGGTCAGGCCCCACCTAGAGTATGCTGCCAGTATATGGGATCCTCACAACATAAATTTGGTTTCGGAATTAGATCGAGTTCAGCGGAGGGGGGCTAGATTTGTCAAACATTGTTATGACCAACTCAGCAGCGTATCCACTTTGTTAGACAGTTTAGGTTGGGATTCTCTTACACAGCGGCGTTTCCAATATAGATTAAACTTATTAAAAACATTTAAAGATGGGCCCTTTTCCGATGACATCAAGGATATAATACGAACCCCAACGTATTACGGTCGAAGGGATCACGAATATAAGACTAGAGAGATAGACTGCAAGACTGACAGGTTTAAAATGTCATTTTTTCCAAGAACGATAAGGGAACAGAATGCTCGTAGTCGAAATTCCCCAGGACTTAGTTCATAACAATAAGTATTAACGTACAGGTTAGGGACTTCGCGAGGATGTGTATACATGTGTGTATGTATGTATGTATATGTATGTGTGTATATATACATATATATATATGTATATATATTTTTTTTTTCCTACAGGTTCCCCCCACCTTTCCTCACCTAACTCCCAACCCCCTCAACCCTTACCCTTCCCTCATGGTGCTACACCCCCTGCCACACACCTTTTTGGTGGCTCGCAGGGTACTTATGTAGATGTAGATGTAGATGTAGAATCGAAGCACGAAATATAACGAAAACTTTGACAGCTAACGAAATATTCGCGAAATAATTTCCTGGTAGACTGGCACATATTCTACAATATAATGCAGCAACGCAGGGAATATGATGGAACCCTATATGGAAGAATATACTCACCTAAAATGAAGACGTATCAACTTCATGGTCAATAGTAGGCAATTATATTTATTTGGGTAGTTTAACTATCACCTGTATCGAACTGATTTTTATTTTGAGAAACACCTAGTTTTAATGCCA
Organism: Hetaerina titia; assembly: GCA_037158775.1. Taxonomy (NCBI): domain Eukaryota; kingdom Metazoa; phylum Arthropoda; class Insecta; order Odonata; family Calopterygidae; genus Hetaerina; species Hetaerina titia. Next base: position 66,109,919 of record CM073776.1, on the reverse strand, counting down.
CGGAGTACACAAGCATAAGGCCTTAAAAGTCAAAATTGGTTAATGAGTAGGCATTTGATTAGGCGGGTGTTCGGCATCGAAGGTCATTCCGTACTACCCTCCGCCGATTTATCACGCAGCATATTCTTACTATTTACGGACAAATTAGCAGTATCGCAAAAATTACTAGTATATATGGGTACATACACCATTAAATATTTATATGTGCATTGTCTATATCACTCAACCAGTATTTGAGGAAATGGGGTTTTAGTTCCGACCATGGGGAATGCTTATTATGTTGATAAATGTCTGCACTTTGATGCACATTAGCGGAAGATTCCGTGAAAGTACTGTCGCGGCATCTCTTTTAGTTTGTTGAAGGGAATAATAAAGTCGAATGAAGGCATATAATTTGTCTAAATTTCTGGGTACTTCAATTATCAGCTTATTAAGTTGATCAATTATGACGATCATATTAAGAGTAAATCAACATTTTTGGGATCCTAGGTGTTATTGGTACGACATCATGAAATTTCGGATGTGTAGAAATAAGATTTGATGCGCAAATAAAGTTCCTAGGAATCGCGCTATCAATAGACCTACCATGGCAAAAATACTTTGTAAACATCTTTGAGACATAATTAAGAAAAATAGTGTACACCACTTAATAATGGGGAAGTAATGAGCGTAAAATTTAAGAAGAGGTGTTACGTATTTCGCTATTCTCAAATCTCAGCTTGAATACGTGTCGAATGCTTGGGAGCCTTCCTCAAGGAATTTAAATTGGGAATTGAAGAGAATCCGAAGAAAAGTTTATCGTTTTGTAGGGAATCGTTATGAGTGCAAACAAAAAGCGTCACATTATTGTATGAGGCCTTATCTGAGGGACCCTAAAAGAACGAAAGGATTACAGGTGCGACTTAAACTTCAACAAATGCATGTCATTCGAGTTAAACTCTGACGCAGAAGGAATAGGCTTACATTGGTAGGCGAGACCACATTGATTTACCATTACATGTATTCCATCATTAATAAAGCAAAAGGGGAACGTACTACGGCCGAATGAATGCAATAAATACAAATTACCCAAAGCCGTACTCTTAGGGGGCACGCACCCTCCCCCGTGTCCCCTAACTAGTACCCCTAAGAGTACGGTTTTGGGTAATTTGTATTTATTGCATGTATTCCATCGTTTAAGGCAGGATTTGAATGAACCTGACAGCCTGAAGCTTTATTTTCTTTTCAATTAAACATATTCCGCATAAATCCTTCATAAAGTCTGCATCCTTCATTCTATAAAAAAACTTCATTTTAGTATTTTTAAGGGATACTTAATTTAAGATAATTTTCTTTTGAATATATATATATATATATAGGAAAGATAGCTATTATATAAGTATACTGAAAAGTATCATCTTCCATAACGGATTAGGTCTTAGCCTGTATCGGCAAGAACTCTCATCTTTTCCTGGGTCTTTCCATGCATCTCTACCTCTAGGTTTTTGTTTTAGTTTCTCTCAGATCTCTTCATTTCTCTAACTTTTCATTTTATCCTAGTTTCGATTATTTATCGCTAATATCACGTATTTTAAGTTTTTTCCCCTAATGACTGCTTTCCTTAGTCTTTTTTTCTCTTATCCATTTCTGCTGCTTGAAATAGAGTTTCTAAAATTAATTAAGGCTCTACCAAATAATATAGAAAATAGAAAAGGTAATGGCTCCGATGGCATCATCTCAGGATTTATCAAATACTATAATGGTGGTAAATTTAAGAAAAAATTACTGAATTCTTCTTAATTTGTGCTTGGCATATTGTAGCATGCCCAAATAATGGAAAAATGCCGAAGTAATACTTAAATTTAAAGGAAAATAGAAATACATGTAATGCCAAACTTATAAGATTACTAGTTTATTGAATGTAAAACATATGGTGAAATAAATATTGACCTCTCGAATACCTAATCTCTGCGATAATCTATTGTTTTTAATAACAGATTGGCTGTGAAAAGGAAGCAGGTTTACATACTGGCAATACTGATAACAATCCACTGGTCCAAGGATAATGATAGTAAGCAGATAATTTAATACAAGGTGATATATTTTTGATATAACCTTAGAGATGTCAAATATAGGACCAAGAGATTACAGTTGTATTTTTTCCACGAACGAAAGGAGATAAGAAGAATTGTAAACGATTTTATTAGGGGGAGATTATTTTGCTATTCTAGGTAGTTGTCATTATTGTATCTAACCCGTATATTATTGCTATTATGGCTAGGTACTGCGTAGTAGCTGGTCTCGTACGCACAGATAAGTACTCCACACTTAGATACTGCAGAGCAAGCACCTTTATTTAATAGTTTCACCAGTAATTGAAATATTTCACATGTTTATCGGCAACCTACAGTTGATGATGCATGCCTGGTGGTGAACCATCCCCTGCAGCAAACCGTGTAGGTGGCTTGCAGTGTACCATGTGAGAAGTGTTAAGGACATATTTCTGTCTATGTTAATTACTCACTATACTAAACTCAGAAACTAGAATCGCATAACCATTAAGGCAATTACTATGAATTTATAGAGAAATTTTTAACCAAAACTTTAAAAATGATGTGGATTTTCACGATTCCATGTGGTTTTTAGGATTGCAATTTTTCCACAATTGTTTGCCGTGAACATTCCATTGGGTTAACATAAGGTAGCAATAACAGATTACAAATTTATAAGTATCAAACTATTTTACATTCTGGATATTTGGAAATTGCGCATTTTCTTGCCTCTTTGGTTCTTGCTCACTCCACAGACTTGTGGCACGAATGCATTCTTAAAGTTTAAAGAGTAAATGCATACGTTAAGAACCCTTGAATAATGTACGTCACGGCTCCCGGGTTCAAGTCTAGGAAGATTGTGAAGTCCTTAATGTCATTACACAGAGGCGATGGCAAACTCCGTCCTACTTTCACCCTCAAGACGTCCATCCCCACACCCCTTTCCACTTTCGTCCCAAGTTACGGACGCTTTTTCGGGGAAACCCTCAACTCTCCCGTCAACCTAAAGTGGGAGGGAGGGGAATTTTTCTTCTGAGAAAAAAAAAGAAAGCTTTTCGACTCCCACACATCCCTTTCCCTCCTCAACCCTCAGTGGCTCGTAAAAGGTCAGGCGCCACCCCGCAGGATAAAGAACCCCTACGGTCGACTGGACCGGTGACTTTGAGTCCCTTCTCCCATGAACCCTCCCCTTTTCGGCCCCGGACGGACGCTGCTAAGCTTTCCCCTCCTGCTCTCTCTCCTTCCCTCAAAACCGTGAGGGCTTAGCACGCACCAACAGGTTCTACCACCAGGTCGAAACGGGAAGGTTATTGGGATGATCCCTAACAACAAACCACTCTCCCCATTAACTACCAAAATGAATAGGCCTTACTTAAGAACCTTCCCTTCACATATGATGACACGAAGTTTAACGCGGTTTATGCCGATAAATCGAAGATATTGATAAATTATTGATAGCGGATTGTCGAACGGATAGATTTAAAATGTCATTTTTTATTCGCACGATTAGAGATAGAAATAAATAGATCGTAAGCGCAAAGAGAGTAATAATTATTGGTAATGTACATATATTGACACTATCACACATGCATCTTATAAACTACATCCATTTTTATAGCATTATTCCCGCATGATAAGAATACTGTTCTGCTACTGAATATTTTTGCACACAAGTGACTATTACGCGGCGACTAACTTTATTCAATTGCATGTTCGAACTAATTTTCTGGTGTGAACTGGCATGAAATTCTTGGTTTTCCATGCAGTTTTATTTTTTTGAAGGGTGGAGACCCAGCTACTCCTTGCCCTTTCGGTGGCTTGTGGGGTATTATGTAGATACTTTAATGAGAGCCGACATGTGTGTGTAAAATGATGAGGTACTCTGCAAGCCTCCTATAGGGTGTGTGTAGGGTCCAGGGTCTCAGTTAGGACCAACTGAAATGTCATCAAAATATTAGGGGCTCCCTGACAAGTTATATAGTATTCTATAAAGTCTTGTACACTGCTCCAGGGTAATGTTATTCGGAGGGTTGGGCTAAAACCCAATTACAAGCCTCGCTTTGTCTGATGCTTAAAATTCTTTTGACCGCCCATATTTCAGAAACGTCAGCATATTTACTGTGTCACTATTGAACACGGGTATTGTAGCTTGGTATACCTGCGCTATAAACATAGCTTTGTAGAAGAAATTACGTTACCGAGAGTGACAGGTAAAATATTACTTCCTCCGAGTGCTATATGTACTCACAATCTTACGTGATCGAAGCTTAAATCGAAAAGCGTAACAGAAAGCATAAGCACAGTAATCAATCCGAAGGTCAGTTTGGTAAGTGATGGTAGAGTTCACCCAGTACAAGTTCGATAGCGCGTTAAATCAACATCAGGATTGGGGGGCATTCCCTTACACTGTGGCTTCCTAGGAAGATTGATAAATTTGTGACTTTTGCATGCGGTTTTTTCTTTATTACAGGGGGTGCTCTAATACCCCCCACCACACGCCCTTGCTGCGGCTTGTGGGGTATAAAGTAGATGTAGATGTAGAAGATCTGGTACCCAAAAAAACACACAGCCTGGGTGGAGCTGAAGGTGCCCAGATAGACATCGCCCAGAAATCGAACCGAGGCCCTTAGGCCAGTAGCCCAACGCTCCACCCCTGGACTACCACGTCCACTCGTATTAGTGGTTTTCGGAACTATCCATACCGGCGGCGTGGGGTTGGGTATACCAAGTCGATTAATCCGAATCCGTGTAGAAACGATAGCTTAGTCTTCGGAGGGCGGTTTTTCATTGTCCAACGAAGGAAACCAGAGACCACAGCAATTGATGGGAGCAACACATTGGAAGATAGATATAATAATACTTCAAACGAGGCTAACTACGCTAACTCGTATTATAGAAAATATTGGGTAATAATATGAAATTGATTTCTAGTCTTTATCTTCCAAGGGAAAGATGACAGTTTTACATGTTATCTGCCTAATCTTATTTTCATGATCACTCCCACTATAGGATGAAGAGCTAATAGGAAATTTATTTGTAACATTATCGCATAACAAGTGACTTGTTCCGATTCACGTAAGAGATTAAGCCTATGATATAATCTGCGGCGTGTAAGTTATTGCCAAACTGGTTAATTTAATAATCCAGTCAGACCTCAAAGTTAAACAAGCACAGTTTTAAAACTTTATTAGCTCTTCGCTACATAGGATACGTATATTTAGGTAATCAGTGTGACTTCGTATGGATTCCTTATCTCTCTCTCATGTGGAACTGTCTTCAGACTGGTAACAACTAGATATAATCAATCTCACTTGATCCTGGGAATCGTCTTTCATTCAGCTGTAACTTCTACCATTTTTATCCCATTGTAAATTCCGATTCTCCTTCTTCCCCTTCGTCTCTCTCCTTCAATTTTCCCCTCTATGATTCTTCCCAGCAAGCAATTTCGGCGTAATATGTAAAACGAAGATTTCTTTCAATTTTTGCGTTCTCTCTGAAGTTTTCTTCCCTCCCATATTCTCATCATGACTTCCTAATTTTTCAGTCCATCAGTCCACTTTACTTGAAGTATTCTTCTCATCAGCTGTATTCCAACAACTTTATTAACTTGCTTTCATCGTTCTCTTTGACCATCTAGCTTCGCTGCTGTAAGACACTTCAATCCAAATAAAACATTTAGTAAATGCCTTTTTTTTAGTTTTAATTGACTTCTGCTTTGCTATTAAAGGCCCTTTCACCTTTTCAAAACATTTTAACATTTTTTTATGGGTAACCATTGATATCCTCTTTTTTATTTCATCGGTACAGCATTAATCGAGTGTGAAGTTGATTCCATATACTAGCAATTTATTCATATGAAAACTATTTATTGTAAGAAGTAGCAACATCGCTCGTTTACCTTAAATCCAGTGTCCCTGCCAATGTGCTGCCAAATGAAAGTACCTAATGGCTCATATATATATATATATATATATATATATATATATATATATATATATATATATATATATATATATATATATAATTATTATTATTAGGCAATCTACCGGTTAGGGTAGGTTTTTGGATGGACACAACTATCAAATAAATATTTTGTAACTCCAAACAAAACCCAATCCAGCAACCTAAACTACATCAGGTCCCTCTTCATTTCTGTGTACTTCTTTCCACCCTTCATCCCATCCAACATCCCTATCCTGTTCCTACCCTTTCCTCGCTTGCCCAAAATTCTCCCCTCTATTACCCTCTTCAACATTCCACTACCGCTCAATACGCCTTTCATCCATTTTTCCTGCCTCCATAGGATTTCTCTCAACAAACCCCTCTCCTCACCCACCATCTCAAGTACTTCCTCATTTGTCTTCCTTTCGGTCCATTTCACCTTCTGCATTCTTCTCCACACCCACATTTCAAAAGCCTCCAATCTACGTCTATCCTCCTGCTTCAGTGACCACGTTTCCGCGCCGTACATAGCTACGCTCCATATCAGAGTTTTTACAAGTCTTGTGTTAACATCTCTACATATATATATATATATATATCTGTAAAAAAACCGCGGATATATATCCTAGACGATAAGGGCCGATGAGTTTGTCAAATGTAGTGGTGTGCAACCCGAAGACCTTATGTTAATTCCCCCTGCCTTTTACTTTACCCTTCCAACACTGATGTATATTATTTAAATGATATAATATTTATAGTTTCACATAATATTTATATCTGCATTGGATTATCATAAATCTTAATTCTGCTGCTATATTTAATTTTAAATGACTATTTCTCAGCTACTTTATGTACTTTCTAAAACACTAAGATAATTCAAATGCACAAAATAATTTAAATCTTCACTGCAATTTTTCTAATGCGACCCGGAAAGCTGGAAAATGGTTGATGTGCAGTCTGATGATAGACGTTTTTCCCGTGCATTATTCGGGACAACAATAAAAGGGAGAGAACCTAAGACAGAAATACGTGCGCGCTGTCAAAAATAGGAGCATAAAAGATTAAACTCGAACACAGCTCTCCAAGTCTGGCTTCCAAACGCCCCCCGCCGTTCGCCCTAGTGCCGGGTGGGGTGTAGGTGACTGCATATGAAGTCTATTGTATTATATTTGTGAATTGTCCGTCCGGAACTTTTAGAATACTAACCGCTAAAAAGTTTCAGAATTGCATGTGTGCCTGCCCTCTTTTAATGAGTTTTTCTTGTCCTCTTTGTGTAGGCACAAGAACAGCTACTATTCATCCAATACTCCTAATTTGTTTTGGCATGTTTCATGATTGGTATTCAGTCGCCCCCTTTCCAATCGGTTTTTGGCTGGATCGCGGGGTGCTATGTGCATGAGATAATAGAGGGAATATATGTAGAATGGTTGGTGACTTACCACCCCTCACCACGCGTCCTTGCGACGGCTTGCGGGGTACTGTGTAGATGTAGAATTAGACTAATATCGTGCATCACTGGCCTACTGCGTATTAGAGTTTTCATCATAAATTAGAAAGCGTGATAGGCTACCCCCTTTCATTATTTATGCTTAATTTGCCGAGACCATAGTCTGGTAAAATTAAAAATTTATACACATTTATTGGAAAAGGTCATAAGTAACTTAATGAAGCATTTTTATCTCCCATTCTCGAGTTCCCTCTGATCTCTATCCCGCATATGTGGGTATAGGCTTCGCATCTTCCCATCCATATCGACGAAATCAACATGAATAATTCATAAACATCAACGTAATAGCCGCAAACCACCGAAAGGGTGGGCGAAATTGGCGGAATATTTTTGTGCCCACCGATAAATATGCACTTAAATATATATTTGTTAACACACATAAACGAAGGTAAACCTACTCGAAATTATTTACAATATACCATAATAGGCGTGTTCGATTAAAGATTTAAATTTAGCTTTCTGATTTAAAAATTTAGACTTAACACGCAAGGGAAGAAAGAGTACACAAGTGGTGGAATTTATTTCTCTCATTTCATCCTTGTGGTACAAAATGCCAATTTGATACGCGGCCATGAAAATTCCCTCGGTGTCATAAGTAAACGCTTATGTTCTATGCCTTTCTAATAGGCCTTTTAAGTCTTGCCTGCTCTCATTGTGGCTCTATGAACACCTACTACAATTACTCTCTTGTCTCAAAGGTATTTTTTCAAATCTCTGGCGAATTTTTCCGATATTTTAGGTAGTATTTTCTCTTATGAATCCCAAATATTTGTTGCGTACTCCGAATCTAGCCTAATTAAAGTAAGGCATATATTGTATATTCCCATTTCTTTTTTCCTAAAAATCCGAGAGCTATTTCTTTGAAACACTTGTAACCTGCCACGCTTACTCTTCTTGCATAAAAAATTTAAAATAACCAACTTACTGCTTACTGAAGACCACAAACGGCAACGAGTTGATTCTTCACGTGAATTTCTTCGCCGCTATGCAGATAAAAAGGATAGATTTTTGGACTCGATTGTCACGGGTGATGAAACCGAGCGACGGGTGATAAGCGACTTTCACCTGTTTCCTAAGTTGAAAGAACATTTGGCCGGAAGGGGATTCGGCTCAGGCGAAGAGGTGGAAGATGAAGTTCAACGTTTCCTCAAGGACATGGTGGCGAGCTGGTACGACATGGACATACAAAAACTGTCACAGCGTCTACAAAAATGCATCGACCGAAATAGCGATTACATAGAAAAATAGATAATCGATCAATCTGATGATCATTGGATCTTCAGTTTGTGAAAAATAATGGGTAATCATGGCATATAGAAACATCAATGAAATAGCAAAACATGGGGGATCAATATGAAAGTGGAAAAATATGCAAGCTTTGGAATAACCACTTAGTGCGTTACAGATTATGAAAAGCATTAAACATTGGTAATAAGAAAGATAGTTCATCATAAATCAATCGAGGTCAAAGCTCAGAAAAAAATATGGAAGAGTCCAGCTTCATGAAGTACAAATACAACCTTCGGTCATTGGTTTATGGCTTGGAAAGTTCATGCCCTTATTTTATGAAGAATTGGCGTTGCTTTAATTTCGCAATTTCCACAAAGCACGGATCACTTAATTCAGTATTTTTTTGTCCAGGATATTGAAGACCTCGATCTCTTTGCCAAGGTCAAAAGAGAGATAGACAGAGAAACTTGAGGTCTGAAATATTTCCATCATGAATGAAAATTTACGAGACGCACAATACCTCAGAGCACCGAAGGTCAAAGGACCGCAAGCACATCTGTACAGACGAATGAGAAAGCGGTGAGAATTTGCAAGTTACCAATTTCTTTAAGTAACGAAAGATTTTGGATAAAAAGCAATGGCTGAGGGCTTTTTTTTTAGATAACTCCGATCATTATCCGGTAAAAATTAACAGTGCAAGCCTCCCTGAAGGAACAACGCATATCAATGTTGAAATGAGAGGAAGAATGGCAAGAGAAAAAAGGGAAGGCTTCATGGGAATTGCAACTGAGATACCACTCCTCTTAAATAAAAATATTGAATTTTATAATATTATAGCCTACACTTGACTCTGATGAAGGCTTCATCATTCTATGTCAACTTTTCCTTCGCCTGTTAAGTAAGATCATGCTCAGTTACTAGTCCCCTTTTAAGAAACATAAGGTTCAATTTTTTGTCATTTTCGAAAACTTTCTAAGAAATAAAGACATTGATTTAGGTGGATTAGAGACTTTCCATCAACGGACGCTTAGATTTTTCATTAAACAATGAATAATTTAATTAGTTATACACGTATTTAGACTATATATTTTTTTATATAAATAGATAGTAAATTGCTTTTAGAATATAATCTGAATCCCTATTACCAGAATAATTGTGGCTGAAGTATTTCGAAAATCCTAGCAGGTTTTTCATCTTTACTTATTTTTCGGCCTACATAAGTGAACCCTTTCCTCTGAAAGGTCGTTAACCTTTATAGTGCCTCAAAGAATACTGTTTTTAAGATGTGAGAAGAAGAATAAATTTTTCCAGAAAAAATATAAATAAATACTTAAATGCAATATATTCTATTGGTGTTTATAATCGTTAACAGATAAATGCTAGTTAAAATAAGCAAAATATTAAAACCTTTTGACCTCTTCTACAGAGTGTTATTAATTAAAATAATTTGGGTTCAATTCGTTACCAAGCTACCAATGGAAAATATTTGGTAAGTTTCTTTATCAATTTTGAGTTGAATTTTTCTTGAAAGATGTACCAAAATTACAGGTTACTAAAACCAAAAAATTAACATACCGCTTTTTGGAATGAATATCTAATTTTTAGTTGCAATATGAATTATTATTATTAGGTAATCTACCGGTTAAGGTAGGTTTTTGGATGGACACAACTATCAAATCAAAAAACTCCAAACAAAACCCAATCCATCAACCTAATCTACATCAGGCCTCTCTTCATCTCTCTCTACTTCTTTCCTCTCTTCATGCCGTCCAACATCCCTATCCTGTTCCTGCCCTTTTCTCGTTTGCCTAAAATTCTACCCTCTATTACCTTCTTCAACATTCCACTACCGCTCAGTACGCCCTTTATCCATTTGCAATATGAATATACATCTACATAAATACTCCGCGATTCAACAAAAAGGTGTATGACAGGGGATGAAAGCACCAGGAGAAATGGGTTATGGAGATGAAAGGCTACTTAGGGGCAAAGGAAAAGAAAAAATTAACAAAAAATCTCCGATAATCGCATGTGAGGTGGTTTACTTGAGAAAAAACCAACCCCAGCGTAGACCCGCATGTACATGTTGGCGCAAAAACCCTGTTTTTTGGCAAATTACCTTTCGGTAGTACGAATAAATAGTATAAATGATAGCCAATTGTTTGGCAGGGTGTTTTAAAAGAGTGCAGCGCAGTAATTTCATATTCTACATTAATAAATATTAATATTAAACATCAATAGAGTTACTAGAAGGAATTTAAATTAGCATATACATGTGTATAATTTTTTACACGACCATTTTTTAACTTAACTTAGACTATAATTTGAGGCGAATATGGTGATGATATTGATTATGAATTATAAAATACTTTTTGGATAGTAGAACGTCGTGTAAAAACCTTGAATGGGACATAAAAAGAGGCATTACGTGGATAAAATAACGATTATTCAGCCTAATGGTTGAATAACTCCTTATATTTCTTATACGTGTATATTCACTGAAATGATTAGTTTCCACTTATTACGTAATTCGACTTTTGGTACATGGAGTCAATATCTGGGCTGGAAATCAGGCCGTGAATATTTCTGTGCAAGTTCTTGTCGACTCCGCGATCTTGTTTTATCTACGTTTTGCCTTGCTGATTTTGATAACAAGGTATGGGGGGCCTACCTTGTTCACCCAATTTATGCTAAAATCTAACATGCCGGTATTTCCTTATTTTGTTGTCATAGCCCTTATCCTGTGCTACGCGCAGAAAGAGTTCTCGGTATTCGACTGAAGAAATGTAGGAGAGTAGTTTTCCTCCATGGGCTTACCAGCACGAGCCCATTATTAAAATTAAATTTCCATTCAGTTTTTTTTTCGACCTTTGAGTTTTCCTCAAGCATTATTTTATGTGACGGTTACGCTAAACGGACGTAATGTTTCGAAAAATGATACCCAGTTTTTAAGCTTGATATTTTGAGGAGAATGGTACTCTTGTTTTTATTCGGCCACTCTGCTTGTAAGGGATAGGGGGGGGGGGTATGGTTTATTCAAAGTCCCTACCAATGTTTTCTTTTTTTATAGATGGGTGCTTTGAAGCCGTGTGAAATGCGAATCACTTCCGCAAAAATGGGGTCACGGATTTTAAGCGTCATAACTGCACGTATGGCGCGAGTTGAACGGAGAAGGCTGGGTTTTCGTTTCTTCTTTTTTCCTCTTTTGTGGACGACACGAATACCGCCGGTGACAAACTCCACGACTTACGCAAACATCATGTCCAAAGCGACTTGGTTAGATCTGGACACCACATGGCGTTTCGCAGAAACAGCTGTTCCCCCTTCCTATAATGCGCTGGCGCCATCCAAAAATTAAAAGAAGTTCACGCGGCGGTGGATTTTTGAATTCTTTTTTTTCACAAACCAAAAGAAACAAACGAAGAAGGGAAAGATGCTCAGGAAGATAAGTTGCAGGGACGAGCCTGGAAGTCTACGCCTTTTTTATGCATGCAAACCTACCCCTGCACAGTTATTCTACAAGGATCGTGGGAAGAGGATGTAAAGGCAGCGGCTATGCAGTCCAAGGAGGCAGTAAAATTCTGCGATGTTTTACAAATTAAACCCACCATGATGCATAACCTAAAGGAATCACGTGCTATCTCCAAGACAAGTGCATATGCTTTCCCGGAGAGATTAGAATAGTGGACATAAATATTTAAGGATAAAAGAAGAGCTGAACTGATTGCTATTAACTGATTTTTATTTATAGCAAAATGAGTGATGAGAAAAATAAGCAATATTATTGTAAAAAGAGGTTGAAAAAAATGTTAGAAAACTCAAATCTCGAATCAGACATTCTAAAAAAATTTCTATCCACGTTTTTATTTCTGCATTGCACAGGGTCAAATGCAACTTATTCGTACTGTATATTTCACTCCGATTGTTTGTGTCCGCTTATCTCAGTTTCTTGTCATTCAGAGGAATTTTGGAACAAGGTAATCATAATAGATAACGATTTCGACATTGCCAGCCACTCCTAACCTGACTATCATGAATGCTGCTTCTGACAGGGTGGACTGTATTTGCCGAACGAATCCCTCCTTTTGTGCAGCGAATACGAATTCTGCGAGGGATTGAACTAGCTCATCAATTTATCCGTTCGGCAGCCTCTCTAATTTTGTCTCTATTGCCTGACTCGCCAACATTCTAAGTTCCTTCTGTATGTCGCACGCCAAAATCACACGATCGATACATTTGCAATTAAGTTTAACCTAGCATTAAAGTGACCGTATCCCCAAGGGCTAACTCAAAATTTAGATGAAATTGTGCACCAAAACTTTTGAGGCAGGCAGCTAAACGATTAACTAAATGGGATACTCCTCAATTTAATTAAAAAAGTTCCATTCATCCCGTAAGCTGTTGCGTAACGACTGAATTCCGAATCAATTTAGAGAAAGGAACTGAATTTAAAACAACTTTTTGAATATTTCTGAAAGTATGATGCGCGATCAACGAGCAATTTAATCCCCGAGCGCATTTGAGCAGCAATACTACGAAATATAAAACATTGTCTTCCATATGCATGCATCTTAACGGATATTTTTGTCAATAGCTATTTTATGGATGAAATAAAAAAACTTAGGAACCAAAATTTCTCAATAAAAGCATAAAATGTCTCGAAAATGTATTTGCCATTATGATTAGTTTCGTTTGGAGAAATTACGAGATACGTGTGAATATAGAATGACTAGCGGGTCGCGGTGGTCTAATGGGTAGAGCATTGGACTACTGACCGGAGGGTACCGGGTGTGATTCCCGGGCAAGGCATTTTGGGCACCTGCAGCTCCACCCAAGCTAGCTACTATTAAAATTAACCCTCAAGATGTGAATTTAAACAATTGTGATAATGTAGGTACACAAAATAGATACTCTGGCCCGTATTCGGCGCCGCCAATAAATATATAATTCCGCTTACCGTAATTTATGCATTTAACCATTCCATAAAAGTGAAGTGATGTACTTCAATTACTTCACACGTGTTCTTTCAGAGAAGACTTAATTTTGAAAAATACGAGTTTTCAGATTTCACGTAATATTCGACTATCTATTGGAAGATCTTTTTCTGTTGGATTGTCTTTAAACTGATACATAAATACCATAACATTCCTTCTTCAAATCGAATTGCTGATATCAATCAGTATTGGTTCGTTAAAAGTGTGGTAATTAAACGTTAATCTGTCTTAATCCACAGTGTAAGAGTATCAATGAAAGTAAAAGAGGACTAAAAATAGAGGATGAGGAGCTATTGGCTGTTGAACACGTCACAAGGAAGAAAGTCCTATAGTCAATTAAAATAATGAAGAAGAACTCCAATACCGGTAGCACTTGACTTTGGAGAGTGCCTGGTGCATAGTCTTCTTCCAAGCTCAAGTTCCCATTCGATTCTCTCCCCGTAGATGGTCACCTGGTGACCGAAATACTGGTATTGGAATTCTTCTTCATTATTTTTATTGGCTATAGGATTTTCTTCCTTGTGACAACGTGTAAAAGTTATTGATATGTAATCAAGAAGGTAGTCGTGGACTCCCAATGTTACCCAAGCAGTTGACTTCAAGGAGGCTGAATTTTCAGGATGAGTTGAAGAATTACACATGTGGTTTACAGTCCTGAACTTTAATGCTCCCTTCCTCCATCTCAGTGAAAAAAACACGGGATGTAGGCGAGAGGAAGACTTGAGGAACGATTGAGGAGCAATATGAGGAAAGGCTTGTGTGAAACGTAGATAATTATTTAATTGGGCGGTGGGTACGCAAGATATCTGTTGGTTCAGTCTCGAGAGGAAACGTAAATTATCATAGTTATACCGTAATACAGCCTATCATTAATATTTGTTTCAATACTGGTAGTCTATCATTTGAGGCATATTTTGGATGGGTATATACATGATTACAGCGCTTCTCAGCTCCGTCCAAAATGACACAACCTGACTCCCCACACTACATTAAAATGTTCTTCTATTCCAAATACTTCCATACTTCATTCCATCCCACATACCTACCCTTTTCCTTCCACGTCTCATCTGCCTAACGTTATCTCCTCTTTATTACAGCCTTTAGCATCGCCATCGACAATTAATGTACCCTAAATCACTCTAAACAACCCACTCTCTGCTCCTCTCATCCCTAGCACTTTTCGGTGGAAAGCTGCCTATATGCAACATAATATGTGCATCTGAAACGCTAATAGATGAAATTTAGACCGCTACAACAGCAGCAGAAGTAATAGCTTTTACAGTTATATTCTGTCGTCGGAAACTTCCCAACTTTGGCTCGTGTATCCGAAGTTATTTTCATTTGAGTGTGCAGATTGGCTAGGGTTTTACATTATTATTTTAAATGAACACCAATTTTAATACTAGGCTTGCTTTGATATTAGCTTTAGATATTATTTGGTGCTAGTATAGTTGTAAAATAAGTTAGTTTTTATTTCTGAATGCCACTAGAAGATTTTTCAAACAAAAATATTTACATTAATCTTTCGTCCAAAAGTGAGCACAGAAAATCTCTAAGGGTGAATCATTATTCATAAATTCACGAAAATAGTTCAATTACTTCTTCTTACGAAGATATATATATATATATATATATATATATATATATATATATATATATATATATATATATATAATGTAAATTTTAAACTTATCGCAAAAATTAAGAGACCGTAGCACACCCTGCAGTACATAACTTTATGCATTAAGCATATCTGGTAAAGTATATACAGCCATATAAGTAATATATATTTTGTCTTTCGTGAAAATCGAAAATATTCCCCTCAAGGGTGTATATTTAATTCATCCCAGGGTCTGATGGTGAGTCTATTGCTTAATTTTATAATTTAAGTAATCATTTAATGTACAGTATGCCTTGATCCTGTACTTGTACGTCAATCACTATTAACATTTAAGCTAACTTCTCAAAATAGCAAAAATATTTCCATGGCGGTTCATTAATCTGAATTCTTTAATCATGAATCTTGATCACATAAATTACTCTCGAAACCATTGGCCACATTAAAAACAAGTACGAGAAATATCGTATTAAATCTACTACCTTTTGAATCTTCATTCCCGTGCTTTCATTCATCTTTTCTTCGACCCTCTCCCTAAATCCCTCCAAGAATTTCCTATCTCGTGTTATTTTAATCTCCAACGGCCTTTTGGCGAGATTCATCACACCATCTCCCGACGCCCACTCCACCTTCCCGCCTCGTACACGCAAACCCACCCTCATGACAATCCCCCGACCCACCCATCCCCTCCCCCCCAAACCTCTCTTCCTTTGCACAAAAACTCCTCGTCCCTTACCCCCCAACGTCTGCATCCAATCTCGGATGCCTTTTTTTGTGCAAAATCGTGACTTCTTATTGTTTCGTTTTTTTATCATCGCCGTTGACGTCGTCATTATTGCTATTGTTACTTTTTTTTATTTTCATCACGACGGCTTGCACGAGTCGTACACATTTTTTTTCCCTCCCGACGCCCTCCCACTCATATATTATTATCATTCCTATTTTTTTTTGTTTTACCTTTCGCTCTCGCGAACCCATTCCGAGAGGGGATCCGCCTGCCCAACCATACTTAACTTCCCGCACCGCGACGCCCTGAGCGCCAGCCATCACAATGGTCTTTTCCCTGCTTTGAAGATTCTCGAAACGAAAATGAGAAAACGAAACTGTTCCCTTTTCCCTTCCACCTCTTCCACCATCATCCCTGTTGTCCTTGCTTCTTTTTTCTTTGCAAGGATATTTATTTTTGCTCACTTCCGTCGCTTCTTTCTTTCTCCTGTCGCTCACCCCACTTCTCTCCTCTTTTTCTAAATGGATAGCGATTCGCTCAATAAAAACCGCAGGGACATCTACGTAGATAAAACTATCCACATGATGATCTAGTCATTTCTGATCACTTTCCTATTGGATCGATTGGAGGACTACTGTCTCTAAGCTTGATTAGATAAAAGAGTGTTATGTATTCCTACTTATCACAATAATATTTTCCCCAAGTACAGAAGAATATTCTGTAAATTGTTTCAATTTCTCTTCCTTTGATTCAACTTCGGCTTGATATCCTTATGAAATGAATTAATGTTTTTCCTACCGTTTGATGTATTGCATACACTTGTTTTTTTTCTGCAATTTTCTGTTAGTATGACATCGAATATATGCCTCCTTAAACATCCTACTTATCTTCCTCCCAGTAGAGACCACTTCTCAGGTTTGAGTTGGAAAAGAATTTTTAATATGGATTCATTGAGACCTCTTATTTCTGTTGCCTTTTTTTTATTCTCATCGTAACAACTACGACAATGGATTTTCATGTACAATAAAATTGATTTGTAATATATATTCCCTTGAAGTTACGGAAAGTTAATTATGATATATGCTATGAGTTTATTTACTTTTCATTTCTAAGATAGTGTAGAAGGCAGAGCGTTCAGTGGCTCACTGGAGGATCTGAGTTCAAGTGTGGATGACCACGGACACTAAGCTTTACCCAATCTGTTTAACTGTGGAGTACCCGAGACCTTCCTACGTAACCCCTCGTGAGACGGACAAAGGAACTGCTCCCACGACATTTATGTGCGAAATGAACTCTGCCCTCACGTTATCGTCCAATACTGGAGTACGGTGTTTTTTTTAATCTCATGTATATGACACGATAACAAGTTTAATTTATAAACAATGAAGCCTTAAATTGATGAAAGGAAATCGTTAACATAAAATATTCAATCAAAAATCAATGAAAATAAGTCTCAGATAGGCGTGTCTAGAATTATTCAAATTTTACATTATACACACAGTCTTTAAAATTATTTCTCATCTATGCACACATTTCTGACTAGAAATCTTGTGCTTGTCCTTGAGATTTTAATTAAAATTAATATTAGATTTAAATTATTATTCTGTCTTCAGGTTGATTACTGTGTTTTTATATATTATAAATATATATATTATAAATATATATATTTATATTATATGCGGGTCGCGGTGGTCTAGTGGGTAGAGCGTTGGACTACTGACCGGAGGGTCCCGGGTTCGATTCCCGAGCAAAGCACTTTGGGCACCTGCAGCTCCACCCAAGCTAGTTGATTTTTCGGGTACCAGATCTTCCTGGGAAACCATAACCGGCACAGGGAAAGGAACTGGCCCCCCTACCCTGATGTGTGATTATTCCCACGCCGTCGGGCTTGGTACATGGGTGAGCTCTACCATCACCTACTAAACCGGGTTGATTACTGTGTTTATGGATACATACATACATATATATATATAATATATGTATAAATGTATATAGGTGTGTGTGTGTGAATGTATATAGTATGTATTACATAGTGGTATATTGATGTGGAGGGTAGTTACGTACGGCGCGGAAACGTGGTCACAGAAGCAGGATGATAGAAGTAGATTGGAAGCTTTTGAAATGTGGTTGTGGAGAATGAAGGGTGAGGGTGATATGAATCAAAAGGAAAACAAATGAGGAGTCGCTTCGAATGGTGGTCGAGGAGAGGGGTTTGTTGAGAGAAATCCAAAGGAGGCTGGTAAAATGGATGAAGGGTGCATTGATCGGAAGTAGGATCAACATCCCAATTTAAGTCTTTATCACATCAAGACTTTAATAATTATTATTAGGTAATCTACCGGTTAAGGTAGGTTTTTGAATGGACACAACTATCACATAATTAACTTGCGACTCCAAACAAAATACAAACCATCAACCTATCCTGCATCAGGCCCCTCTTCATCTCTATGTACTTCTTTCCTCCCTACATCCCGTCCAAAATTTCTATCCTGTTCCTGCCCTTTCCTAGTTTGCCCAACATTCTCCCCTCTATTACCTTCTTCGACATCTCACTGCTGCTCAATACGTCTTTCATCCATATTTCCTGCCTCCATAGGATATTTCCCAACAAACCCCTCTCCTCACCCACCATCTCCAGTACTTCCTCATTTGATGACTTTAATAGAGAGGTGAATATTTGGTAAAAAAGGAAAGGGATGCTGGACGGGATTAAGGAAGGGAGGAAGTACACAGAGATGGAGAAGGACTTGATGCAGAGTAGGTTGGTGGATCGCGTTTTGTTAGGAACCACAAAATATTTGATTGGGTAGTTGTGTCCATCCAAACCTACCTTAACCGGTAGATTACTTTATAATTATATATATATATATATATATATATATATATAACTTTTGGACGGCACAATAGAACACAGAATAAAACAGATAACACGTAAAAGGACACTCACACTGTAGATGATTTAAGCTTTCGGTCTACTCCGAGGCCTTCTTCAGGTCAGAGTTTGACCTGAAGAAGGCCTCGGAGTAGGCCGAAAGCTTATATCATCTACAGTGTGAGTGTCCTTTTACGTGTTATCTGTTTTATTCTGTGTTCTATTGTGCCGTCCAAAAGTTATACTGCTCTCGTGAGTACTTCCGCATCATCGATATATATATATATATATATATATATATATATATATATATATATATATATATATATATATATCTTCTTTTACGTGTTAGCTGTTTTATTCTGTGTTCTATTGTGCCGTCCAAAGGTTATAATGCTCTCGTGAGTATTTCCGCATCATCCGCATCCGCATTCCGCATCATCCGCATCCGCATTCCGCATCATATATATATATATATATATATATATATATATATATATATATATATATATATATATATATATATATATATATATATATCGATGATAATACTCACGAGAGCATTATAACTTTTGGATGGCACAATAGAACACAGAATAAAACAGCTAACACGTAAAAGAAGATATATATATATACACATATATACATATTAACACACCAACGTACATATATGTGTGTTTGTGTGCCTATGATGTATAGATATGCTATGAACTTTATATAAACGTCATGAAAAGGAGGACTCGGATCCTTTCTACGTGTGATAACAAAGAAGCTGAAATGGATTTTTGGAATATAACGCATGAACATAGCCTCCACTCTCAAATGTTCATTACATCCTAATTTTTATAATCCCGCTCTTTTTATGCCCTTAGGCAGTCGCCTACTTACGAGGCGGCTGTTAATTTTCGACCCGGGAGTCTGCTCGCTTTATTTTTTTCGGGAATTACCGCACAGACGCCCGATTAACTCGAAGGACGGTGAACGCTCTTAAAAAAGAAGCAGGTCAAATTCCAAATATCCTCTGGCGAAACACTGACATCAGTTGGGTGCAATTCTGAAGTAGAAATTATAAATTAGATCAAAACCTTTTTATAAATGATGACATCCAAGTTAGGATAAGATTACTACTATGGACTGAATATTCATCTACAATGAAGCAATATTCCGCAAGCTGTCGTAATAGCGTAGAGCAAGAGATCTTAAAAAAAGAAGTATAATTGCACATATATTAGTTTATACATGAATTTCATGTATATTAACTCATTTGAAAGCAACGCTCGTGCAAAATCGTACATCCATGATTAGAAGAAAAAACATAATTCAATCATCGAGTAAATCATTACATGTGTGTCCTAAAATAAATGCAGTACTCGAATAATTGAATTCGATTTGTTATGATCGCGCCTTGTGCGAGAGAACAACGAAGCTCTCTGGGAAGGCGTCTATCTCTCTCATTTTATCTCGGTGGTCAAATCTACCAATATAATTTGGTGTATAATAACTCCCTCGGTGTCACAAGAAAAGCTGGATGTTCTGCACCTTCTTAAAAGTCTAAGTTAAGCTACTTTCTAAAGTAAGCTTAGCTTGCTATGTTCGTGAATAGAGAGGCTTAAAATATAATTTCTCCTGCCACGCTTATTCTTTCCTTAATGTTTCATAATTTTTAATGTTTCAATTTTTACCAAATATGGTGAAATTCTCTGAACCATTTTATAGATTATCTCGAGAGAGATCCTTGGAAATTTCATTTACTACGTTTCTATGTTCTTATTCAGTACTGCTGAACATCTATCTCGTTGTGCTGGTATTATCTCTCGTCTTCAAACAAATTGAGAACTCACTTCTTCTTCTGGCTGGCTTTACTTGTATCTCCTTTAACTGTAATGACGAACTTTGATTTGTTCTTCATTTTATGCCCAGTGTTACTCCAAGACACCTTAAATATCCAGGTAGATGCATCTTTCTGCCAATTCCAGTAACTTACGTGCACCGTCAGGAATTTGAAGCAGTGAATTATTCCCATATCCACTCTCAAGGGCGAATCACATAAATGGCTATGGTAAAAGAAGAGAGGACGGCAGGGCGACCGGAACACTAAATGGAAGATTAATCTTTCTTCCAACCTGCAAGTTGGGATGACCAAATGCTCTCATTGCTCTCCTATCGGACAACAAGCCTTCCTCAGCTTCCGCTGACCCAATGCATCATGCGTCACGCCGCCCACGTGGATTGGAAATTTATTTGGTGATGCTTTCTGGCATGAATAATATTTTAGATGAGTCACAAGACTTTAATGAAAAAAAATGAGATGAAAGGCGAATGGAGTTGGGGATGCTATTACGGCAGGGAGGTACCGCTCTCGTCTCTCTTGCTGGTGAGAAGAGATAATTAGCATCGGCGGGCGCAGCATGAAAATTTTGCCCGAAAAAGATTTTTATTTCCACGGAGGCGGAGAGAAAATCAAATCCCAGGCCGGGGAGCGCAAATATTGCCAGCGCTTCCGCGCTCCGCAAATGGAAGGAGCTGCACTTCTTGTCTTTCTTTCCCTCTCCCACGGAGAAGACTAATCTTTTACGTCTCTACTCTTTCTTTTCACTTGAGCGTCGCAGGAAGCAGATGACGTATCTACATTTTTTTCTCATTCAGTCTCCCCCTTCACACAGCACCTTACTTCTTTTCGTCCGCCTACTTCCATGAGAGCACCCTCGCCACACTTGCAGATCCCTGTCACGACGGAGTAAAATGTTTTCGGGGAATTTGTGTCGTAAATTACGAAGCATCGAAAGTGAGTGAGGGCAAAAATCTAATAGGTCAACTTTTTAATAAGACTACTTAAGACGTTACATCCTAAGACTGCATAAAACTCTGCAAGAGAAATGCTAGGGAGTACGGTAGGGGATGATTCTACGTCAATCATGCAAAGAAAAGAGCTGCTTGCATGCTATTTAGCATTTTAATGTGTAAAATAATTGAAATGAAAATAGTATGAATATAACCTAACTTCAAATGTGATAAATAAGAGCGTAATATTTCTGTGTACATGTGATACGAGCAATTTTTATTGGTTTCTATGTATTCAATGATGACAATATGCTAGGTTAATAGAAAAATTTTCCCTTAGTGCAATCATTTTTTGCTCATCTGATCCATTATTTTTTGCGGGAAAATTGCATTCTTTAATCTGTCAGCCTACACTTGAAACCCCTACTTCCACGATCCCTCCTTAATGGGATTGGGATATTAATACATTTTCAGCATCATCCGATAAGTGACCTGCTTCCAATTTGTGAATGTGACTTCATCTGTAATTTATTATTACGCCCATCCTTGTTTCTCTAGTACTTTAGATAAACAAATATTTTTCTCATAAAAAAGTTTTACAAATCTAACTCCTCATAAAATTCCAAGAAACTGCGGGATATTCCGCAAGAGTAACTTTTAGCGGAGTAATTCGCTAATATCCCCGGTCCCGGTCAAGGCGAATGATTTTACACACTGAAATTGTAGCGCTTTATCGCCTCACTCGATTTAATTTGGATATCAAATTACCTTTTAAGATTTTTTACATGATCATTTAAAATCATCCAAAAATTTATTGAAATATGGTTTTGCAAGGAAACATAATCATATATATTTATTACAAAAAAAGACAGTAATAACCCGAAGGCTTATTTATCAGGTGAAGGTATATCATCAGGAAGGGCATTTGATAGTCAACTGGAGTGTGGAGCTGAGAATTTAAAAATATATTGGTGCCTAGAAACTGAAAGGATGAAATAATGATAAAAGAACTATACTTTTGCAAAACAGAAAGTGCTAGGAAGAATAGGAAGTGATAAAACAGACGACAAGTATTGAAAAGAATCTCAGACAAGGATGCTATCCGTCACCAACTAACTTCAATATCAGTGATGAAGGACTTACTGATGAGGCCTTAAGGAAAAGGAAGGGGTGTGGCGGTGTAATGATATACAGATAATCAAGTATTAGTGGCAGAATCAGAAGAGAAGCCATAGTTCACATGAATTGTATTCTAAGACGAAGAGAAGAATTTTAGAACTAATATAAATGTAAATAAGAAAAAAGTGTTAGAGTAATTGGTAATGAAGAAAATCATTGATCTATTCAAAGAAGGACATACTCTTCTGTTTAGGAAATCATTTCAGTGTTTGAGAAACTGAGTAACGAAGAAAGGAGATTACACCGACGAAATAAGATAAACGATAATTACTGGTGACAAGGTTTTTGAAAAGGTGAAAAATATTTTAACAAGTATAATTCCAATTGAACTGAGAGAAAGATCTGCTTAATGTTTCATTTCACTGTGGTGTCTTACAGCAGCGAAATATGGATGGTTAACAAGAGAGATTAAAAGAAATATTGAAAAGTTTTGAAGTGTGGTTTTAGAGAATAATTATCAAAGATGGAGTGGAATTACAGACGAAGAAATGAGGAAGTAATGATGAGAATGAAGGAGATGAAAGACGTCTGTTGACAGAAATCAAAAAGAGAGATATCTTATTGGAGTCTATATTACTCCTTGCTGAAATTGCTTGCTGAGAAGGGTCTGAAATGGAAAAGATGAAGGAAAGAGAGAAAGGAGGATTGGAATGCCTGATGTTATACAAAGTGACAGAAGCTACAGGCAAACGAAAAACGATGCTGAAGATCGGGTGTGATTGAAAATATATAGTTTAAGTCTGTCGGAAGACATTTCCATTCGAGAGAGATGGTATTTCCCATGTAACAAAAATATATTTTACGAGACCGTAAATGTATTGAACAAAGCAATCAGGAGGCATTGTTTCGATCGCAAGAAGACGAAAAGGGATTTGTAAATGAAACGATGGACTTAAAACCAAGGTGCACTATATTCATGCTCAGGATATGGATCAAGTGCGGGTTAATTCTTCTCGGTGATTGGTGCATTTTGAATCACCTACATGAATTTCACGTGATTAAAGCCATTGTTTATTCTTCTAACCCACATTTCATGTTTGCCTTACGTAATTCTTCGTATTATTCGTAATTATTCGTCTTAGGTTATTCTTCGTCTTCGTTTAATTTCGAGATACGAAAACTGGTCTACCTCCTCTGGTTTTTGCCCCACAGTTTTAACGTTTATATTAGCCTTTCTCTTTCTCTAAAACCACATAAACTTTGTTTTATTTACATTTTTTGTCATCCCATATCATTTTGCACTGATATTCCAATACATTTAAGCAGTGCTTGCAACCCCTTGGCTGACTGATAAACCAAAGCTTGGTCATTCGCTAATCTAACTGATTATATGTAACCTTCACCAATTTTCACTCCTACATCCAGTTCTTTCAATGCCTCTCTTAACGTTTCCTCCACATATAAGTAAGAAATCAGGTGATAATGGGTATCCCTGTCATACTCCAATGATGTAAATAATATTTGTGTATACAGAGGGGATTGCACATGCATCGTTGATGACCAAGTTTCATACGTCGTACACCCTCGCGGCGGCTTGCGGGTTATTATATAGATGTAGCTGTCTACTTGTAAGTGCATGTGTATGTTGGTTGATAATATATGTATTTGGATGTGTGCAAGACAAAATGGCTTTTGGATAAACTAGAGACATGGACCAGTTTTCGTATCGCTGAAGTATTCTGGACCACAGTGATCATAGTAGTAGGAACGTAAGAAGAATATTTGCGTTAGGCAAAGAAGCTTCCACAAGGAGGAGGGAATTGATGACAAAAGACGTTGAGTGGGGATGTTAAGAATAGGTTCGTTAAAACTTTGAGCGTGGTTTAGTTAGGCGTGGAAACATGATCATTGAAGCAGGATGATAGGTGTAGATTGGAGGCTTTGAAATGCGGGTGGTGAAGTTGACCAAAAGTAAAACTAACGAGGAAGAGCCAGACATGGCGGAGAGGAAAGGGGGTTGTTGGGAGAAATCAAAAGGAGGCAGGAAAGTTGTATGCAAAGCATATTGATTGGCAATTGGATGTTGAAGACTGTGAAAGAGAGGAGAAAGTTTGGCATACGAGGAAGGAGAAGGAATAAGATAGGCATATTGAATGGAATGAAGGGAGGGAAGAAATGTACAGAATTGAACAGGACTTACTGTAGTGCCCGATTTCAGTGTTTGATTTTTATTAGTAGAGGAAAGTACACGTAAATGTATCTTTCTAAAATTTTTGAGCTATATCCATCCAAAGCCTAGCTTTACCAGTAGAAAACAATAATATTAAAGTACATGTACACTCCATTGCACATATGAACTAATATTTGTGCATTTACAGGCATGGCTGGCCGTCTGATACACGCCGCCACACATCCTTGTAGTGACTTGGGGGATATTTTATCGATGAAATGCGTCAATTTCTTCTGAATTTAACGAAATCGAGATCCTTACTGTTTATTTTTGCTATTCATACCTTTTTATTGCCGTACATATTAGTTTTACTGTGATTTATTCAAAGACATATCACCTTTTGCAAAACTAATGATCACGAGGAAGTTGAAATATAGAATACCTAACAAACTCACAATATCACTAACGAATAAAACATTGAAATAGATAATAAAAAAACTATGAGGGAAGTTTACGGCGTACTCAGTTGACCGTGTGGCCTAACGGATAAGGCGTCGGACTTCGGATCCGAAGATTGCAGGTTCGAGTCCTGTCACGGTCGAAATTTTTGTTTGTTTTTTATGTGTTATTGACGCATAGTTATCAATGAAAGAAACCTTTACGTAGTAACAACCAACCAGCTCAGTGACTTGCTGGTTTCGCAATTTTCGAAGATTTTATTAATTACATAGAGTCTCAGGGTTCCAGTAAATTTCGTCCATTTGCGACGCATCGGACTAAATGCAACCCACAGGTAGAGCGAGACATGGGAGCTAGAATGCAATTTGACTTGATGTTTCGATAATATTTTTTGGAAGATGAGTGTTTCACCCAAAAATACCTTCACTATACAGGGAACGAACGTAACACGTAGAATCGGTAAATAGCTTGTGTATAACGATGGATACGGATATGTCCTGGGGAAAAAATTTGTGAACTTTGTTGAATAGCAAATAAAATGTTATGATTCCTAAAAAGCATACTCAGGAATTGTAATGGTATATGAAACTATATCATTTTTTCGCTTCGTTTTTCACGTCAGTGCCACTAACAGAACACCTCGGTTTAAGGAGAATGAGAAGGTCTTAAGAAAATTCCATCGATATTCATCAGTTTTAGTTTTTTCTAAGATTTGTGAGCTTTAAAAAAATTTCAAAATACACAAAGAAAAAGGGAAAAGAAACTAACGGAAATATACTACTGGTCCTGTAAAGTTGTTGCATAAGGACATTTTAACCTTTTTTGCTTTGAAATTGCTAGGTATTGAGCCAACCATCATTAGTATGACAGGCGAGCGCCTAGAAAAATATATAAAATAGTCGAGGATGAGTCGGGATTTCTAGTATTCCGTAAAGTTAGTTTAAATGATTAATTCATTAATTGATACTTTATTGTTTGTAGTTTACCGTTAATAACTAGCTTTTTGTTAGTCCCTGGAAACTCTTTTCACTTTATCATATTTATAAATCGCTGAAATATCTTTTTTCCGGAAAATCATCTGAATGACACCCTGAAGTTACCTCTGGGGGATATGAGAAGAGGTCATTCTATTGTGGCATGCCCCACAAAATGGTGGGTTTGTTTTAAGATTCATTAAGTTCATAGCTGTGCTTTAAGATTTAGAGAGACACTAAGTACATATGCTTCGGATGAAATCATTTTGTTGTTTATTCCGATATTATTTCTTCTTTCACAAACGTTTGTCTTGTCTAATAGAAATATAAGAATTTAATAATAATCATTTATTCTGAAAGCTGCAATATACTTTGCAGTGATGCTAAAGTTGATCAATTTTTGGTCCTCGAGAGTCAAAACTTGTAAGAAAAGATGTAAACAACTTCTGTAATCATTTGATTGATGTGTTGTATAAAATTAAATGTAACAGCTTAATTTTTCTTTCTTGTTGATTGGGAAACAAATGTTAATGAAATGGGGATTTTTTTTAATGTACTACAGATTGGTGTTTGGAAATTTCCTTAAAGTGTATTTTTTTTTCTTTTTTCAGACTTATTTTATTTATTATCTTTTGTGATGTTGATTGTATTTTAGAAACCATGTTATTTTTCCAAGGCAAGTTTATTGTAACACTTAGGACTTGTGTGCCACCTGACATTTGTCTATTTGCACATGCACATTTTAATAATAATAATAATAATGAGTGGCTAATGTAAGCTGAGATTAAAATATCTACACACGCCCTTCTACACAGATAAAATTGTGGAAAAGGTAATTCAATGAGTTTTTCTCAGATTCAAGTGGTATATCTCTGATATTACATATTAATTATTAATTAACTTTTTAAAGTTCAATTCCATAAAAGAAAATTAATTATTTAAAGAACATTCACTTGAATTTTTCATTACAAGAGAGTTACTTCCTTCCGATTTTCACGAAAAATGAGGTGTTTATCAGAAAGAGAGCCGAAAATGGCTACAACCTTGCTTGAGAGAATGCTTTTTAACTAATTAAGTTATCTATTCGTTGAATTTCTTACGATTGTGCTCCTCGGAGAATATATGTCTTTTGAAATTATTGTTCAGCTTTCGCATATGATAAGGTAAACGGTGCCATGTGAAACTATATGGAACGGGTTCGTGATGAAATTAATTGTAAACGTAGCATAGCCCGGCCACGTAAATTTATTCAGTGCGACGAATCATGTTGAATGTCAGCGAAACCTAGGGCGCTCCGAAGAAATGTATGTGGAAATATCAAGCAATTAGAGTTTCCAATTAAAGCCATCCTTGCATAAGAAATGAATTTTGCCCTTAGACTTTTCAAGTGGCATAAGCATCGACTCCGCTCAGATATGAATTTCATTCATTTTCCGCAACCTTAGATGAGATCTTCACTTTTGACGAGATTGAATAAGTTGAAACTCGGTCATATCAATACGGGTACATGACGGGAATAAAGGTCTCAGCCATTTTATATTTAGTTCAAGGAAAATTGAATGCAAAATTATTGAGCAAAATTATTAGGATATATCTTTATGCTTAATACTTCTTTGGAATCAAACACGCGGCCTAGGTTCGATTCCAGGTGATGCATTTCAGAACCCTCAGTTTCAGCCAAGCTGTGTAATTTTTCGGGTATCAGTTTTTCCTGGCAAACCAGAGTGAATGGGACTGGTATTCACGTGCTTGATTCCAAAATCAAACACGTGAATACTGCCACCGATAACTTAAAATTCTATCGTAATATGCGATAACATGCCCTTTAGAATTCATAAAATAATCCCCCAAGCTCTTTTCGCCAAAATTCCCGATCGATTATGAAATTTCTCCCTCTTTATATGGAAAACAAAGTCATTCTCATCCAAATATCGAACCACAAATATAAATATTTATCAATATCTCTTACTTAGAAAAAACATCGGGGAAATCCATCATAAAGTCCATAAATCCATTCAAAATTGTGACCCACTAGGAATCTTAGAAAAAATTATCTTACAGCAATAACATTACAATGACGGAAGTAGATAAAGTGTCTTTTGTTTTCATTAATTATAGTCACATTTTAAGAAATAATACCTATTTCGTATCAATGAAGCAATCCTCCAACTACTCGACCCTTCTCTTACTCCCCTCACTCTCTCACCTTAATCTGCAATGTTGAAAAGAAAGCTTTTCATATTTTTCAGATGATGATCCAAATGAAAAACTCTCACCAACATATATTCCAATGTTCTCCCATTTTAATCCTATGACACACTACTTTAATATGCTCACTGAAATAGCCTAACGACAACGGACGCCCTATCATTTACAGTACCAACTTCTCTATCACTACAATAGTTGACTGTTACCTAGAGCCTATTGTCACTTCCTCCACCTCCTCCATTACACATTATTAACACTTCCTATTATATTTCTTCTCAATTCATAAAGGTAAAGAAAAACTTACTAAAAGCCACCATGGATGTCACCTCCGTCTATACCTTCATCCCTTTTATAGACGACCAAAATAAATCTCTGCTATCACTTCGCACAACTTTCCACGCCAGTAACACCCTCAACCGACTTTTTCATCCTTCTGCCAGAATTATTATTAACCAAAAACGCCTTCACTTTAAATGTCAAACTTTTCCTTCACAATAAAGGCACTACCACGGGCGGAAAAATGACCTTTTCATGTACCTACCACTCCATGGGTTACCTCGAAAATACTTTCCCCAAAACTAAAAACCTCACTGCATCGACATCTTTCATTTTTGGCACCTTGGACATGAAATTCCATTCACTTCAGTTTCTAATACAATCCTTCACTCTCCTTATCTTTAGCGTATTCCATTTTGGACTCCTCGTCAACGTTCTTAGGCATCGATACCATCTCCTTTAAAAGATAACATTTACGTCTTCCGTCCACATATTAATAAACCAATGAACAACACCTTCATTTCCACGCTAGTCAGTTATCTCGCATTAAGTGCTCCATGTTATTTTCCCTCCTCGTTCGTGGATACGACGTTTAAAATAACAACTCCTCCCTACAGAAATATACAGAAGACCTCTGCCATTTCTTAGCAAACCCCGAATAATTACTCGACAGCAAAATTCTACCCAACACTGTAGGATGCATTATAATGAACTAATTGGACACATTCTGAGGCACGATATGTTACTGGTTCAATAAACGCAAAGCAGAAGATTTACAGAGGAAGGGTAAGAATAGAAATAAAAGATTCAGGTATTGGAAAAATATCGATGAAAGAATAAACGTGAGGATGAAGAGATTGGCTGGGCAAAGGATAGTTTATTTGTAAAAACTCAAATCTTCAGACCACTTTGGGAATATTAATATTCATTTTGACATCGCAAAATAGAAGACACAAAAAAATGAAAGAAATAAAGTAGCCAGGGTTTTTGATTGTAGGAATGAAAATGATCTATAGAAATCAGAAGTATTACGTGCGCTCTCAAATATTGTATACATTCATTGAAATTCCTATGAAAAAGTAAAATAAATTCATGTAAAACAACTTTCTCCATTAGGAGCCGCGTCAATGGGTTTACTTGATTTCATTAATTTTTTATTTTCTTAATCGGCATATATTTTTGGGATAAAATTCAATCAAATATATTCATTTAGAGGTTTCGTTCAATATTTAAATGGTCTAGCTCTAATAAATCAATTATTATCCGTCTTGACCCGAGTGATTTTATTCCAGTCCAATTTATTTCGTATATTTTGAGATCAGTAAGTGAAATCACTAAGATGTCAACAGGCCATCGCTGCGATATTGCTCTCAGTTTTGTTAGCAATGCGCATTGCTAATTTTTCCGCCTAAAATAAATTTATTCGGGAAAGGGAAAAACGCTAGGCTTATTTACACTGATGGCCAGGGAGTTTAACGATTCAATCACCCATTAGCTTAACCTATTGCTATATCTCCTGTACATTCGATGATTCCCTGAGAAGAATGAATTTTCCCCACTATCACTACTGATCAACTATCATTCCGAAAGTCTCCTGGAAAAATGCCAATTTTTCCACGGCTAAGAGGCTTTAAAGTTCACTTCAAAGTTTGTGTTTATCTTTCTTCCTTCGGCGAACGCACGCCTCCATCGCTAGCATTAAGTGCAGATGGGTAAGATGGCCGTTATAAAGGCCATTGTATTAATTTCAAAGAGGTAATCATTCATGTCCTCAACTCGCAATTCACTTTTATGGGTTGGTACTCGGCTGTTAACCGTGTCAATAACCCCGGAATGCCTTGTGACCGCCTATGACTCCACTCACGCTTTAACGACGCCGACGATGTGGACTTACAGACGGTCCGACATGAATTTCTTCCGCCGGAGTTTCAGGAGATGGGATGTTTCGAGTGGAATTCGTCCGATGAAAAATTGAGCAAGTTCGTAGTTGCTGCTTGACTTTGCCGGGTGACATCTTGGAAGGGGAGAGGGGGGGGAGGGAGATGTCGCCGAAGAAGACTTACGGGAGTAGTATGCACGCCTAACCAGCGGCGGCAATTTCTCTCCGCTTACACTTTACGGTCATCCCACGCGGAGGAAATTGAAATCAAGAGCCCTGTGGTTTTAGTCACATGAAAATCCTTAACTGTCTCATGAAACAATCCTGCCAGGAGACCTCAGATATTGCGAAGGAAAGGGATACAATTCCTTTGTGTCTGATCGAAAGAATCATAAAATTATCTACATCATTGAAAGACATCAATCTTGGGATTGGATTGACGCATGTCGCTACTCAGTTCTCATGTCGGCTAAACCTCTTCACTTCTTCGTATTTTTTCTCTTTCTTGTCAATCACTGACTTGCGTAATTTATCCAGAGCAGCAAGTCTGCAACTGTAACTCATAAAATTCGCTTTTCCTTCCATTGTTTTCATCGAAATTTCTCAGGATGTCAAACGCATGGGTTATTTTCCTTCATCTACTTTTACATGATACCCTACAATCAACCAATAGGATGATGCGCAGGGGGTGTGTCCACACCATTCACGCAGAACAAGCAAAGAATTGCGATCACATACGTATTATACAGGAAATATCAGAAATTATAAAAAAAACTTCTCTTATATTATTTCTAATATTATTTTACCGTTTACTGAGTATTAAAACCACAGGTGGTCTTGTGTCAGGTAAAATCATCAGGTGTGATGATGATGATGACACCTGATGATGATGTGAAAACATCGAAACCGGTAGTGTCGAAATAAAATATCTAGTGGAAAATTGCAATACCTGTGGTTTTAATATGTTACGCTTCCACCACATCACGCCTGAGACCTCATCATTCGTTTACTGAGTAGTCTAACGAGGTTATGGCTGGGCAAACTGAAAAAGCAATGCTTTATTTCCGCTATTTTATTATAATTATTTGGTAGTCTACCGTTTAAGGTAGATTTTTGGATCGACACATGCTGAGCGGGTCTATATTTCTTATCTTCGTCTAATAAGATACAACCTAACACCCCATACTGCAATAAACCCTTCTTGAAGTCCGCAATCTTCTTTTCTCCATGTATTTCGTTCAACATGCCTATTATTTTCCTTTCCCTCCGACTCCTGCTCTCTAACACACTCTTAGATATTCCATACCCAATTAAAATGCTCAGTATCCACCTTTTCTGCCTTCTTTAGATTTCTCCCAGAAAACCCCTCATTGAATATTCCACCACGCCTAGTACTTAGCTTGTTTTACTTTATGACAAATTCACCTTTTCCGTCCTTCTCCACACCCACATCTTAAAAGCCTTCAATCTACGCTTAACATTTGCCTTCATCGACCACTTTTCTGCGCCGTGCAAAACCACACTCCATTTCGAAGTTTTCACTAATCTTCTCTAAGCATCCTAATTCTGACATGAACTCATTCCTCTTCGTGAGAGTATCTTCTGTTGCTTTAGATAATGATTAATCACGTTTTACGAATCTATGGAGAATTAACTAGATCATGTACTCAAACAAATAAAGACTTGCTTTTCCTGACAAATATTTCTACTATAGTTTGTAAGGATATAAAAAAACATTGCGTAAGGATAAACGAAAGAAATGCCTGAAAACAGGGAAACGTTTTACGAGTAGCATAGGTGACTTCCGGTAGATACAGTAGAAACAGAGAAAACAGGAAATTACACCTGAAAATTTCATAATATATAATGATGAATTTTTTCTCTTTTTATTCTAAGGGAAAATGATTGATAACTGCTTGTTTTGTAACCCATCCCCTGGGATTGACGACATGATTTTTTCTTCTTAAATGCCGTTTTCAAAATATTACTGGCGTAAGAAAACAGAATGGTATCAAATCAACTCCAGTGTAATTTCCTCAAACTTACGTCACCTCCTTTTTTATTTTAAGTTTTTTCCACACAGCTCATTCTTGCATCTCCCATTCTTTTCGTGGAACTTATTCTTTCGTCACAAAATCTATTCCTTTGATCTTAACACTTAAAGACTTAGGACCAACACTTATCAGAATCACCATAAAGTTAATATCTCACCGAGTTGAGAAGTAATGTCGTGATGCCTCGTTTTTCGGAGAGTGCAGTTCACTAGCGGATGTTTGTACCTAGCGTTCATCGACATCAGACAGCGATTCAAATCAAGGGAATGGCTTGCTGTGGCGCCTAGATCTCTTTTCCCATCTCCGCTGACCTCTAAATCCTTCGGTATTACCTTATTTTTTGCTCCGCGGATTGTCTCCTGCGGAGATGACCCTGCAATCTCGATGAGCATAGGAAACACTTCTCGGTTTATCCAGGACCAAAGTACTGGTGTGCATTTCTGAGCAGACACAATCCCGAAGTCTTTCTTTACGCCTTTCATATCTTTTCATCCGGGGTCTACGTTTGTCGTTCTTCGGGTCAAACTTCCTTTTGTTTTAATGCCTCCAGGATAGGACTTCATAGCTCAAAATGTGCCATTTACGCATTCACTTAACTTCCTTTCGACATAAGTCACTTTTTTCAATGGCTCTTCTAAGAACTTCTCCGTTAGTCTTTCCAGCTTTATCATTATCTTAAAGAAACGCATTTCTATTGTTCCTTGGCTTTTCCAGCCTTCGCGCCCTTGTTTACTTAATTGTTAGCCCAAATGACTCATATCCGTAGAAGGGATGCGCCAAGTGTAGCATGTTTGATGAAGTGTTACTCATTTTGAGGTTTGTGTTCTTTGTAGAGAATAGCTACGTATTTGTTTCAGTAGTATTTCTTCCACCATGTCTTGCCGAAACCTATGGAGAAGAAATTGAGCCTTGCATGGTTGTATAGGGAAGCTCTCTTAACACAACATCTAACGAAACCATTAAAAAATATTCGCTTTACACCATAAAATCATCAATTCTCTAGTCACTCAGCCATGAGCACAGTTTCATAATAAATCTTCATTATTATCGCATCCAGAACGTTATCACGACGGCGCGTGACAGAGGTTGTTAGGTCAGTAGCCATTAGAGTAATTTAGTGAATGGGAATAAATAGCGTTCGGGAAGAGATTATTTTTTTACAAGCTACGAATACCTCATACTGCTGTGGTCTCAAATTTTTCTACATAATGTTTTCAATTCTTTTTCCGCTTAACTTTTTATTGTGACCTCACCCATCAATGCTATGTGGCGCTAGAATCATTCCTTATGTGATAGATAGTATGACTTGTACTTTTGTAAAAACAAAAATTGAGTAGTTTCAGGGGTGATGAGGTGGAAATCGAATATAATGAATAACTGATAGTAACACTATTCCACTAGATAAAATTTATTGGAAGAACGATTCACCTAGATTTGCTACAAATAATCCGACCATTTCATTGCATGGTCTAAATTGAAGGACACTAGAGATTTTATTTCCAGAACGAAATAAATTAACGAACAATTTCTCACGTTACCCACAGTCCTTCATACTTTTTAAATAACAATTGTGACCTTCCGATCACAATCGGAAAAAAGCCCTCACAAAACTCAATCTTTCTTCCGAAATCATCATGAATGGAGTGTTTTCAATACCCAACTGCGGCTTTCATTCTCAAAAAAATGCAAATATTCCCTGTTTCGCGTTGGATAATATTACATTCTCATTTAATATTGCTCGCGGGGGAGATACAGCAATTATGGCTCGCATTTCATTTATTTCATGTTGACCTTGGACCCGTAATTTTCTTTATAGCCACCCACATCTCCACCCTGATCGCATGGGTCCAATCATTTTGAGTTGGGTAAAATTTTTCCCCCGAGTCCTCATAATACGAATAAACGATCACCAATTGAAATCCAAAAATAGTCACAGAGACGGGCCAGAAGGGAGAGAGGCCAGAAGTTCTATTCAGAGTCATTCATATTTATTCATCGGGGAACGTTAACGCCAGCAATTTGAAAAAAAAAACATAATTTAAATAACCTAGGGGGTGTCGGAAAGTAGCAAATGAAAGAGCGATTTCCTGCCCCTGGAGCCGTTTCCAAAACGGAAGGGGAGGGTGGTGGGAAAAGTATTACAACACATCTTTATCTCCGCAGCCAATCGAGTGGAGACACGAAAAAGAAACTACTTCTTTTATGAACGGTATTGACTGGAGCTTATGGCTTGCGATCGGGAAGAGTCATGTACCTAAATATGACCCGAGACTCCGATTTTCACTCACGAAGGATTTTTATAGAACGAATAACTTACACTGTTTCGAGCAGTAATCTGATGAAGTAAATTGGAGAAATGTTGTTTTTGGTGTTTCTGTATAGAGTAAAAATATGGACACCGAGGATGGCCTATAAGAAAATAATTGAGGCATTCGAAACGTGAACGTGGAGAAGAATGGAGGGAATAATATGAGAAGATAATATGGGGAATGAAGAGTTTATCACAATGTGTGGGAGAGAAGAGAAGGCTATTAGAGACAATAAAGTACATTAAAAAAGTGGGTTAGCCTTACTTACTTAGCTAGGTTAGCTTAACTTACAAAGAAACGTAGGCGCATTAAATGTAACTTATTGGAGGGAGCGAAGGAGGAGAAGAAAGGCATTGGACGAGTTGGATGGGCATGGTGGATAAAAATGTATAAAAGAGGTGGTTTTTGGCGAAGCATATTAAGAAGCCAAGGACTCGCGTCGAGATAGTGTAGGTAATTCATGAGTCTTCTAATCTCAAATGATTGCTATTGGATTTAAGAAGCAAGTACAGCCACACTTCTTTTTAGAACCTAATTGGAAAACAAATTACATAACACCCTACATTAAAATAAATCATTCTCTCTTCTTCATCAGTGTTTTCAACAATCCATTGCCATTAAACATCCCCAACATCCAATTTTTTGCCTTCTCCGAATTTCTCCCTTAAATTTTTTCTACATACCTATCACTTCCTCCGACGATGTTAAAAATGAAGACTAGGTAAATATGATAATTCCTCGTGTTTTGTTGAAAATAGGTCTGGGTCATAAATTTCCCTTGATTACTTTCTAGCTAGTCATTCCTAGTCCCCCTTTAGTTCCAATGGACATATTTTATTGGAAAACGTTTGGGAGAAAATTCAAAAATTTCGGGCCAAGGTATCCTTTTTTCTTGTTAAACCGAAATTCATAGCAAGGGCACGAAATCAAAGAGAAAGAGAAGAATCAGAGTGACTCACACACTGCAAAGTAATAAGAGAACATCTTTGCCCCATACGCATTAAAATGCATGAGTTCAAGAACATAGAGCCTCGGAAAAATGTTGTCCCAAAGCCAGTCCTCCCCTGCAAAAATACCTACTCGCATATCATCTCGTTAGTTTGCCGTTTTCCAGATTGAAAAAATATTTCACAGTACATATTTTCTTTTTCTTCAAATGAGAATTCTAATATGCCTTCTTCAATGCCTATATTCAGCCAGTTAGCCGTCGAATCGCTGCGTAGCATATTACCACAGGAGAATTTTTTTAGAATTCACTGCATTTTATTCAACTTTCCAAATTTTACAGTTGTTGTAAGCGCTTGTGTTTTAGCTGTCGAATCTGTTAATACATATCCAAAGTCCAATATCTTTTCCCAACCTCCCCCCCCAACCATATCTGCCATACGTTCTCTCCTCTAACACAGTCTTCAACATTCCATCTCCAATTAAAATGTTCTGCATCCACCTTTCCTCCCTCATTTGGATTTCAATTAATTCATATAAATGTAATTAAAGGTGATGAAACACTTTCTAAAGATTGGTTTTATATAAAATGATACCAATTTGTATTTCCACTTAATGTTTATAAAGTAGAAATTTAATCACTGGTTGAGAAAGACGTAAGAGGGTTATATCAAGCAGAATAGGCATGCCTAAGGTTTTTCTCATGAAGAAACGACTATTAACGGCAAATATTACTGGCATGGGCATCAGCAGACAATTTAGTAAAACCTATAAGAATATACATGTGCATATGTGTAGTGTTCTTTCCTCTGAATATCATTCTTGTTCGATAGGAGCAAAAATTAGAATATTGAAGGCGGTGAAATCATTATTCGAAAAATGATGGAAAATTGGCAGAGTAACGAATGAAGACTTACGTCATAGTGTCGGCGAAGAGAACAGCCTAAGGAGGACACTCAAAAGAAGAAAGACTCTAATTGACCATAACCTAAGGAAGAATACTTGATGAAAGTCATTGTTGAAGGAAACATATAGGGTAAGAATTACAGGATGAATTATGAGAAGCAATAATTGAAAGATGAGGGTACAGGGAGCTTTGAGGTAATCAAAAAATTGGCTGAGAGTTCACTTCAGTTTCCAAAAAAACTCCCAACTAATCCTCAGATTCATAACCTATGATAATGAAATTAATTTTAATTATACATGGGGTGCACATCGTACAGAGTCCCTCGGATGAGACGTTAAACTGTTTGCCCTTTGTCGCCTTCTTTTAAGATTAGGCTAATGTCGAATGATTTCTGTCAACCGTTCCCCCATTCCCTAAAAATCCTATCTCTATCAAACTACTCACCTAGCCCTCATGGCGCAAATGACCTTATCTGTCGTTTACCTCCCCTAATTGGTATTACTTTAATTACCAACAAAAAAGTGCACATAACTTACAATTGAGTGTGAAAAACTATTAGGGAATTAATAGATTGAGAGGAGAGCAACTGTAAACAGATCTTGGACGGAAGACGAGTGATGATGACGTTGGAATTATAAACTGCTTTTATTTTGTAAGATCATGAATCAGTTACATAAAAATACGTCGGAACATAAATATATTTCAACACAATGTAAATGAGTACCTATTTACGTAGAGTGGAGACTATGACATTAAAGTATTTTCAGTTTCTTTTTGAGAGGCTGCATACATGAATACCCACAGTTTATAACTCATAGCGTTGATGGCGTAGTTCATTGGCAAAATAATTTCGTTCATGCTCCATTGAAAACGCCCCTCTCCCTCCGAATTCTATCTCATCCCCTGAAGTAGGCATTTCATATTGGGCTCGTCCCGCATTCAGTATTTTCTATCCCAACTTAGTATACCACTCCGCAAAGGAAAACGAATATCGGGGAGAGGCGACGGAACGACTTTCTTCAATGGCTGCCAAAGGAGTAATAAACGGCAACGTGACTTAATGCTTACGCCGCTTCCAAGCAGTGCGTCGTTATTTTTTTTCCTTTCCATCCGTTTAAAGCTTGAGTTTGGGCGTTTAATTCCATCGTCGAAATTCGTGTCGGTGACGGAGAATATTGGCAGCCGCCCTTTCAAGTTGTGTACATATACATATATGTACTCGACAAGTGTTTCCCTTCCTGATAGAGGAAGAAGACAAACTTGGCGCCCGAATGCTTCTCGAGTAATGTAATTCAGCCTCGAGGGGTTGACTTCTTTCATTCATTCTCATGCGCACTTTTTGAGCCGCTTTCTACGAGATTACATGAGCACATGAGGTAGCAGTAAAGATGTCTACAATGAAATACTGGTTATTGAAACGGAAACACCTGGTGGTATCTTCTGTAAAAAAATTGTAACTAAGAGATAACCAAAATATTTGGATAAAGTTCTCCCTGCATATTAAACGATTTAAAGGTATATAAATTTGTAAATCATTAGCTATTTGTGTTGATTTGTTTTCGGAAAGCCGCAGACATATATAACTCATAGTATGGAGAAGATAGAGGCTCACAGTGTGATTAAGTTTCTTCATTTGGAAGGTTACAGTGTCCTGTAAATCCAGTATAAAAGAATGGCTGGCAATAGAAATAATATCCTGTAATATGAAACAGTTATGTGAACGATTTTCAAACTGGCCACATTTTCCTCACAGACGATCTAAAAAGTGGAAGACCATAACTCGCGAACGATGCTGCTATAGTGAAGAATTTGGGGGAACATTTATACTAATAGACCGAAAAGTAACCATCCAAATGATCACGAATGAGACTAATCTTAATTATGGTAGTGTGTGAAAAATTATTCACGAACAACTGCACACGCCAAAGGTGCCAGCACGCTGGGTTCCACGAATACTGACTCCTTTTCAGAAGCAAGCAAGGCGCGACCTGTCAATGTGTGATATTGAACCTTTTGGAGCAAGACGGAAAAACGTATTTGGTCGCCTAGTAGCAATGGAAGAAACTTGGATCTATCAATATGTTCCAAAGACCGAGAAGGGGAGCTAGGAGTGGAAAGCGTAGCGACCCACCTTCCCCCGAGAAGGTATAAGTGCAGAAGTGGACATTGTGCAGTCAGTAGTCGGCAGAGAAGGTCATACTGTCTGTTTTTCGGGGCTAACGCGGGGTCATATTAACAAACTTCCTGGAGAAGTCTCAGAACCTCACTGATGCCTATTACTGCCCATTGCTAAACAAATTGCGTGATTCTCTGAAACAGAAACGATGCGTTATGATCACCAAAAGCATCCATCTTCTTGCCGCCAAAGAACCTGCTCACTCTTCTCGAGGTGAGGTTGAGGAATTAAACCGATGTGGCTTTGAAAACTTGTCACATCCACCCTATTCTCTCGATCTCACCCCAAGTGGCTTTTTCTTATCCTCAGAACTCAAAAAAACCATTGTGGGATCGGAGATGCCTATTAAAGGAGGCAGGAAAGATATGATTGGCAATTAGATTTTGTGGATAGAAGGGAAAATGTTAGGCAAGCGAGGAATGGGAACGATGAGAATAGGCATGTTGGATGGAATGAAGGAAGAAAGGAAGTAATCGAAATTAAAAAGGGCCTCACTGGAGTGTAGGTTTTCAGGATGTTTTTGCTGGAGTTGCAAGGTAATTTTCGTTTTATCGCTATTTATTATCTAGCTATTTATCGCCTGTGCCCATCAAAAACCTACCTAAACCATTAGAAAACTACTATTACTAATAAACATTTATGCCAAGACGGCCGAATTTTCACATTTAAAATGGATTTTCAAAGAATGAGTCCGTTTAAATTTCATCCTGCCAGTTGCCAAAACAGCGTGTGACATTGGATATGAATTCACCATTCATTTCAGTATCTGATGATTATAATATTAAGCATTAGATGTAATTTTAATTTCAATGAGTTTAAATTGCTCTGCCTTATGTTTTCTGTTGTTGTGAATGCGATTTGTGCGAGGAAAAAAGGAATTCTTACACCTGTCTTTTCGGAAAAAAACTTTCTTAAACTTGTGACTACGGTTTCATCTAATGATGCTAGGCCGCGAAAAAATTTTAACTTTTGTTAAAACCGGGGTGAAACTCGAATGTTTAGCTTTAACCTAACATTTCAAATCGTTCATGTCAAATTTGCCACCACTCCACACAGAGAGAAAAATTCGACGGAGGAGCTTATGAGAATTTCGGAAGAAGAGGGAAGAGTGTTGGGGAGGAGACTACTTTGAAGGGAACCCTGACCAATAGTTTGTTTTTGAAGTATTTTTTTGTAATTAAAAGATTCGGGAAGTTTTTGAACGGACCTTGTACGTTAGTTCATATCGCTACATAATCCAATAGGCAGCTTTTCTCTGCTTCTTGTTCCACAGGTTCTGTTCCTGTATTACAAAATTAAGTCTTTCTACGAAGTGTCCGAAGAACTCGACGTGTATG
Organism: Hetaerina titia; assembly: GCA_037158775.1. Classification (NCBI taxonomy): domain Eukaryota; kingdom Metazoa; phylum Arthropoda; class Insecta; order Odonata; family Calopterygidae; genus Hetaerina; species Hetaerina titia. The sequence goes on along the minus strand of CM073776.1, from coordinate 66,069,405 downwards.
GAAGGAGAGGTTTAACCAACGCAAAACAACATTTCTGCATAGTTTTTTCATTAGAAATCTTCCTTCCATTCTCGCTTGATGAAGCCAAATCGCTTAACAAGGGAAATCACAAATACGTAAGCTCTAGCTGGAGGAAAATACATTTACTTAGGCGGGATTTGAGCCAGCGAGACTGGATATATATTTACATTAAACGGTCAACAAATCTCTATAGGAACGCCTTTCTATGGTTTTACAAGTCGAAGAGAGAATTTATCATTAATTCATAAAATGAATATCAATTAGATAACGGGAAAGGGAAAAAATGCAGCTATGTAAAGAGGTTTACCAATAACGAAACTGAGAGGAGACCTGTGTCATACTAATCGCAGCTAAGATCTCAAAGGGGTTAGACCCCATCAATCTTCCCGACCCTAAATTTTATCCATAAGAAAATAGTTGTCTTATTTTTTTATTATATTAAATTTCATAATGGTGTGATTAATATTGTTCATGGGAAAATATAAAACACATAAGATTAACCACTTATGTACAATCATAAAATAATCATAAATGTCTCTTTTGTGCACTCTCCCCCTCCCTCTCCAGTTATCTCAGTTCTATTTTAATGAAAAAACAGGTTTTTTCAATAAAAATGATTAAAAAAAGACCAGTAATTGCAGGTGAGAGGAGAGTATAGACACAAAATAAGTTAGCTTACGATAATGACGTTAGCCTTTGGACGTAAGAAATAACTTCTCCAGGGATAGACAGTGTAGTTAGCAAACTAAAAGTCGATGTTAGTTCTAGCTACGCCACCTGAATACTTCATTGATATTGACAAAGAACGAGTGGGAGAACATGTTTGCTTTCGCATAAAAAAGTGGTCGGATTGGAATGCAAAATCATATTTCAGTTTTGGCACGTGCATAATTCGTGACAAAGAAGGGAAGGAGGGAAACTGTAAATGAGGAGTGTTCTTCATTTACAACTTCCAGAGTGTTATTTTCAATTTCATTCAAGTTCATGTTTTTTTATTTTTGTTACGTACCTCACCAAGTTTTTGTGGAAATGAGCTTGAGCCAAACCAGTACCAAAAGTAATAAAAAATGTTGATGAATGAATGATGACGTAACCTTTCAAGTATTAAGCGAATGGATACCACCCCAGCTCCATCATAATTTCACCGCTGCCAAGGTTTCGGACAATCGTGACACCAAATTCCGCTCTAGTCGTATTGGTTGAGAATAATCTACCCTCTCTAGGCATGATTATAAAGTGAAAAAAAACTATATTGAGGAGAATAATAAATGTTTGGTGAATATTTAGAATAAGGGACCTATTCTGGTCACAAAACGGACTTTGCCGTCTTGCCGTTTGCCAATTCGCTTTCCTCAGTGGTTACCAGTGATTAAATTTCCAGTTTTCTGCTGTTTCTTACCTATGGAATGAGCGCTCTAATAAACCATGTAATATGACCTTGAGAAAAAAACATCTTCAGTTTCTTCCTTCTTAAAAATGAACGTATTCACTTTGGGAAGATCCTTTCCTTACACTTTAATTTGAAGTAGATTATCTTTTTTCCAGTGCACCACTCCTATGACCTGCTTTTTCTTTTTTATTCGCCAGTATGCTCAATATTTGTCATTCAATTTTCCAATAAAAAATTATGATGAAGGTGGTTGGATCGTGACTATACGAGTCGATGCGTCATCTTAGCTCATGTATTGATGATGTGTAATGAGAAATAATGTTTCGCCAAATCATTCATTTTTGTGGACAGACATGATATGGATATATATTTTTTAAACACCCTGATATTATTATTAATTTTTTAAACGTGCTTTATACACTTTTTTTGAACTAGCTCCGTGGCGCCACTTTTTGAAACTACACGATTGGCTCTGCTTGTTCCGTAATTGAATTAATATCATCTACACATATGCGTATAGGCATTTTAATGTTTACAGTATTATATTTGCGGACATAATATCAGTTTTTTGTGAAAATGACATTCATTTCTGCACCGGTAATCCATAATTCTTCTGCTGTTAGCCCAACAGTGTCATAACAGCATGTATGAAATCTTAGGTTTTCATGAGAATTCACTATTTTATTATCGTCAAATGAGAGAGAGCAGAGCACAGCACTTAGCACATTAATTATAGGAATTTTTATCAAAACGAGAGATGTGCTTGATGCGACCTGCTCAGTGTTCACTTTCTCAAGAAGAATTCGGCATATTTGCTCACATTTTAACTTTCCGCTTTTATCATTAAGAGTGGATATCATTGTAGAGTACCCAGTTAGTCGATTAATGTATCATAACCTCATTGAGAAACTTCTGCTGGGAAAGCGCTTTGATTAATGCAAAGGAGAGAAGAAAAATGACTAACTTCGAGTCATGAATGAAGGTGTTAAACACACATTCCATTACATTGCACCATAGATATTGAAGCATACACACCGCAAGATCCCTATATGCGCATTTTATTCAATTAGAACCCAATTTCTGATGCCAAAAATCAATACAATGTACCGAATTCACTTGGTTACGACACCCAACGTGGAAACAATAGTTGTGAATTAATAAAAAATCAAAGAGATAAATTCCACTAAACTTCTCTGTCATTATTTGTCATAATGAATACCACAAGGATTCATCACAAACCTTGTGGCTTACCTTGTAAGAAACCTTTATTCTAACATGTTTCAAATGTTTCCATGATTGCGTAGAGAATGAGCAAGCATTCACTTTTTAAACAGTTACTTCCCATTGGCTGAAAGAGCGTCGCCCTCTACTATACCACATGTCTAAAACCTTCCTTGTGTTTCAAGTCGTTAAAGTAATGCTCAATAAAAACGTATTTCTTTTTATAACCGTTGCCAGTCTCTATTTGTTTACCGCAGGTCTTTGACTCCTCTGTCTCTGAGGCGAGGTCGCACGTCTTTTAAAAAGCCATTAAATCGACGCACGAAGAGTGCATCTTTGATTGACAACGTCGACAACGAAGACGCAATAAGTTTTCTTTTATTTTACATTCCATAGGGAAACCTTTAGAGAAGTTTTACGAGGCCTTTAGAAAATAAATAGCGAGTGAATTGAGAAGCATACGTTCGCAATATATATTTATATATATATATATATATATATATATTAGAGCTTTCTCATACGTTTCGTCATTTCCCTCCATCTGTTAGTAAAAGACAATTTTTGTATTCGGTGTTCGGGAAAGTTTGAAAATTCGGGAACCCAATGGTGACGATGGGAAAGAGAAAACAAAGTGGGATTTCTCGTTTGGGGCGAAGAGACGCGTAAGGATATAGAAGTTGTGAAGACAACAATAAATGGGAGGAAGATTCCCAAAAACAAATAAAGGAGAGAATCTTTTTACTTATAAAAGTAGGGCTTGTTAGCTTAAGTGGTATTATCATTTTTTTCGATAGTAATTATTTTCCTTCAACACAATTTTTCACGGAAATATCAAATAAAAGCCTCTTGTTTAAGTTTCTATTTTAAAAATAATGATTAAAATATAAATTTATTTCATGTCGGTAGTTCGATGAAAAAATGACTGCTTGTCTAAGGTAGCACTGACATCGGCATAATGGCACAGTATGAAAGTATACCTAACCCTCCCCACATTATTTTCTGGAAAAAAAGGTATTGTATTGAAATTTAGGTGCCTCAGGATAAGTATAGATGCTGAATAATTGCAGTTATAAAGTATTACATGAGAAGAAATCGGGGTAAAACTATTACAGACTGGATCATGAAGGAGCAGTTCATAAATATTAAGGGATTGGTATGCACAAGGAAATTACATATGTAAAAGAAATGTGGGTTGCCCTGGTTTGGCCATGATCTGGGTGAGTGTCGAATTATGAAAAAGATAGACGAGAGCTCATAAAAGGGTTTGAGAGGAAGGAGCAGACCAAAGAAGTTCATAACGAAAAAAATGAGAATTTTTTTCCTTTCCCTATCCGAAAGGGACCGGCGTGAGAGGTTCGCGGCATTGAAAATCCGTGAGTATAAATTGGAGGAGTCCCGGATTTAAATAATGGGAAAATCTTTTGAACAGCCCCAACTAGGTGCACGATCAATGTTATTCAGAATATTGGATTTACCAGTGAAACCATTTCACTTCCAAAAATTCTAACATGGAATTTTATGCTAGTTATTCGATTCTTTCGAGCACCACTTGCTTCCCGCGCACCCGAGAACACTGTTGTTCATATCTCCGTAACCTCTGTTGATAGACGAAAAAGACCCACAATGAAATGCATGAAAGTTAAATTTCCTTTCGAATGGTGCATAGAAAGGAGCATATTCCTTATTATTCCGAGAGTGTGAATTTCAAGGGTCTATATGTTTAATTCCCGGTATTAGCTTTTCCCTCTAATATCAGTATCCAACTTTAGGATAAATTCTACAGGTTATTCACCTCCGTGACAATAACACTATCACCATATTGAAGAGCAAACTTTAATTTCAAATTTCGTTTTTTATTAAAACCCTGAGGTGATATTTATGTACTTTCTCTACAACAATCTTCAGCGGAAATGAGTCTCGGTTAATTAATACGTTCTTGAATTTAGTTTCTCAGGACGTATTCCAATGTTCCAAAGCCTTATCTCTCGAATTTTAGGTCTCCTTTCTCCGAACCATCGCCGCTGGAGCTTTGCTATAACTTATTATTCCATTACAACTGATTTCATGCGGTAATCAACCCCAAAGTTGCACTTAATAGGTGAGGATTGAACTCACTCAGTACCAAGCCACTATATGGCGTGTGTAAAATTCACAAACATCATTTAAGAGGGTAAAGTTTCTTTCTGTGTGGCACTAGTGGTTTCCGAGGAAGACCTGGCACCCAAAAAATCAAACAGTTTTGGAAGCTGAGGTTATCAAGAGGCTTTAAACTGGAGTCAAATTCAAGCCCTCCGGTTGTTAATCCAATGCTCAACCCTCTGGATGACCACAATAGATTTGCAATTGGCGAGAATAAGTATGAGAGTTATTTGACTTCGAGACTTCGTTGAATTCCATTTAGAAATGAGGATTTGAAAGTCACACAGTAGATACTTTATGTTCCACGGAAAATTACATTTATTTCTTCACTAGTTTAACTACACTTAATTATATTCAGGAATCTGCAAGTTGAAGTTCCAAAATTGTAGCGAAAGTAGTGGGAGAATAAACATAAGTGCCCGTGGAACTGAAAGGCTGTGTGTTCTGTTACAATATGATAATCATGATGAAAAATAACATCACTTTGATCTTTTGTTTATCGGCTGACAAATTATCTGCTACCCAAAATTTCTAAAACTCAACCTCTTTTTTATCTGTTTCACACGAAAAATCTCCAATCCACTGCCCACTATCATCGCGTTAGTTAAATTTGAGGAAGATCTCAAGAGAGATACGTAAATGAGCAAACAATTTCCGAGCTTTCAGTTTCCGCCCTTAATTTCTCACGTTCCCCACGATTTAAGACGAGAATCTGACGTCATATCTTCCCGATAACTTCTCCGGAAGTGCACCTGAAAACATTTCCAAGGGAAAGCCTCCAGGTACACATAATTTTGACGTGAATGGTGATACTTAATTGGGAGAGAGGAGAGCAGAGTGGGGGCAGCTCTCTCTTAATAAGCGGGTACTCATTCTATCGTCCCGTTTCTGTACCAACAGACTTTGAACGCCTCCTTTGCCAACGCCCCACACTTCCGCCAGTCTACCCTACACTTGTTTTGCAAATCCCGCTTTAAAGAGTCCTACGAAGAAGGAGACGAAAACTAGAGATTACAAATTCTAATGACCAGACTTTTCCTTTCAGTTATGCTTCACTTTTATTAAGTGTCATTAATCTTGTTACAGGGTGACTGAATCGTACTTATTTATAAAGTTTTATCGATGAATTGAAACAATTTAGATACTATATAATTTAATATATTCCTTCAATATGATCTATAGAAATGGTGTTTAGGAGTGCGAGTAGAGAATAGATCAATTTTTTACTGAGCATTCCGCTGAATTTGCATTTTCCACGAAAAATAGAATTTAACAAGAACAAAAAATACATAGTCGTAACATCTGTGAAGATTTTTTTGTTATTCTGTGTGCTAAATTATTTTGCAAACTCTATTGGGTATTATGGCGGTTTAATTATGCTAGATTGAATCCATAAAAAATCTTAATTCTTTTAATGAAATACCAAATGTTAACCTTGAAAATTATGCTCAGAAACTTTTCATAATTAAAACATATTTTACTGGAGTTAAGCACATAAACAGTGTTAGTAAATGGAATTTCTTACGCTACCCATCTCGAATCTCCATCCGAAGTTTCCTCAATCGCGTGACTTGACATATAAACATGTTTTGAGTATGTCGTCTACCCCTCTAGTATCATGTGGAAAACGATTATTATTTATTATTAGGTAATCTACCGGTAAAGGTAGGTTTTTGGATGGACACAACTATCAAATAAACATTTTGTACTCCGAGCAAAACACAATATAGCCACCTAATCTAAATCAGGTCCCTCTTCATCTCTGCGGACTTCTTTCCTCCCTTCATCCCGTCCAACATCCCTATCCTGTTCCTGCTCATTCCTCGCTTGCCAACATTCTCCCCTCTATTACCTTCTTCAACATTACACTACCGCTCAATACGCCTTTCATCCATTTTTCCTGACTCCATAGGGTTTCTTTCAACAAACCTCTCTCCTCACCAACCATCTCCAGTACTTTCTCATTTGTTTTCCTTTCGGTCCATTTCACCTTCTACATTCTTCTCCACACCCACATTTCAAAAGCCTCCAATCTATCCGCCTGCTTCAGCGACCATGTTTCCGCGCCATACATAGCTACGCTCCATGTCAGAGTTTTTACGAGTCTTGTCTTAACCTCCCTACTCAACGTCCCCGTCATCAACTCCCTCCTCCTTGAGAAAGCGTCCTTGCCTAGCGCAATTCTTCTCCTTACGTCCCTTCCACTTTGACCGTATTGGTCCAAAACACTTCCGAGATATGTAAACTGCTCTACCTGCCCTATTCTTTCCCCGCCTATTTTAATGTATAGCTTAGCCTTTTTCTTTCTGGAAAATCGCATAACCTTTTTTTTTATTAATCTTGATTCTCATCCCATATCTAACGAACTGAACCTCCAATTCACTCTGCAATTCTTGCAACCCCTTGGCTGACTGAGCAACTAATGCTTGGTCATCAGCAAACCTAACCGATTTTACGAATTCCCCTCTGACTTTCATTCCTACCTCCAGTTCTTCCCATGCCTCTTTAATCATTTCCTCCACATATACGTTGAAGAGCACCGGTGACAATGGGCAACCCTGACTTACCCCTCTTCCTAACACTGTCCATCCGGACTCTCCGTTCTCCACTTGCACCTGAGCAGTCTGAGACATGTACAGGTTACGGATCAGTCTCCTGTCCCTCCAATCCATTCCTATTTTCTGCAATACACGCATTAATTTTTCCCAATTAACTCTATCAAACACTTTTTCGAAATCTACGGAACAGGCCAATGCGTCCTGATTGTATTCTATATTATTCTCGATTAGTGATCTCATTACTGCAATGGCATCATGCGTACCTCTTCCTTTCCTAAATCCAAACTGATCATCCCCTAAGTAAAACCAAAGTTTACTCTTGCAAGATTTTCGTCGCTTTTGAGTTCGAAGTGCGTCTTGAACGTTCGGCGTCTTTAACATCTTCTCTACCCTCCTGAAACAACTTCCGCCACTAAAATCACTTGATCTGCCCATGGTGTTATAACCATAAGTTTTGTTGAACATGCCATGAGTCTCTTTCCTGGTTTTTTCCAGTTTCACGCAAAATTTGATGGTGTAGCGCCGGTCCAATAACCAGTTCATGACGGAGCGTAAAGAGGTTACGTTATAGAGGTATCGCAAACGAGCCAATTGCACTCCTTAAAGATTGAGAGCCACCTGCCACCGGCCTGCAGCCTTTCCTGAGACTCCCCTCCCTCAAACAGCCAGAGAAACCGACGCACGTTCGTCAGTCTATCCGAGAAAAAATAAGTACTACTACTTTTGGGGCAGAGCTTGTATTAGTATCGTAAGAACTTTCACTTTTTTTTACACAAATTAATTATTTCTTCGTGGCATTTTCCTGTGTGCATGGTGTCTAAAATGTTTGCTTTCCTTCTTCCTCCATTCCCCTCATTCAAAGTTTTCCCTTCTATCACGGTCTTCAACAAACTGCTATATTTCATTATTTCTTCTATCCGATCTATCATATTTTTTCAGATTTCTCCCAGTAACATATCCCCATCGACAACTGTACATAAAACCTCAGCGTGATGCCTTCCTCTCTGATCAACATAATTTCCACTATTTCTATCACATCTACGTTTCAAAAGCCTTCAAAATAATTTCATTCTCTTGTCTCAAAGACCACGTTTCATATTGATATAGCACTACGCTCCATATTAAAGTCCTCACTATTTTTTTCTTCTTATATTTACTTGGTGTACCCATCATCAATTCTATTGCAAGAAGTCATTCTATTCTTAATAGAGCTTACGTACGTGAACTGATTTTCCTCGCTCTAATTTATTTCATCCCATTTCAATGTTTAACTCAATTTTTCTATTCCAGGAATAAATTCAATCTGAATGTCGGGCTCACTATTGCCTGATCATCTGAAAGCCTAACTGGTTTAATAATCACTCCGGCCACTTTTACTCCTATCTGAATCCTTTCTAATGCGACCCTTAACATTTCCTCAGCATTTATGTTGAAAATTGCCGGCGATAACGGGCAATCCTGCCTTACTATCAAGTCGCCAATCTCTCAAGTCCACCCTCGTATTCCGCAATATCTCTATTAGCTTCGCCCTCTCTACACGGTTAAACACCTTCTCAATAGCTCTAGGCAAACAAAGGCATCCGGATTGTATCCAAAGTTTCTCTCTACTAATGCTTTCATCACTGTAATGGCTTCACTCGTTCCTCTCCCTTTTCTGAAGCAAAACTGACCTCCGTCTATGCAGTAGTTTGGGTAATTTGCAACTCGTATATCGCTATTTATTAAGAGCTACCCTTTCTGTAAAACTTTACCATCATATAAACTTTACCATCTTATAGTACTGAAATACTACAGGTTTAATCTTTATTGGGACGTGGATGAAAGGAAAGGATTGATCTAAGGAAACTTTCTGATCATATTCCTCCCTTATACATGTAAATGCTGCTTATTAGTTCAAAGAATCCTTTGTTTTAATTTGCATTCCTAAAATATTTAGTAATTCTGCGTGTAAATCAATTTTTTCTGCTGGTTAATTCGACTTCATTTCCAGTAGCGCTTTTTCTAGCTCGCTGTCGAGGGCCAGTACTCTTGGACCAAGGCTATTTTCAGTCTGAGTCGCATTACCTTTCTATTTCTAAGCTTACTGACCTAATATCATTACTATAATGCTCTCCTACGTATTATTTTCACTTTTCTGTCATATGTGCGTGTGGAGTAATTTTATCAATAGTGATTGAGAATAAAAAATAAATGACTCCTAATGCGATTATAAATTATTATTAATAAAGTGAGAGATAATGCTCGTAGGTACATTTATTAGTTACTTAAGAGTCCTTTTTATAAAAATAGATAGAACTGATTTTCTTTGAGTTACTGCCTCTTTGCCTTGTACACTTACTCTCAACCTCACTGAGTACCTTGGTCACTGAAATACTACTTGGTATATGAGCAATATGTATAATAATATCTGAGAGAGGACTTAGATTTATATCTATATCGCCGGTGTTCCAGCCGCCCAGTGATTTTTCTGGCTCCCAGAATGATGAGAGTGATTCCGCAGGGCATTTTTATTGTGCCACGAGAGTGTATATACGTAGGTACATAGCGGAGGCGAGGAAATCTTCTGGCGTTTAAAAAGGCGGCTGATATCTCTTCCTCTTCTCCAGACAAGAGAAAGATTTTTATTTCACGGACGAGAACGATTGTTTAGTCTAAAAAAAATTCCTAGCGAAATTGCTCCTTTATCGTTAAGAGCCCGCGAGGGAAATTATCCTCAATCAACTATGAAAGCGGATCTTGAGGCTGCGAACGACTTATTGCTCGAGATCCCGAGAGGAGTGGCCCACCCCGCCCCCCCCCCATCTCTTACTCGCTTCTTTTTCTTGCGAGTAACTTGAGGGCGGGAAGAAGGAGAGGATGGAATGTGTCCTTTTTTTATTAACATTCCGTCTCCGCGATTACTAAGGTTTTATGGTCGCTGCTATATCTCCATGCCGACTGCCCCTTCGCCGGATGGGCACTTGCGTGTGTCGACCATGTGTTTATGGATCACCTTCGACTGCGTCTGTGTATTAAACCGAGGTAAATTGCCGCTAATGATTTTATTTGTGCCGAGCAAATGAAAGGGGACAGGACACTCGGAAAGGCGATATCAATCAATCCGTTCACTATTTCTTATCCTGATTACACCTTCCTTTTTTTTGAAAATTTTAATGCGTGAATCGTTTCTCCTTTCATTAAAAAGGGCCGCCTTCACGTCGGCCTAGCTCATCCACTCAGTCAGTCAAGACACTTTTAAGACTCATCGAAATAGGTAATAACGGACAGTGTGCCTTTCAGTGATGATGTTGTCTCGCGGGATTGGCAGTGTTAAAGATATTGAAGAAGAAAATGTTTCCTGAAAATCTCCTAGGCCTGCCGAGTGAAACGAAACCCGGTTGTGAGAATGTAATACATTCTTGGTGGCCTCGAAAAACCCGGTGGAACATTTCAGTGCAATCACTGCCACGTTCTTAATGCATTATTGTGGATGGGAAATTGTTTCCTCCAATCATGGAAAAGGTGCAATAAACCATAATTTTTTGCGTGATTAAAATGGGTTCAGGAACACGTATCGCGGAGAAAGATATTCTGATTACCTAATCTAGGTGTTCTAATGCTTTTTAGCCTTGATTGAGCCCAATGTTTTATTTAAAACTATAGTTTGCAGTTCTACTTTAAACGTTTTGCTGTCAATTTGCTTAGCTATTTACTGAAACTAGTATTGTTTGTGGGCATATTAAAAATTACGAGTTCACGCATTAATAATTTTAAAGATCAGCCCAAGAATGACGAGAATATTGATGATGATAAAGTTGTAAAATAATTTTGACGAGATTTAAGATGACAACTTATGGATGGGAAAGGGCGTTTCAACCTAATGTAAGATGAGATTCTACAATCATTTAGCTCAAATTTTGTTTTGTCTTGTGCATTTTATATTTGAATAATCTTGCTCAATTTTCAATTTCTTAAACCACGAAAGTAATAAGTGCGAGGAATAATTCATCAGGTACAAACTCCTAAATGTTATTCAATTAAACACTAGAGGCAGAATCTCTCAACTGGTTTCCTCGAGACTACACTAAATTTTCAATTTTTGAAAAAAGTATTTCAAAAGTCCAAATTTATTTTTTGAAAATTATTTGAGAAATAAAAAAAAAGAATGGAAAAGTTTGCTACAATTAACTTTTAGTTTCCGTGTGTTTCGCAGCATGTTTTCTTTAGAAATTCTCTTCTTTTCTTACTTGTTTATATTAATGTTCTACGAGTTAGTTGCTGTTTACACTGCTGTCATTTAAATTACTAATTTGCTATAAATCACGAGCCTCTGAAATAGGATATAAGCGTGCGTTAACTTCAGGAAAATCTAAATATTCATTGTATCAAAATAGATTTTAGAAATGAGAAAGGAACATATTGTCACAACCTTATAATTAATTTTCGACATCCTTGCAGAAAAACTTAAATATTATTTTCTTGATCCCAATTAGCACATTGAGTTATCTCACGCGTAACTATTTAACAATTAATATTCGAGTTTCATATCTAATAAAGTTCCACATAAACCGGTAAATTAATGGGAATATATTATCATACGCTAAAGCATAAGCTTTCGTATAGATGGAATTGAAGTAGTTAGAAAGTCTGAAGTCTTTTAAAATGAGTTATTGTAATATTAAGTTTGAGATTTAAGGATCGTTTAGGTCACGGCAGTTGGGTCGTTAAAGTACCATAAACAGAGTAATCAACCCGAAGGTCGGTTTAGTAGGTGATGGTAGAGCTCATCCATGTACCAAGCCCGACGGCGTGTGAATATTCATTCACATCAGGGTAGGGGGGCCAGTTCCTTTCCCTGTGCTTTTCCCTACGGTTATGGTTTCCCAGGAAGATCTGGTGTCCGAAAAATCAACCGACTTGGGTGGAGCTGCAGGTGCCCAAAGTGCCTTGCCCGGGAATCGAACCCGGGGACCCTCTGGTCAGCAGTCCAACGCTCTACCCGCTAGACCACCGCGACCGGCTCGTTAAAGTACATACAATGTAATTCTGCATTCATTCAAAACCAACCCCATTCTGGTTGACTGCTACTAGTACATTCGTATGGTTATCGACACACAAGTATTGAACATGAGCAATCATTAGAGTCGTCATGAAAGAATCGTATGAATTTTTAAAGTTCCAAGTTGAAATCAGCGAATAAAAGAAATTTTAACATCAGACCTCTCTGTCAATGAAAAGAACCGCATCCACTTTGCATAATGACCAACCATCCACAGCCGTAGTATCGCACCAATCAAAATCTTCGATTCCTACAGACAAAATTTTACTTCTGAAGCCACAATTCTTCGACCAGGGCATGTAATTAGGCACATAATTCATTTTCTATCTATACCTAGTTACCATATTCCTTACTCAGAAAAAAACAGAGGTTTCAAGAATTTACAATGATCTCAATAGTCTTATCTTTGATGACATTTTTATTTAACTTGTAAACTCACCTAAAAAACTCAATGCCTACGCTATAATTAGTGTACCACGAGTCATTTTTACTTGTAGTATACACGATTGAAGTACAATGTTTCCATATTGTTATAAGCACACTTGTGGACAAGAGCTTGAGCAGTATTTACGATAATGTCTTATTTGTCAAACGCAAACAAACATGTTTGAACTCAAAAAAATTCTTGAAAAATTTCTTTGCCCCTTGAATTCTTTGTGTCCTACGTAAGAATTTCAGGCATCTAAGAATTGTAAGCAAGCTAATTAAAGTCTTTCAACCACTACTACGCATGCATTTTTATTGGGATTTTCATGTCTGAACTCCCTAGATTTTTCTTACAAAATTACATCTTGTGCTTATTACTTTCGTTATATATGAATGTATTACTTGACCACTCTTTTACTTTGCTCTAATAATTCTTATTTCCTTCAATCATTATTGTTAGCTCTTGACGAGGGTTTAATGGAAGAAGAGTCTCAATTTCGCCCGAATAAAGACGTTTATCCATCTATCTACTCCAAGCGAGTGCTTAACTTTATCAATGTAAGAGTTTATTACAAACTTGACTTATATATGGAAGAATAATAAGTATTGTCCTTGTTACAAGGTACTCGTTTCTTATCGGTAGAGAAGTATTTCACACTTAGGTACCGTAGTGAATGTACCCGCAATAATCATATTTACATTAATTGAATTCGTATACATATTCCATTGACTTCCCGCTACATTTAATTCCCTTAGCATTCAGCATTCTTCCCTGGACCTCTCTTCCTCACTCAACGTTTTCACCTCCTTCCTTAAACGCCAAATAGTAACTTAGCTCTCCCTGGTTGCATATGTGCTCTCCTGTTATCTTATAGCTGTTCTTGACATTTATTTTGTTAAATTTTCAATATTGTTATTCCTTTTACCAGTTTTTTCTCAATGTATATTGCATGCATTGTCTGTCAGCCAATGTAAAAGGCTTTTTGCCGTTGTTGGCTGCTTTGTTAAATAAATAAATGTGTATTATAAGTAAAAATTATGGAAAACTTAAATTTTTTATATCACATGTCCGGTTTGAATCATCACCTGCCACACACCCTACCGATGGTTTGCAGAGTATCAGATAGAAGTAGAAAAAAATTCGGGTGGAGCAAAAACGACACCCTTTTCTTCGTCGAGAAAAATCGTCAGATAACGGGATAGTCGAAATAAGAAGCATAAAAAACCTCGAAATAGTCCCTAGAACCTTTACACTTTTCCAGTTTCTGAACCTTCCCTCTGCCACCACCTAAGAAATCCCTTTTTCATTTACATTACTAAAAGGTAACGGCCAGCGTAATGGAAAATGTTACTCCACACATTCGACTATATATTTTTTCCTGTTTGAGGTTTCACAATTCTGGGAAAGTGCCACAAAAACACCAGTAGGTGTATCTATTTGTATGCGCAAACATGTTTGCCCATACAAATCAACGCAAACAAGTGTGCTCATATATTTTTCGAGTAAACATGTATGCTTGAACTTTTCTGTGAGCGGAAAATTCCCTAAATGTTCCAAACAGTGATAAATAGTCCAATTTTAATCCATAGACTTCATAAAACACTCAAGTTTTACCAAATCAGAGAAGGAAAAAGCGACAGGGTGAACCAGATCTCATGACGTGTCTACAATTAAAAGTTAATCTTAAAAAACAATGATAAATTGCAATAACTTGTGTATTTTTGCATGCCTTGTGATAACGAAGTAAAAATAAGCATGCATTCAGTAAATAATTCATTTAACGCAATTTTCAAATTTGATGTTGCTTGGCTGGCGCGGGATCAACCTACACTAACTACATCACGCTACACACTGTATCGGTTGTTTGAGGCGTAGGTGAACACGCAAAATACTTCAACGGTATTCAGCCTTAAGACTTTCTAAGGATCTCTAATATTTTTAAGTTTCTTTTGTTCGGCTTACGCTAAATGCTGCTTCAGTTCTTCGTTCTGTATTATTTATTTACATACTTCGTTGCAATTAGGCAATTTACCTGGTGGCAACGGTCCAGTGTGATCACTGGTCACTCTTACAATGCACATACATACACACACAAGAAGAACAGATATGAGACAAAATGCTCGTATATTCAATGACACTTTTAAGATTACCGACCTCTCCTTTACTATCACACAAGGATTAGGTGTACACCACACGAGTACATACTACGCACCGTCCATCGCCACACTTCGTCCGTAATCACGTATCTTCAATTTCATATACCGTTCAAAATCGCGTCCCGTTAACACATTATTCATAGCACAAGTACATACGGTTTTATTTCTCACTCACACGTTTTTAAGGCGAGCATACACCTCGTTTTAAATTTATTTAATGAATAAGGTAAGGACTTAAAGATATCCTCAGGTAACTCATTCCATTCTTTTATTCCACGATTGAGGAAGGAGTTTTTTTTTAATGTTTGTTTTGTGCCCTCTATGTTTTATTTTGAACTGATGGTCCTTCCGCCCAATGTAATTTGGTTTGTCTAATCTTTCTGAGAGCTCCTCCCACCCCTTCTCTTTATTTACTATCTTGAACATCCCACATAGCCTGTTCAGCTTCCTTCTGAGTCGGAGCGGTGTCCATCCTAGTGTCTCTAACATTTCTGTCACACTATCTGTCCTGTTATGTCTGACTTCATGTATACCTGACTTCATGCACTCTACATTCCCCATATTAAAATATCCCTTTTTTCATCTTTCTCGCCTACCTAGAATTCTACCTTTTATTGCAATCTCTTAACATCCCACTATCTCTCTATATTTTCTCCAAACACATAGTCTGCCTTCTTAGGATTTCATTTAGCGAATTAAACTAACTAAAAAAAACAGTAATTTGAAGATACACCAGTTATCTTTTAGATATTTCAGACCACATATTTGTTGGTCGGAAAATAAAGTATCTTGGAAGACACCTTATAAAAGTAGGACTAGCGTAATGAAAACTTCGAAACTGCAAATGTTGGGATTGGAATTTGAATCCCGGAGGCTTATGAGGAATTTAAAATAAAGTGATCAACATTAGATCAAACTGAAATCAAGGTTTGTGGAGATAGGAGACAAATTTTTAATAAGATCATTCGATTTCAGACATTCAATCCACTGCTCCCCTACTATATTCATGTTCAATAGCAACCGGAATGAATATGGATCATCTTACGAGTTCAGGGCATTCATCTGAAATTATATCTTTGAATTCTATCATAAATTTTAACATAGGTGGAGTGAGCAATTTCTTTCTTCCCATGGGAAGATTTCAAGACTTGTGGGAGGAAAGACCATTTGATATTCAATTGAGAACATAACGTAAACTTTAACTTAAGATGCCCAACGTAACTTCAGCATACGCTAGGGAACGGGTCAGTTCGTGCTGTACTCGTACGGTAAGAAATCCACGTAGTACTTAAAGTATGAACATTAAAAATTTATTTACATTCCTGGCGGAATTGTATGTACGGAACTCGTTTTGCTTGCTCAGCCATCACTCATGCAAAGTTAGAAATAAATAATTCTCGAGGAATATTTAGAAACAATATGCCATAACCTCTTGGTGATAATTATACACCAGCTTTAAATTTAGCAGCAACAGTTAGCTTTAAATTTAATTTTCACGTTGCAATAAAAATTTACAGTAATAATTAAGTCATTTAATCACAAAAGTAAACAGATACCTCAATATAAAGCAGAAATTCCATAGCAATAGTCGAGTTGAGGAAATAAAAAATAAATAATTTAATCCAAATTGATTTCTGCATTGATTCCTAATGGGCGTTTCCCACAACCATTCTTCTCAAAGGAACTAGGTTGCTAAGGGAACGCTTTTCAAATGGCTCTGAAATTGAGGAAACTTTGTAATATTTGTCTCAATTTAGGATTGACAAGGAAATTCTATGATAACAATAAGAAATTTATTCAATTTTATTTTTTATGTATCGTCTCTCGAGTTTGTATGCTCATTATTTTTTATGTAATTTTGCAAAATAAATAAATCCTACAAGCGATAAAAATGAAACTCCTTTTAATTTATTATAGATTTTGATGTAAATGGTCTGAATTAGAAGCTGAAACTTAAGGTCCGCTAAAGATAGGCGGATCCGCGGATAGGCATTATCTGCGGTGTGTCGACATTTAATGATATATTCCACCCTGCCACACACCTTTTTTGGTGGCTCGCAGGGTATTTATGTAGATGTAGATGTATGCTTTGAAGCTGTTCAACTTTGTTTTTTTATCAAAAAGGGAGCATTGCGGAAAAGCTTTCCATAAAAACTTTGCCTTAGGGCTTATTTATTTATATCGTACGAGTATACGGTGGAAAATCCACTAAATTTCTTTAACAAATTACATATCAAATTGTAATTTGTATTTAAGAAATACTTAATTTATGCCGTGGAATCATTCACTGCCGCACACTAGGTAGCTTTATGGGTAACAAAAATGTATATGAGTGATCAACTTGGGCAATCACCAAGCAAATAACACAAACTTTATTTTCAACGACCTACTTACTACGAACTTACTATTCCTTATTCCTCGTTCATTCAATCATTAAATGAAAAAATAAATTCCGGTACCGGGAATCGAACCCGGGCCTCCCGGGTGAGAGCCGGGTATCCTAACCACTAGACAATACCGGATATGATATTAATAGAATTTTCTTTACATCATAAGGTTTATTGCTATTTTATCAAAGTCCTATGTGCAAAATAGTTATTAATACTATTATTTGTTAAACAGAGGAAAAATCCAGAAATTAAAGGAATATCTAAAGACGTTTATGGTGATGCATGAAACCACATTAAGTGTACATCCCTACAAAGGGAGGGATCTTGGCTGTTTTTATACATTATTTCAGCCATGTTAGCAACTTTTCCAAAAGAATTCTTAATGAATATTTAATGATTCAATAAATGTATACGTTTAGAGTTTCTTGAATTCCTAAGTTTCCACTCTATATTTTACTTGATAACTTTGATATATAATTATAAAATACATTACAAATATTAAGGGTTTAACGCGAATAGTAATGCCTATTAGTTTTACGTACATAAAATTTAAAGAATTGAGAGGTGTTGAAGTGCAGATAAAAATTTGAATACTATCTCTTTTAAAACAATGAAAAAAGAAGGAATCGGTATTCTCCGAGAATATGCTATGACCTGAAATTCTGGGAATAATGAGTGTATATGTTAGAAATTAGAAAATAATTTTTTTCCAAAAAACTCCCTTCACTGACCCCAAGCCCCTGACTACGGACGCTGGGCGCGTTCCTCTGGGTTACATTAGGAAACAAATTCCTTAACGATCGACCGCAGTCGGAATCGAGGTGAGACCTTTTCTTTGGGTACTGGCTGTGCCTTCGAGAGTGTGGGACCAGGGAACGTGGTAGGGTCAGGAACACAGAACGGGAGAGGAAGAGATACAGCGAAAGGAATGTTGAGCAATGTGAATGGGACTCCCACGTTTTAATCCCTTTCACACCCGCCCCCCTTCCTAGCCCTTGAGAGGCGCGGAGAGTGATAAAAAAACACTGAGCGCAACCGAAGTGGAGGCTGGGAGGAGGAAGGGTTAGGTGACAAAACGCACGAGGGGAAAGGACATTCCGTTCGCGTTTCAACTGTTTTCCTTAGGCATTCTCGGTTTAAATCTCTCCCTCTCTCTCTTTCTCCTACTCTAAAAAGGCTTCTTTTCCCTTCCAATACATACCAAAACTCACGCACACACACACACCCATTTTATTACCTTCTCTCTTTTTTGTGAAGAACTGATTATCTCCCCTCCTCCTTCATACGCCTTCTCCTTCCTTCTCCTAAAGGTCCATCATCCAATATTCACCCTCTCCCGTAACTCGATTACTTTTCCCCCATCCGCCCTTTTCCCTCACTTTCAGATCTCTTTCCCCTTCGTCTTACTCTCCGTCATCGGCTGGTCCGGTGAATAACGAAAATGGCGACCCCCTCTCTCCCTCCTCCTTCACCCCCACCCCTCAAACCTTAACGAACGAAAATACACGACTCGAAAATAAAACACGGTGTCGTTTGTTTAATTTGGATACGTGTAGGTAGGTGGGCATATCCTTTCCTTCTTCTTTTTTTTTCCAACGAGCCAATGGAATTTCCTAGGCATAGGTTTTTTTCAGCACGGGAAATCCTTCCGCCTCCCCGCCCACCTCTAAACGCTATAGTCCATCAGCCATCTTGAATTTCTTGTAGGCGGAGCGACGGGAATAGACGCTGAGGGCAGTCCAAAGGATAACGGAAAGAAAAGAGGGAAAGGGAGGGGGATGCCAATAAGGAGAGTTAAGGAGGAGCTAAAAGTCAGATGAAACAATGGTTACCGTTGAATTAATCTTACTTGTGTACCACAAAGGCAAATAAGGGAAAAATGTATTTATATCAAAAAGTATTTTACGAGAGCAAGTGCTCATGACATTTAGTGAAGAAAACCGACTGATTAGACAGCTTCTGCTCTCAGAGAGGGAGAGAGAGAGTGATGGGTACCTAAAGAGTTGGTACGATTTTAGGTACTGGATGGATTTGGAATCATTGAAAATGAAAAACATATGTGCGTAAGGAGAATAATTGTAAATTGATTCGGTACCACACGCCGTTTGAAGGGAAAATATGATTATCACGGCCATCATCAAAGGTTGTTAATCCGAGCATTGGTTTGCTAGCGTCTCTCCAGTTATTACGTTATCTGTAAATATCTTCAAAATTCGAATTTTCCATATCCTCCTTCTCGTAGTTCATCTTTAACCTTCCTCTGCAAATATGTCCTTCAATTATGGTCTTCAGAAAGATATCGTGCCTTGGGATATTTCCATGTAGTTATTTCCATTTCCTCTTTCGAGCATCCTCCTTAAGGTAATTTTATCAGCCAATCTTGAAATAATCGGTTTGTATCTTCATTTGCTATTGTGCTGCTTGCGATACGTACCAGGCGTGCAAGTATGAAATGTGGATTTCAGACAACAGATGGTATACCTATGCAATTTGTGGCACGAAGATGTGACACCTATGTCATTTTGTTATGCCATCAACAAATATCAGACACGCATGAGTGATATATTGAAAAAGATTTTGGATAGTGTTGTGTTACTGTGTCAAAATTTAGACCAAACAAAGAGCATTCTCGGACAGAATTAATTTTTATTATATATATATATATATATATATATATATATATATATATATATATATATATATATATATATAATATCCCACGAAACCCTTGCAGGGAAGAAATAATTTCAGCAGGACAGAAGACTCAGAAGAAGGCGAAAGTAGTTAGAATAGGAACCTGGAACGTCAGGACAATGTTGAGGAGAGGCAAATTAGAAAATATTAAGCGAGAGATGGAAAGAGGTAACATAGATGTTTCAGGCCTCTGCAAGGTGAGATGGAAGGATAGCGGGGATTACTGGAGTGACAATTATAGAGTAATATACAGCGGCGGGGACGAGAGCCAACGAAGGGTTGCCGTAATTTTAAATAAAGGGGTAGGAAGAAGCGTAGTCAACATAGAGCAAGCGACAGATAGAATTTTACTCGTAGAGATTAAAGCAGAGCCGACGAAGTTGGTCATTATTCAGGCATACATGCCACCGAGCAACCACAAGGAGGAAGAAGTCGATAGGATGTATGATGAGTTAGAGGATATAGTCGCGAGTGTTCCTGCAGGGAAACATTTGATAGTGATGGGGGATTGGAATGCGACAGTAGGCGAAGGAAGAGATGGTGGTGAGGTGGGAGACTATGGGTTAGGCAGGAGGAATGAACGCGGGGAGAAAGCAATTGAATTCTGCAGGAGACAGGGGTTAGTCATCACTAACACATGGTTTAGACACCACAAAAGGCGTAGGTATACATGGAAAATGCCAGGTGACTCAGAAAGGTATCAGTTAGATTATATTATGGTTAGGCACAGGTTTAGGAACAGTGTGATAAATTCGCACAGTTTCCCAGGAGCGGATGCGGACTCTGACCACAATTTAGTTGTTATGAAATGTAACGTTCGTTTCAAGAAGATAAGGCAAGGGCGGCGGGTTAAAAAATGGAATTTAGAAGCAGTAAATGAATTAACGAAGAAGGAGTATCAGGAGGCTGTAGAGAAAATGATGGATAACGATAAAGAACTGAGTACTATCGAAGAAAAATGGGAATGTATCAAGAAAGGGATATTGGAAGCCGCTAAAGACACTATAGGAACTGTTTACGGGAAAAGGATAAGGAAACCATGGGTAACGGATGAGATGATTACAAAGATGGATGAGAGAAGAAGATGGAAAAATGTAAACACAGAGTTAGGCAAAATGAAGTACAAAGAGTTAAACAATAAATTGAGAAGGGCCACAAATAAAGCAAAAGAAGAATGGTGGAAAACGCAATGCGAGGATATGGAAAGTTTACAGAAGAAGGGTGAAATTGGTGCTCTATATAGCAAGGTTAAGTTATTATCGGGAAGCAAGAAGGCAAGATCTGTGCTAACAGTTAAAGATAAATGGGGTAAGATAATAGTTGAACCAGGAAAAATCCAAGAGAGATGGAAGGAATATATAGAAACACTGTATGGTAAAGAACTTAGGCCGACAAGGTTAGACATAGAAAAGGAACATGACGTAGAAGAAGATAGCTTAGGTCCAGGCATATTCGACGATGAAATAGAAAAGGCATTAAAGGAGATGAAAACAAATAAGGCTGTGGGGGTGGACAATATTCCTGTAGAAATGTTGAAATGGTTAGGGAAAGGTGAGAAGAAGGCCATATATGGACTGATTCGTAGTATCTATGAGGAAGGAATCTGGCCGGAAGATTTTGTGAGATCGGTGTTAGTTCCTATTCCAAAAAAGGCAAAGGCTTCGTCATGTGAGGATTACAGAACAATAAGTTTGATATCCCACGCAGCTAAAGTTATTCTCAGGATCATCAACAAAAGGATAGAGAGTAAGGCAAATGATTATTTAGGGGATGGTCAGTTTGGGTTCAGGAAAGGAAGAGGTACGCGTGATGCCATTGCAGTAATGAGATCACTAATCGAGAGGAATAAAGAATACAATCAGGACGTTTTTGCCTGTTTTGTAGATTTCGAAAAAGCGTTTGATAGAGTGAATTGGGAAAAATTAATGCGTGTATTGCAGAAAATAGGAATGGATTAGAGGGACAGGAGACTGATCCGCAACCTATACATGTCTCAGACTGCTCAGGTGCGAGCGGGGAACGGAGAGTCCGGATGGGCAGTGTTAGGAAGAGGTGTAAGGCAGGGTTGCCCATTGTCACCGGTACTGTTCAACGTATATGTAGAGGAAATGATTAAAGAGGCATGGGAAGAACTGGAGGTAGGAATGAAAGTCGGAGGGGAATTCGTAAAATCGGTTAGGTTTGCTGATGACCAAGCATTAGTTGCTCAGTCAGCCAAGGGATTGCAAGCTTTGTTGAGTGAATTGGAGGTTCAGTGCGATAAATATGGGATGAGAATCAATATTAATAAAACAAAGGTTATGCGATTTTCCAGAAAGAAAAAGGCTAAGCTTAATATTAAAATAGGCGGGGAAAAAATAGAGCAGGTAGAACAGTTTACATATCTTGGAAGTGTTTTGGACCAATACGGTCAAAGTGGTAGGGACGTAAGGAGAAGAATTGCGCTAGGCAAGGAGGCTTTCTCAAGGAGGAGGGAGTTGATGACGGGGACGTTGAGTAGGGATGTTAAGACAAGACTCGTAAAAACTCTGATATGGAGCGTAGCTATGTACGGCGCGGATACGTGGTCGCTGAAGCAGGAGGATAGACGTAGACTGGAGGCTTTTGAAATGTGGGTGTGGAGAAGAATGGAGAAGGTGAAATGGACCGAAAGGAAAACAAATGAGGAAGTACTAGAAATGGTGGGGGAGGAGAGGGGTTTGTTGAGAGAAATCCTATGGAGGCAGGAAAAATGGATGAAAGGCGTATTGAGCGATAGTGGAATGTTGAAGAGGGTAATAGAGGGGAGAATGTTGGGCAACCGAGGTAAGGGTAGGAACAGGATAGGGATGTTGCACGGGATGAAGGGAGGAAAGAAGTACACCGAGATGGAGAGGGACCTGATATAGATTAGTTTGCTAGGTGGGGAGTCACAAAATGTTTATTTGATAGTTGTGTCCATCCAAAAACCTACCTTAACCGGTAGATTACCTAATAATAATAATATATATTTTAATGTAAATTTACTAACTAGTCGATACAAACCCATATATATATACATATATATATATATATATATATATATATATATATATATATATATATATATATATATATATGCACACACCCCATATAGGTTTCGTGTATCGCTATATACACCAAAAGTCAAATATGTTACTCAAATAAAGAGCCAAAAGCCAATTATTTTCCTCCCATTACCTTGCCTTCCCAGCATGCTCCCCTTTTTGCATCAATGTCTTCATCTATCTTCTGCATCCACTTTTACTGCCCTTTTCAAATTTCTACTAATAACCTCCCATTTATTCCTTAAATTTCATTTTTCAAGTCTTCCCGCACTCATATCTCAAAGGGCTCTAATTTACGCGTATCCTCTTACCCCAACGATCCAGTTTCTGAACCATATCAAAATGCTCTCCATGTTAAAGTTTCACTCGACTAAAAGTAGGCAAAAAGTTATATCTAGTGAAAAAAATAGAAAATGAGGGATGAAACCTTACCGGGCTCATTCTGAAACCTGACCGTCTGATAATGATACTCAATGAGGGAATAGAGAACGGGAAGGACTACAGAGGAAGATCTCGGATATGAGACCCTTGGAATAATTAATGGCGAACGCCATAAAGAAACAAGATGAATTGATGGACAATGGAGAAAATAGCCATTGCAATGATATTATTCACAGTCAAGAAATAATGAGCTCTACGACCTCTAAGTTAAAATAAGAGGGGGGGGGGAACTCCAATGGCCTTATTAGGGCCATTGGAATTTTTCCTCCCTCTTATTTTAATTGACAGTCCACAGTGTTGATGATATATGATTTATACATTAGCTAAGAATCAATATCTATTATGATATCCTAATAGGGGTTTAGAATGTATTCAGAAGGTTTAGGGAGGCAATTAGAAAAGTATTTTTAATAGTTAATTTATTGTTTAAGGTTATTTTTGGATGGACACAAACTGAACAGCGATGCATTTATTTGACTCTCCTGACGAAAAAGCCTGACACCCAACATTACAATAAACCCTTCTTCAATTCCGCATAGCTCATATCTCCCTTCATTTCACTCAAAATTTCAATCCTTATCCTACTCCTTTCTCGCATGCATGAAGTTTTTCCTTCTAGCATAGAGAAAAGTAGTAAGGGCAGCGAAAAAATTTCTCTAGGTTAAGACGCTTTCACAAAGAAATTGGCCTTCTTCAAATCTCACCTACCAATTGGACGAGTTACCTTCTGCATACAAGCACCCCTTAAGATGTAGTGTAGCGAATTCAAATTGAAAAGTGATATTTCGCGTATCACGGTCCACATATTGAATTATCACACAGCCCTACGTTGAGTGCCATGGACGCCAATTGTCAAATGCTGCGAAGTTTGTCGAGAGCATCTACCCGTCCGCGGTTTTCCCCTACCGTTCATCTCATCGTCATCAACCAATTCCTTTTCTTAGTACCCCGGTCTAAGTTCCTTCATCCCCCCTTTCTTGCCTCCTTTCTTTTCAGTCAGAAAACGGAATTTCCTTTATTTTTACCCATCCCCGCGTCACGTGTGTCTTTTTTTTCCTTCCCTATCTCCTACCGTTCCGTCTCCAACTCCTCCCGCCAACCCCTTTTCCTCTATCTTCTAGTGTTTCCCCGTCTAATCTTGTTATACGACCGCCCTTCTCTCTCTCTCTCTCTATACTTCCAAACTTCCTTGTTCCCAGTGGGGAATCTCCCAAGAATAGAGGAGAAGGGAAAGGAAGACGTAATTGCTCTCTTTTTCTCAGAACACAAATATTTCACGCATTCCGTTCAATTAATCGAAGAACCGTGACTGGAATTGCAGGTGGAGGCAAATTGATTGTGGAAAAAAAACTTTGTTTGAACCAACCAAAATGTATCGGTGAAATGCTAATATGAAAAAGTGTTGTTGTTTTGTGGAAAATTGCCGATTTTTAATTAAGCATGATATTCTACCATACCACACCTGAAACGTCTCTTTTCACTAACATGAAAAATTGCTTGACAGAGGATCACATTGAGATAAGATCCAAAACCAAAATTGTGCTCAAAATGTTAACGGTGAAGTACAGCCCAAAGTAAGAGCTTAGCACTAATTCTGAGATATAGGCATAAGTCCGCGCATATATATAATAAATTCGCAAAATATTTGGCATATTTTTCAAATTAAAAACTAATCGTGATTCATTTCAATGGTGATATTTTCTAAAATAAAAAAAGCTATCGTGGCGGGATACACCCCCTTCTTGAATCCGCTCATGGGTTTGAGATATTAGGAAAGAACAACCATAATGAAACGTTCACGTAAACTAGAAAAGCTGGAGAGGATGAAGTTCTACGGACACAAGGCGGATAAAGGTTCAAGCCAAGAATTCCTTCGTGAAGAGAAGAAAACAATTATGACAAATGAAATTATGGTTACCAAAAAGAAAGCCTTGAGCAGTCTGTCACAGGATAAATTTATTGGAAATATAAATTTATTGACCATAACTTCAGAACTGTTTTTTGTTGGAATTGTGTAGGCAGAAGAATTCACTAAAAACTTGAACTTATTGTTCGATTAAATTAACTACTTAAACACGACGCTTTCGCTTGAAGTCTCATACATTCTTATTGTGGATCATATCTTCTGAATGCACTGAAACGTCCTGGGTCATAAACCACGCTCCCATAGCTAGACGGTAAATCATATTTCTGGTGAGAAACATTTTATCGCACCAAACTTTGGAATTCATATTCAATTTCTGGCACCATCAAACCCTTCTTTCTTCCAACATCTTGTCAGGTACGCATAAAGTCGCATGCGAAGGAACTCCTTCGAACCGTTAAGGGTAAAACGAGCTCTTTGGAAGGCTTTAGGAATGAGCAAAACGCCCAAAATAAGTTTTCAGGTTGCATCACATCATTGCTTGTAGTATTATTGATTATTGCCAGTAACTACGTGGGGGCATTTGTCGACGTGTAAACATGCTTATTTCATTGGCTGTGTGGGGTTAAAATTTAAAAAATCATTTACCATTTAATTAATCCACAAGTAAATATTCCCTCGGAAAACAAAAAAATTTTTGATCACTTTTAAATGTTGACTAAATAATTAGCATGAAATCAATTTAAATATTCTTTGACAACACAGACAAAATGAAATTCCGGTACCGGGAATCGAACCCGGGCCTCCCGGGTGAGAGCCGGGTATCCTAACCACTAGACAATACCGGAGATACGGAAGTTCGGGGGAAAAAATAAATATATTGAAATTAAAAGTAGGGTATATTTTAAAGCCCTTTGATATCTTGCCGTATGCTACTACGTCGGTTAAACAATTTCTCCATGAACCAAAGAAAAACATAACTTCTACACCTCTTTTTTTAAGAATTTAATATAATCTTTTTATTTCATTCCAAGTATTCACTCCCATAACTTATCGTTTTTCAGGTTTCGTTGGCATTACTACTGGCAAGTCTTCAGGTTAAGGTTCGTAGGCTTGTTATGACCTCAGGTCAATGTGAGGGCTGCTCTATCGACCTACCACACCTATTAATTCGTTTTTTTTTCTTTCCATTCATATATTGAACGTTATCTTCACGATGTGAGTTATCTCATCATATAATATAATTACTCGTGTATACAACTGTTTATTTTAAGCGCTTTTAAATTTGATTTAAATTTTTTTCTTAATTATGCACCTTTTCAATTATTGTCTCCCTAGACTGCACCCATTAAAAATATTTCATGAGTGTTGGTTCGAAATTGACGGAATTAGTGATCATCTATACAAAAATCGGAATAAATTAATCTCCAAAAGTCTATTGGCACTTTTTTGTACACTATTTAAGGTATTTACGAATAATGGCGAAAATGGAAATACCCGATTATGTTTGAGCTTTGGAAAATATCTACATGTTGATTTCCGATTAATGGCCAAACATTTCATTTCAATAAGAGATAAGTAAAAATCTAGAAACTCTTCCATGATGGATTATTTTAGAAAATAAGGAATTGGAATACTATGTTTTTTTCACTGCTGAGGTTATTATTTTTTTAAACAATCAATTACTAAGAATCAAAAACTTTCAAGAGTAATTTCAAGTATGACATGTATACCTTATATTTGGTGCTTAACTGCTACCCTCTTAGTTGTTTTTTCGTGTTAAAGCCTTAATGCTATAACCCTATAATTATTCCCCATCAATGCTACTCCCCTATAGAACTGATTGACTCATGAACGTCTAAATCCATTCTAAAGGGATGATATTAGTTTGCCTGCGTCACTGTGTACATATAGTATACATATGATCTGTTGCCTATTTCCATAACTATTTTCCCATTTCTTCGTCCATGATTATGTTTTTATGGTAAAATCGGAATTTGTTGGGATCGTGAGGTCATGTGGCCAATGTCGTGATTCGAAGTTTTCTAACCTTTCCTGAATCTATTCCCTCGGTGGTTATTTTACAAACGAACTCATATCATTAATTCTCCTGACATCGTATTCATATCCACGAACGTTTTCGCCGTATTTCATGGTCATTAATATTCAATGAATTTCATGCATAAAAGTGTATTGCGGACGTAAGCGTAGCAGTATCTTAACTAGAGGGGTGGTTAGGCACGCGCCAAATAATTTTTTGGTTCGTAAAATGTAATACCACAGGATTTTTGGGTTCATTAGACTAGTAATGACGTTAATCTCTTGCCACCTTGACAGGAGATGATTTTTATATTCTATATTACTGCGTGAACTTCAAAACCTCCATTGATTTACAATAATCATAAAGGTCATAAATTGACGTTAAACTGAAATGTCTCTGATTTTAAGAACGCTTGCTCCACAAAAAAATCGTTGTTAAATGTATACGTCTACACAACACTTATTTGCCATAGAGTAGTAGATTATATGCATTTATGACCAGACTATTACTGTTAATTAGCTAGGAAAAAATGTAAGTACATAAAATTATTTATTAGGACATTTGCCTCTTAAAACCTTTCCCAAAAAACCCCAGTATATCATACCATTGAAAATGAATTAGAAATATTTTTTTCAATTAGTCCCAAATAAATCCATTTTTAAGCTTAAAACTTCATTTTGACACAAAATTTCATCAAGTACATCACCTCCAGGTAACGCCATGAAGTTCAGAATTTTGATTTTTAATTCTGATTTTTGAGATGGGTTGCGTTTTTCATTGGAAAAATAAGTTAGTTTCTCGGCTGAAAATGGTAAAAGTGTCATCCAAAAACCGTAATGAGCTTCATCGTCTCTCGGTTGGTGAATATTTCATATTGCCATTACTGTGTTCCCGTGTACTGTGGAAGAGGTCATCTGGTTCACTAAATTAGGTGTCATGATGTAGTTAAAGCTTTATAAATACGTTTAAAGCTAAATAACATCCTCAATTTTTCTAATGAGTTCTCAGTGCCGGATAAAAGGAATGATTGTAGCTTACTCCGGCCGCAATTTTGATGACGTCCTTTAAGGATACTCCCATTAAATTTTGGAACAATAATATCTTTGGGGGCTAGTACATTTGAATAAATTGTATTCCATTTGGTCTCCGAATACCTAACACGCATTTGTAAACGGAGACCTAAATTTACTCGTTTTCATCGACCTTCATTGATGAAAATGGCTGATCGCGTCCAAAATAAGTGTAAAATAAAGCATTTTAGACTGCTAAGAGGCAAAAATTTCAGCAGGTGAAAATCATTTTCCTTGAACTGAATTCGAATCCTGATCCCTCGATATCCAGCCGAGTACTTTAGCCAGTTTAGCTACGGAGGCGCCCGCTTGCCCTCCAAGATTTTAGACTGGGATACCGGTCAAGGCGAACGATTTTTACTCTTTGAAATTGTTGCATTACAATACGTATTTAGGGGATGCCTCAGAAGTTACTGTAGCGGCATCTCCCGCAGTTTCTTGGAACTACGAAAAGGGTCAGATTCCCCTTCGCCTAAGTGGTCATTTTATTGGATCATATATTTTTTTAGGAACGAAAGTGTTGCTATGTATCCCACTCACACAGCCAGCATAACAGGGTCCTTGTTTCTTGTTATTTTTTCGGCAACTCAGACAGAGTATAACGGAATACTGAAACGAGCAATACAGTTTCGCCGTATGCTTAACAAGTCCAATGAGAGGCGAGAAGGGGGCAAGGCCTGCAATCTGGACGAGGTTAAGAGTAAACCTTTCGGAAGAGGAGGAGAGGGGCGTGGTCCTACTCGTCTGTCGAATTAGGGTTTTATTTTCTTCGAGATTCGTCTCTCCCCTCATAAATCCCTCGGCTCTCGCCCACAACTCACGTCCTATGCGTGCGCATACACTTTAAGCAGGGGTTCATGACCCCTTTCTCTCTCTCTCACTGTCGCCTTCTCCTCGACTTCTTCATGTTCCCGCCTCACCGACCCCCTCCTCACCTTCTTCCCAATCCCAAACCCCCATTTCCCTCCTCCCCCACTCCTTTTCCATCCCACGCGCAAACCCTCCTCTTTCCCATGTCACGAGCTTTCGCCATGTTCCCTTTTAGGAGCGCTCCTTCCCACTCCCCCATTTTAATCCGGATTCGAGCATCAGACAAGGAGGTGGAGGGAAGAGTGGAGGGAGAGGAGGAGGAGAAGTACGGAAGGAGTTGGAAAAGGTAAGAAGAAGGATGTAACCTACGCCAGGAAAGGAGGTAACCTAACCCTGATTAGTATAGGAAATAGAAATAGGAAACAACAGAGACAAAAAAATTGTATTCTACATGCACAATTCATGAGTAGTGGAACTACTCCTTAACTATAATGAATTAAGGAGCTTCTTGCTTTAATCTTCAACTGGTATGCTGACAACGATTGTAAGAGTTCACGTTGAGTTCAAAGTCAACAGAGAATAATTAACTGCAATAGTGTCTTCACAAATTTTTTACCGGACTTTGAATCTCGGCCAGAATTTAGTTATTGTACATTTTAAAATGTTTCCCTCGATAGAATCGGAATATAGAGTTGGCGTAGGTAACTGTTTTAAGCTTTACCATGAGGAAGTTATCTGTCGCGGTTATGTTGAAAAAAACTACGCAAAATCCGCTTATTGATTTATTAATACGACCCGGGTTCCGTCGCGCGGTGACATCTAACGAATTTCGTGACGCGACGAAACCTGGCTCGTATTAATAAATCATTAAGTGAATTTTACTTAGTTTTTCTTCAATTTCCTCTGGGGTTAAGAGTTCAAATTCAAATTGAATTATTTCACCTTGAGAGAACACAAAAAGAGCACGTTCTGGAAATACAAACGGTGCACACATATTGCGTAGTTTTAGGCGTGATGTTGTGGGATTTGAACGCAATAGTGAACAAGTAGTAGCCCTATAATGCAACCATTTCAGAGAGTAAAAATCATTCGCCTTGATCCCGGTTAAGGCGAATGATTTTTACTCTCTGAAATGGTTGCATTATAATGCACACATAACGGGTGACTCCGTTAAAGTTACTATTATAGTTTCTTGAAGTAGTAGCCCTTTTTCACAAGATATTTGTTAAAACCACGACTGATTTTGATGTACTACATCATCTTCAGGTGCTACTATTTGTTCATTATTACGTACGGTGCATAACTGATGAGAACAATGGAGATGATACCTATTGAATACTCTCACCTATGCCTTTGACTTCACATTTCTTGGGATGCAATCTTCTTCATTCCACCAACTCATCAACCTTCACCTCAGAAACAGGGATTTTGCCAACTACGACAACCATTGTTCAAGATCCTACTCTTCGCAAAAGGCTAGTCAAGGCTTATTGCCTACGACGAGAGGTTGAGATGAATAAGTAAATAAATAAATACATAAATGATAAACAAATGTATTCATTTTAACAGGCAGGATTGACAATGGAACTTATTTTCTTTAATGAACTACAGCGTTTTAGGGATCCCTACGTGGAAGGGATTCATAATGAGATGTTTGAGTACAATCAGTGTTTCCAATCTCATTCCGTTAAGAATTATCCGTCCAGCCGGCTTGTGCCATGTCATAACTGCAAGACATGTCATAAGAAATAGATGATCATATGCATAGGACGCATCGGTAATAGATAAGCATGGAAAAAAAGGAGCTGCGTTGGTTTGATCATCTAGAGGAAATGGACGAGAGTCGCATAACCAAACGGATTTGGAAGAGTAAATGGTTTGAGACGGGAAGAGGTAGCCAAGAAAGTTCGTGATTGAATTTGTTGGAATAGATTGTTAAGATGAAGAATAATAAAATTGGACAGGAACAGAAGAGTTTGCATGGAACAGCGTAACAATATGGCAGACACGAAAAATATTTAAAGATTGAGCACAGCGGTGAAAAATAGTAGGATACATTCATGTACTTTCTATTTTTCCTAGTTAGCTAGTTAAAAAAGTACATTCATGTATCCTACCTAATAGTAGGATACATCTATAAACCTACACATATCCTACTATTTTTAAGTTTCCAAAGTTTTACACTTAAGTTTCCAAAAACAATTATGCGAACAAAATACAAAGAGTACTTATATAAAGTACAATAAGTACTTGTATTAGTAAGAATTAGTAGTTTATAGTGTCATGAAATAGTTCTACAAATTTACACCTTAATCATATGTTTCCACAAACATTTTTCTCTTTTGTCTTTGCATGCCTCTAAACGAAGTGACATGAATGGTATGCATGTGAGACTATAACTGTTAGTAATACGTAATCTACCGACTTAGGGTAGGTAACTGGTAGATTCTGGTACTACACACTAGCGTACACTTAAACTCTGACTATCAGGACACAAACTCTCCTTTAAACCCACACTAAAAATGAACAATAACTCATTTTTAGCGCTGTACACTTCCTACGTCCCTTAATACCATTTTGAATGGCTATTAATTTCCTCTCTCTCTCTTTCTCAGGATTCTCCCCTCTATTACCGTCTTCATCATTCTAATGTATCTCTTAGTATTTACTGTATCCACTTATCCTGCATCCTTCGAATTTCTTCCCACAATCTTTTCTCATCACTTTAACATGTCTGGAACTTATTCGTATGTTTTTCTTCACGAGCATTTTCTTTTTCTTTTCTTCTTCACACCAACATCTCATACGCCTCCAAAATACCATTATCATGTGTTAATAGAAAAATTAATATCCATCAGTACTAATGGAAAAATTCAGATTTACAATGAGACATTTGAGCCGATAACGGTTTTTAATTTGCAAGCAAATTACAATGGAATCATATGTGATATAGTAAAGTGAACATTAGATGAGAAATTGAATTAGAGAAAAAAGCATTTTCAGGAAAAAAAGACATAATGGCAGTCACAATTAGAAAACGTGTGAAGAAATTCCATGAAAGACAGAATGAGTATGGAGCCTGGACTTGCATAGATCAGAAACCTGGTCTTTGAGACAAGGGGATAGACGTAAATTGGAGACTTTTTTGCTGTGATTGTGGAGAAGGTTGAAGAAAATAAGATGGACAAAGAGGAAGAAAAACGCTGGGGGAATATCATATACCGAGAGAAAGTTGATAACACTCAAAATAAATGTGAAAACAATGATGGAGGGAATATTGAAAAGTGGGGGAATGTTGATGGCTACGATAGAAGGGAGAGCGTTCGGTTAACGGGTTTAGAGGACAAAACAGAGTAAGCTATTTAAACAGTATGGAAACACCAGAAGGCACGAAGAAATGGAGTCGATAGTGCAGAGTAGATCTCATGATCCGTGGAAGATAATAGTTAATAGAGACCGTCTTAAATCTACTTCAAATAGATCAAATATCTTGTATGAATGTTTATTGAGGAAGGCCAGGCATAAGTGGAATGCGTCCATGTTAACAGAATGAAAATCAATTTATTTCAGAACGTTTAATGGAGGACCTTCATGCGATGAAAATGTTGATGCAATTACGGAAATGCGGATTTGATTTTTTCTGATTTAGGAACAAATGTATCGCTGCAGAAAAAAATCCACATAAAAGGGAAGTAAAAGTCAAGATATATTTTGATGGTAGCTGAAAGGCGTTGGTTAAAAAATAAGAGAAGGGATGAGGATGATATACAGGAGGAGGGAGAGAGAGTAAACCAGAGAGAGAGGTAGTAATGGCACGGGAATGGAAAGGCGGGAAGGAGAGAATCTGATCCTCTTTTGTTTCTCGGAGTCTTCTTTTTATACGCCCGTGCGTACGCATGGGATTCCAAGTCTCCTTTACGTGCACAGCTGCGATAAAACGAGAGAGATGTTGGTTGCGCCGGGGGCGCAGGAAAGGGAAGGGGCATCCCTTTTGTCTCAGAGCCTCCTCACGTCTCGATGAATATATGTACTCTTAGATATATATCTATACATATATGCCTCCATATGCATATAGGTGTGCATATATATATATATATATATATATATATATATATATATATATATAAAGCAGCAACGATACAAAATTTATCATATCCTATATTGTACAATTTTCATTACATCTATACACCCACATGCTAAACATTGATGATAAAAATAGATGAAGAACATGAATGCTATAAAAGAGGATAAGCAACACTCGGGTGATATTTTTTATGCTCTATGTTCTACGTTTTATACACACGCATGTACGCATGCACACATGTGTGTGCCCAATAACTTATTAAAACCGGAAAAAATACCACCATATTCCTCCCTACAATCACTGAGACATCAGTACCTCATCCCTGGCAACCCTTTCCTAAAATTACTCTAATACCATGGGAACCTTATCTCCATCATCGACGGTAGCCTTCCCGCTAAAAAGCATACTATCCATGTGAGTGACCTTGTATTTTACTTTTTTAATTATATGTTATACTAGTGTCTGTAACAATCTCATGTAGTTTTCATTCATTGCTACTGTATATATATATATATATATATATATATATATATATATATACATATGTGAGTCTGACCTGAAGAAGGCCTCGGAGTGGGCCGAAAGCTTAAATCATCTACAGTGTGAGTGTCCTTTTACGTGTTATCTGTTTTATTCTGTGTTCTATTGTGCCGTCCAAAAGTTATATATATGTATATATATATTGGATACGAGTTTGGCGAACACTTTCCTCATCGCTAAATATTCGGTAACAATGCGAAACACAACAGTAGACGATAAGTTCAGTTCATTGGCAGCCATCATGATACTCAATCAACGGTCAGTGTCCAACAATTTTTGAACACCCACGTTGTTGTCGGTTTTGCTGGTTGACGACAGAGCGTTGTTCGTCGTAAACCTCTTCCCGGTCCTCCTTAAAACCACCTCAAAACTTGTGAGTAGGGCAAAGCAGAGTCCTCGAAAGCCTCACAAATCATTTTGTTAATATCCTCATGAGATTTTTTCAGTTTAGCACAACACTAACTAGTCGTGTAACGTTGCTCCATCGTCGATTCCATTTTTTTCGTCATACGGTCGGCGCGCAGAGGTCTAAAACAACTGACGTCCTGCTATTTTCACAGTTTGGGACCACTGAGACCGGTTTCACGGCAAAGCTTAGCGATACCCCCCCCACCTACCAAGTGGTTCGATCATACTCTGACTAATAGGAGTGGCGCGGGAAATTCAATTGCATTAGTTCTGGATCGCACCCTATATGTATGTATATATATAAGAAAAAGGGATAGGAACACATGAAAGACAGGACTGAACAGGTGACAGGAACACAGAAGTGGGGAAGGCGGAATCGAACAGATCAAAAGCGTAAAAACGTTTCCTCGATCACGGATCGAGAAAACGTTGGAAACTGGAACCACGGATCTTCGACTTGCCGGGCCGATATTCTAACCATTATATACATAATAAAGAAATAAAACCAAAAATGTCCTATAATGAAAAGAGAAACTTTATAATTCCACATAGATTTATTAGACGGACGACCCAGGTTTCGACGTGGCACATCATCATCAGGTGAGGTACCTGATGATGACGTGCCACGTCGAAACCTGGGTCGTCGGTCTAATAAATCTATGTGGAATTATAAAGTTTCTCTTTTCATTATGTTAAGTCGATTCCATGAAGTCACGCCCGAGACAACAAAAATGTCCTATTATAATGAAGGCTCTAACACGTCATCCTATTGTGTATTCAACATTATCGCCGGAAAAACTATCGATTCGAATTGTGTGCAACTATCATATCTTGTGATGTATTTTCACGCGATAAAACTTCGAGAAAATTGCAAACGACAGGTAGAGAGGAAATATTGTAATATCTGTCACCTTTGTTCATCAATCCAGGCCCTTGGGAATTGATTTTTTGTGGCTTATACATTCCAGTTTTTATTTATACAGGAGGTGTAAATTGGGCCATTGTCACGTTGTCCATAGTTCGCACAACAACGGTCCTTTGTTTCTAATATTACACTTACACAGTGCGCGTTTCTGATCGTTACTTGTTTACAACTCATTTTCATGGAATTTATGCACATTTTATGTACATTAGTCGATATTTTCGTTGAAAGTCACTCTCATGCATCTCCCGCAGATCTGTGAATACATTTTAATTACTAAAAGTCTATTCTAAACTATTTCTCGGGCAACTTCCGTCAAGGATCTAATCATATTTTCCTACAAATCTTGGGTCAAGGTTTTTATGTTAGTTTTATTCAGATTTTCCTTGAATGTAGCACGATCTTAACATGAAGAAAAAATAAAATAAATATCGTGAAACAATCCTACCGAGAGTTCCTACTGCACAGAGATCCAGATGTCAAATCCGAGCTGTGCTGGACTAATGTGCCAAATCAATTGGAAATAGACAAGGATAGCTACATATATGGCTTATATCCTCTTTTAAAACCAAGAGAACCACTGCATATTTTTTATTTACCCATATTTTTAATAAATATGGTTTTTTTAGATGCCGCACGTGTCATGAAAATGGCATGTGAATATTTCTGCGTTTAACAGAGAGAAAATACACCCCTAGTAGGTTTTTTAAATTCTGTCATCGTGATGGATCAGTAAAAAATAAAAATGTACATAAACTGTAAATAACAGACCAGAGGACAGGCGGCAGATTGAGCCTAACAGATGTTAGCTAATGAGAAATTGACCAGTTTGATAAGAGATTACTCTAGGTAAAAAGATTAGTAGGGATATTTCTCAAGAACCGGGGCGATATTCGGTAGAGTAAAAACATTCACAAGGACCAAATGTGGAAGATCTGGGTGGAACATCCTCTGTTCGCTCAGCTTAAAACTCTGCTGCGGTTCACTAATGGAAAACTTCGCACGAGTACCCCAATTTCCCCATTCCCGAATATCCTTTAAGTCTCCATAGTACCGTTCATCCCCCTCTGTGGACACTCACCACTTTTATCACTTTCCTTCGTCTGCTTCCACCCTTCTTTGAACTCTTCCATATTTCCTCCTTCGCCTCTTTTCTCCCTTCCTCTCACCCTTTCCCAACAGTCGGTCCCAACAAATCTTTTCCTCGTCCTCATTCATCTCCAGTCGAGCGCGCAGGAAGGATTAAATTCCGAGGAATCCGTGAATGTATATCCAAAACGGGTCTCGCGCTCATAACCGTAAATAGCTGGATCCGCCACGGCGAGGAATGAAACGATGATTTCACGGGCTCGCTCAAAGGGTATGGAGCAAAGAGCGGTCAGTTGGTGATGCATCATCCGCCTAAGCGTAATTTTAACAAAATGATATTTTTCTTAATTCTTTTAATTTACTCCTGTGCTCCAAATCAACGGTCATTTTTGTTCCCTCTCCCCGCTTCACAGTTAATCACCGAGTCAAGGGTAAACTGTTGAGCATCGTCAACTTTAGAGAGGTGTGACCTTTCGGTGCCTGTCTAGGAGTAGGAAACCTGACATTATCTGCTCTAATAACTACCCCATGAAACTGCATTAGTAGATAAATTTTATATTCAATGCATCAATATACATTTAACTATGTCCTAGAAGATTTTTAATTCTCTTTAAATAGATTTTCCGCTCCTTCTTCGGACATTATTAGATTTTTCTTATTAATAACTGCAAAATATGCAATATTCGTCATTATAATGATAAAAAATATTTACAAGAAGGACTTCTGACGGGATTGATTGATTTTATTCTGTGACTGACCTATCGTCGGAGTGACAATATCGTCTCATCATCCTGTTCGGTGGAGGTCTATCTCATGAATGGTTTAAAGCAGCACTATCTTACCCATATTATTTGATTTATTTAATGCATATAGGAATTCTACTTATGGATTATGCGCATTTAAATCAGCTATTATATTAAATAACTATATATGTGGTCACTAATACCCAAACCTATACTTACGCCAAAAAAAATTTAATCTTTTACTCTCCCTTGGATTTCATTGTGATATCGTACACCCTCAAGACCTCAATTATATGCTTGATGCATCATACCTTCGTATGGAGTGTGGAAAACTAATTTTTCCTCCTAAATTTTATATTTCATATAAAATAATAGTAGTATATATTTCATAATGTGAAAACATTTTTATGTTAACATTACGTGTGACCGCAATAAATTAGATAAAAAATGAAATTTAACCAGTGCGTCCTAAATTAACAACCATTACTCTAATTTAAAAAAAAATCGAAACAATCAAGGAATAAAAATTTTCCGGTACCGGGAATCGAACCCGGGCCTCCCGGGTGAGAGCCGGGTATCCTAACCACTAGACAATACCGGATTCGGTTTCGTAAGGGACTCACTGAACTTGAAAAACCAATAATAATAAACTAAATATACCACGTTGAAGCAGAAAATATCTACTTCGTTAAGGTTAAAGAGTCTGAATTATCTAAAGGAGGTTTTTGTTAAACAAAGAAAAATATTCAATGTGGAAAATTGTCAAGTAACTTCAAAAGGTTCAAGTCGTATTTTAATTAGTTCTAAATAGGCACGGCAAGGTGAGATTTTGTAATTATAAAGGACATGTGAATGAGAAAATTAATTGGAAATCGAATATTTATTGACCAATGTCCGTAGAAATCAATGCAAAGTAAATACATTTCTGACAATATTTCTGAAATTATAACATGAGAAAATCTCTTAAAAAGTAAATGGCTGATTTTTTTCATCCGACTTATAGCTGGAAACGACCGAGAAATGTCGTTAAAGAAGCAATAGACCCTCGTCTATCTACTATTACGACACGCTTTTTATTTGTATAACCAACCGATGTTTCAATATTAAATAGTCATCAATGAGAAGGATATGATCTTTCATTTTGAAAAACTCCCAAAATATGACACCTAAAACTATATGGTTGAAAAAGAAGATATGACAAAATTTTCCAACGCAAGAAATGTTGTTCCTCACACAAAAAAAGGGGTGGCGTTTGGCGAAAGAGCTTGAGGCAGGGCGGACTGTTTCGTGCTGCTATAAAATTTGTGTCGAATATCCATGAACAAGAAAATGGAAGTGGAGGATGGAGTGGAAGGAGATTGAGGTGACGCATTGGAAGACAAAAACACGACTTGATTTTATGGCAATCGTAAAAAAAAGTAAAGGTGCGAAGGCGAAATTTCAAAGGGGATGTAAAAAAAACGAGAGGTTCAAAAAACTGTGGGAGGGAGGAGGAATGCAAAGAGATATTGGGTAGGGTTGGGCATGTAGCAGATAAGGGAAGACCATGCGAGTAAAGAGCTTCGTGGGGGCGACATTTATGATCGGGCAGAGATGCGAGGTTCCATGCTTGTCGGAGTATGCTCGGTGAGGACAAAATGTTAAGGAGGCAAAAATGAGAATTTTAAATGAACACATGTGCAAAAATAAACCTGTATACCGCTCCTATAGGAATCAATTTAATTTGCATACAAATGGTGGCTTCATTACAAAATACCCATTCGGTGCAGTTGCGCTAAGATTCTCGCCATGTTGAAAACTTAATTCCTTTCCACCAACATAATGTTTTTGCCATTACCCACGAAATGACCTGTGCAAGATAAAAAAATATCTCAAACCTGTATCATGGGTGTATAACGCACTATATAGATGACGGCACGGCACATTACACACCATTAAATGGCGCGTTATAAATCGGCGAAAGATGTCGTTCAATTATAAAGAGGATATTAAATGTAGATAAATGAGAATAGATGCATCAAAAATATTTAGGTTAAGTCACGGAGAAGGTTTTGGACATGCCAACTGAAAGGACATGAAACAAAAAATCAAAAATTTCAACAGATATCAAATTATAAGAAAAATCTTCTACAGCGAAATGAAGAAAATAAAGGGGTAAGTGAAAGCGACTGAAAGCAGTCGCTTCAGAAGTTATTCTATGAAAGGTGACGCAATTCCTAATGATATTAGCATTAAATAAAAAAAAATGACAGATTAATTACCCAGGGAAATTTTAGCTTGGGACATAATTAAACAAATGAATGCTAGAATATTAATACAACAAGGATTAAAGTTGAAAAATAATATCCTTTGGATCAGAATTTCCCTTTAGCATTGAAGGATTTACAGAAAGGTAAGGGGCCGTGGGTGGAAGGAAAAGTTCTTTT
This sequence comes from Hetaerina titia, assembly GCA_037158775.1. Taxonomy (NCBI): domain Eukaryota; kingdom Metazoa; phylum Arthropoda; class Insecta; order Odonata; family Calopterygidae; genus Hetaerina; species Hetaerina titia. The sequence continues at coordinate 66,029,868 of CM073776.1, read as the reverse complement.
GGGTTGCTACGCAAAAATATACTAGAGTAAACTACCCAGGTTATAAAAATTGGTCTCCGGCATTTATGAAACTTGAAAAATATGAAAAAAACGATCACGGAGACCTGTCTGTCTCTATTTTTAATGAGAAAATGGCTGAAAAACGAAAATGTTTTAGAACAATTAGTTTTATTAAATTTCTCATGAAAAATTGCGATTAAAAGAATTTTTTATGAAGAATTAATGCTACTAAAGTGAGAAAAGTACCAAGGATAATTGTGGTTTGGCTTTAAAAATAGCAAAACAAGGGAAAGTTGATCTAGCCCTGAGGGTTCTTTCTGAGGAGAATATACACCCAGTCTATTGTTATAATGAGTCAAAGAGAATAAAAGCGGTATGAAATAAAAGAGAATAAAATACCATATGATGTTGCCTTGCAACTGAACCATGGTCCTGCCAAATAAAATTTCTAGAAGAATCTGCAAAGTTAGTCTTCCCTCATTTACGCCTAATATGAAAGACTTCCACCAAGTAACGCCTTAGACAATGTCTTCTAGAATAAAAGTGCCAAACAAAAGAGGAGACTGCGGGTAAGGGGAATGTGGTGTTATAGAAGAATGTAAAGGGTTACATAGACGGAGTTAATCACCAATGAAGAACTCACATGCGAGGATTCGGAGATGAAAGGAGTTTGTTGGAAATGCTGGGAGGAAATGGAAGAGAAAAAGTTATTTGACAAACCCCGGCTTCTTGAAAACAAAAGTTGAAGGCAGAATAGCCGGGAAGATCTACATAGAAATTCTACCAATTGAATGCGTATAGCAGAACAAAATGTAAGTAGTATACAAATGAATCACTAAGTCTTCTGAAAAATTCTACGGAGTTTCTTTAAAGTGTATCTCAATACAACAACTTATAGAAATATATATACATATATATATATATATATATATATATATATATATATATATATATATATATATATTTTAGGTAATCTACCGGTTAAGGTAGGTTTTTGGATGGACCCAACTATCAAATAAACATTTTGTGACTCCCCACCTAGCAACCCAATCTACATCAGGTCCCTCTTCATCTCGGTGTACTTCTTTCCACCCTTCATCTCGTCCAACATCCCTATCCTGTTCCTACCCTTACCTCGCTTGCCCAACATTCTTCCCTCTATTACCCTCTTCAACATTCCACTACCGCTCAATACGCCTTTCATCCATTTTTCCTGCCTCCATAGGATTTCTCTCAACAAACCCCTCTCCTCACCCACCATCTCTAGTACTTCCTCATTTGTTTTCCTTTCGGTCCATTTCACCTTCTCCATTCTTCTCCACACCCACATTTCAAAAGCCTCCAATCTACATCTATCCTCCTGCTTCAGCGACCACGTTTCCGCGCCGTACATAGCTACGCTCCAAATCAGAGTTTTTACGAGTCTTGTCTTAACATCCCTACTCAACGTCCCCGTCATCAACTCCCTCCTCCTTGAGAAAGCCTCCTTGCCTAGCGCAATTCTTCTCCTTACGTCCCTACCACTTTGACCGTGTTGGTCCAAAACACTTCCGAGATATGTAAACTGCTCTACCTGCTCTATTTTTTCCCCGCCTATTTTAATATTTAGCTTAGCCTTTTTCTTTCTGGAAAATCGCATAACCTTTGTTTTATTAATATTGATTCTCATCCCATATTTATCGCACTGAACCTCCAATTCACTCAACAAAGCTTGCAACCCCTTGGCTGACTGAGCAACTAATGCTTGGTCATCAGCAAACCTAACTGATTTTACGAATTCCCCTCCGACTTTCATTCCTACCTCCAGTTCTTCCCATGCCTCTTTAATCATTTCCTCTACATATACGTTGAACAGTACCGGTGACAATGGGCAACCCTGCCTTACACCTCTTCCTAACACTGCCCATCCAGACTCTCCGTTCCCCACTCGCACCTGAGCAGTCTGAGACATGTACAGGTTGCGGATCAGTCTCCTGTCCCTCCAATCCATTCCTATTTTCTGCAATACACGCATTAATTTTTCCCAATTCACTCTATCCAACGCTTTTTCGAAATCTACAAAACAGGCAAAAACGTCCTGATTGTATTCTATATTCCTCTCGACTAGTGATCTCATTACTGCAATGGCATCACGCGTACCTCTTCCTTTCCTGAACCCAAACTGATCATCCCCTAAGTAATCATTTGCCTTACTCTCTATCCTTTTGTTGATGATCCTGAGAATAACTTTAGCTGCGTGGGATATCAAACTTATTGTTCTGTAATCCTCACATGACGAAGCCTTTGCCTTTTTTGGAATAGGAACTAACACCGATCTCACAAAATCTTCCGGCCAGATTCCTTCCTCATAGATACTACGAATCAGTCCATATATGGCCTTCTTCCCACCTTTCCCTAACCATTTCAACATTTCTACAGGAATATTTCTATTGGAATATTGTATATATATATATATATATATATATATATATATATATGTATAAAAAATGTAAAAATATTTCCTTATCCGGGATTATTAGAAATACATAGAGATTATTAGAAATATGTAGAATATTAGAAACATGAGGCAAATGCAATGGATTAATTATGTGTCAATTCAAAAGGAACAATTAAATAAAGGTAGGATTAATACAAGCACATACAATAAAGCAAATTATTAATTAACCAAATATTCTACATCAAGTGATTATTATTTGCACACATTGCATACATGTTAGGAAATCATTGTAATTGATTGGCTTCTTTCAATTAGTTAGGAACTTTTCAAAATTTAACTGGAAAATGAGACTATTCCTTGCACCATTATTTCCTTTTGATATAGAGTAATACTCTCCTTAAGTTAGATGTTGCCATAAGTGAGGGTTGACCATAAATAGAAGATCTGCTGTATTTGCACAGAATAGGCCGCACAATTTTAGACATGCTGAAAATTTGACATCACATGGTATTCAAGTGTGTAAGAAAAAAAACGGTATCCAAAAGACCACTGTCGAATTACGGTGGAATTTTACGATAAGGCAAAATAATAAGTGAGGAGGATAGTAATGAAACAATATTTGGAGGAAAAGAAAGCTATTGAAATGATAAATACCTTTTACAATTCAAATATCCTCCTCAGTAGACATTTGGAAGGGAAGGGAGTGCATTACAAAGGAAGAATTTCGAAACCAAAGGGGGGTGAAATCGATTTTTTTTAAATCTCCGCCGTTATATTTAAGAGAGAATGGTACGGAGAAGTGGCGAGAGGGGTATTGGAAGGATAGGAGGACGTAAGGGGTAAGTCAGGGGAAACAACAGAGGTGGAGTCCACTATCCAGAGGGAGGAGATGCACAGAATTTTTGTGGGCGGGGCGGCAGTGGACAGGATTATCATGGAGGAGAGCGAGAAGAGAGATAGGGCTCGTCCGTAAATTACGCCACACTCTTCGGCGGGGGAGGAAGGGTTCGCCCCACCATGACTCTCCGTGGTGAATGGCTCTGATGATGTGTTCGACTATCCGTAACGTCGTGATTGTTAGGACCATACTATACAAATCACTGGTGTTCTCTCGTCCTATCAACTATCAGTGGCACTTTGCGATAGTCTTAGCAATTAGGTCCTTACTCGAGGAAGAATGAGCAAGCAGAACAATGACTGGTTTCCATCCTGTGCCTCGTGCCATGTCCGAAGCAACTAGTATATCGAGAGTCAACTATGACCATCGATGTGAAAATATGGAAAGCAAATATATCCACATGAGTGGTAGAGCGATATCATTTTTACACAGGAAATTTTGCTCACATTTTGGATAAATCGAAGATTTTGAAACGAAGACATTCCGTGACAACGATGGGTATGTCAACTGTTAGTATATAACTAAGAATATTTTTCCGACAGCGATTTGGATGAAGCTTTAGATATTCTATGCGAATACTATGGTCGATGTAGACGGTACATGAATATGAACGGTATTTCCGATACTAATCGATAGATATGTCCTATATTGCCGTTGTTTTCGATACACCGGATAATTAAAACCATGTCGATATAGCGTGGACATTTCGGTATTTTGTTTATTAAAAGGGTCGATACTTATTGGAAAGCGAATATGAAATAGCCGTACGCGAATGAAAATCGGTGAAACCTTTTTGCACTCGTGTTAACTTTTCTTCAGTAGGCGTGCGACATGCAAGTGGCATAGCGACGGCAAAGAAGAATCAGGTAAATTTCGATAGTCAAATCTACGTCTAAGATTTACTTCTAAATTATTAAGGGGGAGATTGTGCTTGACACGGAGTTTTTTTTGGAACACGGGTTCTCTAGTTTAATGGTGTGTGATAATGATGATGGGAGAGGAGGTGAATACTGCCAAAAAAGCTGAGACTAAAAATGGATCGCGCCAATCCGAGAAAACATTTCTGCATCTAAAAAATGCCGCAGAAGGCGTCCTAAGATCGTGTGGCTGAGATGTTAGGGTGAAAACTATGCATGGATAAACATGAGAATACATGCACCAATATATATCTAAGTGATTATGCAAAACTACATGAAGATGAGTAATTAATTCACATGCATGTCTATTTTCAGGCACATAATGAAATAATTAATAAGTTTCATGAAATCACTAAATTCTAGGCCTTGATTTTATGTATTGAGGCGATTGGGTTTTATTTGATAATGATTTCGTGTCGCGCGAGGGAAGAAAAAAATACTTGAATCCGTCTGCAACTTATCTCTCTTATTTTATCTGGAAGTTAGAATCTACCAATGAAATGTGGTGTCATTTTAATTTCCATGGTGTCGCAAGAAAATTCACACCTGTACCTTTCTAAAAGTCACACTGAAACCAGTTAATTTGGTCGTTCCACTCAATATCTGGTTCATTCAATGTCAATTATATATTCGCATCGTATTATTTCGAGACACTCAAAGTAGGCCAATATGAACTTTAATTATACGTTATGTAATATGGTATAGTAAGGAAGATTTAGACACGAATCTCACCAATACTTCTCAATTAGTCAGGTTGTGGTGAAAGTGAATGATTTTTCGTTATACATCAGGAGGCATCGCCAGTGTATCATTAAGATCATCAGCGATTAACGTATCGACCAACCGTTATATGTTAATCGAGGCTAAGAAATTATGGAATAATTCATAATCCTTGTGTACTGATCACCGATAAAAAAGACATTTTATTTCGCAGATTTAAGTAATCCTAGCGACCAGCCAACATATCTACTTATAGTTTACATCGAATATCATGAATGACAGACCTGTTGTAAATATCTGAGGATGAATATCAGTAATTTATGCGACTTGCGCATTAAAATAGCATTGGCAGACGAGGCATTGGCAAATGTAGTTTATTTATAACGTAAAAATGTAGCTTATTCTCCATTTCATGGTGCCTATCCCCACTCGGAATTCTTTCACCTCAGAATTTATCTTGCGCCTACTTTTTCCTCTTGTTTTCTAGATGTTTTTTTCTTTCTTTTTTTAATTCTTCCGTTATTCGGTGTACAATTTGATTTGCTGTTCCTCTTATTTATTTTTTTTCTTCCCTTTTTCTGATTCTTTAACCTCGCCATCAATCACTTGGTCAGTCCATTTAGTTCTTCTTCATTAGTCCCCTTTAGCTCTTGGTTTCCAAATATTTCAATGCTGTTTGTTTAATTTTTCACTTGGATTTCATCAATTAGAATGGTCTCATTCCAGTTATTTAAGAAATAATTTCTCTGTCTTAGAATATAAATTGGAACTTTTATTATTAGGTAATCTACCGGTTAAGGTAGGTTTTTGGATGGACACAACTATCAAATAAAAATTTTGTAACTCCCCACCTAGCAACCCAATCTACATCAGGTCCCTCTTCATCTCTGTGTACTTCTTTCCTCCCTTCATCCCGTCCAACATCCCTATCCTGTTCCTGCCCTTTCCTCGCTTGCCCAACATTCTCCCCTCTATTACCGTCTTCAACATTCCACTAACGCTCAATACGCCTTTCATCCATTTTTCCTGCCTCCATAGGATTTCTCTCAACAAACCCCTCTCCTCACCCACCATCTCTAGTACTTCCTCATTTGTTTTCCTTTCGGTCCATTTCACCTTCTCCATTCTTCTCCACACCCACATTTCAAAAGCCTCCAATCTACGTCTATCCTCCTGCTTTAGTGACCACGTTTCCGCGCGGTACATAGCTACGCTCCATATCAGAGTATTTACTGTTTTAATTTCTAAGGTTGAGATGGCGTGATGTTTGTCATTCGACACTCCTCACCCATTCATGTCAAGGGGATATATTTGGCAGATTTAAACTTAGATTCATTATCCAACGTCTTTACATAAATATTCAGCTAAGTGCGCCAACTTAAGACAAGTATCATGTAAAGATTCTTAGAATTTCCTTTTGAGTGATTACAAAATGTTCATTTTTACAAGTTATTAAGAAGAGAATGGTTAATCATGAATCATAATACAAATAGTGAGATCATCAAGCAGTTTGCGGGAAAAATCAAAACTATGATGAATTTAGGCCTTACACATGAAGGTAACCGAATAATAAAGCCAATACTCGTGTCGAATGTAAAATGAATAACTTCAATAATTAACTCCGTTTTTTTGAAAGACATTCTTTCCTGCTGTGTATGCAAAACTATCTTAAAAATAATTCATTCTCGTAATGGTAAATTGGTCTTTTAAGGGAATCAGAAATCATATCAGGTCGTTAAGAAACTTTAATAATGCTGAAGAAATAATATAGAAATACGTGAAAGGAAAATACAAATTAATGAGGAAATAGAGAAAAAGAAAGCGAGCTCTATCTTCACTACTTAAGTGTAATTCGAAAAATAATAAAGGAGAAATAATCATTAATTGGGCGAACAAAAACTTACTGAGGCATTACTGAGGGGAAAATAAGTGAATGCGTACAAATATTTTTTTTATAAAATTAGTTTGTGGAGGCGGAAAAGAGATGTCTTCCTTATCAAAACATCTACTGTCGTACAAATATCCAAAAAATGGTAGATTCATAGGGTATCCTATCAAATGAATAAGAATCGTAGTGGTACTTTTATTCTTTATTTGGTGCAAAATTTATGGATCCAAATATTCTAGGTGTTTTAATGGGTAACTAAAATAAGTAATTTATGCTGGATTAATTGGCAGATGCCAATTAATTCTAACCTTTAAGAATAGAGCCGCAATTCCCTTCAAATTTTTATATTCATCGTTTTATCCTCAGATTCAATTATCGTCAATCTCGTTTTCCTCAAAATGCTTAAACGTCGCACGAAGGACATTCGGTCGGATTTCATTTATTCTATTTTCACCTTTAAATTTAACTCAATGTTGCAGTGATGCCTCACTCACAAGTCGACATATTTAGAAGTTTAACTTGGACCTGGATAAATAACCTAGGTACAGTCTCTAGATAATTTTCGTGAACCCATCTTGCGGACGAGGAGTCCGCTATCACTACGTGGTCACTCAATGCTTTTGGAATAGTAGTTAGAGGAAGGGGACGAGTAGGCGGGCAGAGGCGCGAGGAGGGCAAGGGAAGCGGTCAAGGGAGCCGAACCCGTCGCGTAAGGAGGAAGCGGAAAGGTATGTTTTTGTTTAAAGAGGAGCGAAGGGTAGTCGGAGGGAGGGGAGCGTACGAGACGGGAGAGGGGGATCGGGGGAGGATGTTGGGAGGAGACGGGGGAGAGGGAGAGAGGAAGGAATGCGAGCTATCTTTATCTCCCCATTCTCTATTCTTTTTCTATCCCTTTTGCTGCCGCCGCCGACATTTTTTTCCCGCACCCACCCCTCTCCTTCCCCTCCTCACGTCCTTTTTACTCCCCAACCTCCCCCTGCCGCCTCTCTCCGACCACCGACCAAACCCTAGCCCTCTCCCCTTGGAATATACGCCCTCCCTCTCCCGGCATCTAACACGTGCATCCGCGAGTCGCGTGATAGGACATGGTCCCGGCCCGAAAAAACACCTGCATTCCCACCGCCACCCACAGCACCTTCCTTCTCGCCTTTTCACGGGTCCGTCTCTCCCTCACACCCACTCCAACCCTCTCCCCCACCTCCCCCTCTTCCCCTCCTTCCACCTACCATCACCCAGCACTACCTCTCAATGCCAGTAAGAGGCACTCCTCACCAAAACGAAAACGAAACGTCTGGAAGTGATGACTCAAATGTTGAAAAAATAACTTAAGTTTTGGCTAAATTCGTTTCGGTATAACTCAATTTTAAGTGAATAAAAAATACTATTTTTATGTTATTGAATAGGCTCGTCATCACGGTAAATGAATCCGAGGACTGGCATTATAGCAGATCCCTAAACTCTTCTGTTCCCTGACGATTTCTTCGTTACCTCGTTGGACCCACATTATCCATTAACTCCTTTTAGTTCATCCTCGACCTTCCTCGATGATTCCTCCATTTCATTGAATGACACTTCCTAGTAAGCTATCGTGCCGTATCAGGTCTATGACTACCTCTAGTCTATTACTAGATTTCACATCGGCGTGGTTCAGAATTACGTTACCCCGAAACTTAGATATATGGGTGGATCCTGGTGCCCTAGTATGCTAGGGTTTTCAACCATTGTAATTTAAACTGTCGTTAAATTGAATATCGATCCCGTTCGATTTTTGAAAAATATATTTTATGTATTAATTACATTTTATTATATTTTATTATATTTAATGTATTAACATTATACATCTATAAAAATGTATTAATGTTGAATGAACATAATAATTTTTGCTAAAAATATAATTTTTTGTCGCCATTTGCTATGATGTTGTGAATGAATTCAAGTAGATTAATGAGTCTAAGTAAATTTATATTATTTAATGCTTATTCAGTGCTGTTAATTGATTTCAGGTGGAGTGATTCAAATCCGTAGTGCACTAAGCTTGTTTCAAATCAACGTTTAGCATAGCCGTAATTACTAAACACATATCAGCCAGAAAATTTGAGTAGCTCTTTCACAGCACAAGTAACTTGACTTTTAAAATGCTACCAAATCATTCTACCATACCATACCTATGTAATGCATACTTCGACTGATATATGATCTTCTTAATAACAGCAACCTTCCCCACAGTTTTTATCAAGGAAGAAAAACTTTTACATTTCCATTTTACATGAATTCTCTTAAATCTTCCCAGAATTTCGTTTTACGACGAACAATACGCGGAGGGATTTCAAAGAGATATCCTCGCACGATATTAATCACTCCGTTATCTCAAATATTCACATATGATCATAAAATTTACCGACTTGAACGAGTGGTCCAATGCCACTGGAATATTTCTTCGAGTGGGAGATAATATGTGTTAGTTAAACGTTCAGTCGAATCCGGCGTCCTTCAGACTCCAAAAATTGCCCATCTGGATTCTACTAACCTTCCTATGCGAGTCATCAAATGCTCTGCATCCGCTGGCTCTTCATAGCAGGTGATTGCGAACGAGGCATTGTTTCAAGGATCAACCCGGAAAACAGGTGGAAGGAACAATGGCCGCCTCTATCAAGGGGGCTACTTTTAAATCGTCAGACCGATCACGTGGCTCATATAGGGCAGCATATCACGTGGCTGAGAATAAATGATATTTTGGCAAATTTAGTTCATTGCCCGGCCTCGAAGGAATCGCGACTTGGATGATTAAGTTAAGGAAATGGAGAACTTACAGTGTCAATTTTTTTAAATGAATAAGTGCCGATGATTGCAAGCGTTATCTCAAGAAAATTCGTTAAAGAATTCACTTTTCGTACGCTTCACCTCATATGTTTATCGTATGAAATCAACTAAAAGGTACGAAGGAGCTCAACAGCAACAGTTAATTCTTACGAGCACTAATGCGAAGTGAATAATTTTGTTTCGGGAGTGCATATAAAAATTATTTTTCTCCAGAAAAGTCAAGGCTTTGTAAACCAAACTCGATGACCACGGACGAACATCGTTTGCCAGCCAAGCTATTAACTTATTCTAAACTTGAATATCAAGTAAAACTTTTGTCCTTATTATATTTTGTCCCAGAAAAGATAATTTCTAATAATTGCTAAAATTTCAAGGCGTCATAAATTTTTCCAGGCATATCATGAATGATATAACCAAAAGTAATTATTTTTTTTAAATTAACATAATATGCTTGGATAATTCACCTTACATTCATTTTCCCACGCCCGTGGAATGCTCATGCTTATCGTGAAATATTTTTAACGCGATCGTCTGAGACAAATAATTGAACCACAACAGCGGTAATCAGTAGCAGTGATAATAGATATCCAAATTTGGAGTTCTTCGAAATTTTGAGGTTATTTAAAAATATCCAAACCTTCCAAGCAACGCAAAGACAGGCCCAAATTCAAGGTTGATCAAAACCAAATCGCTTTAGATTAGAATCGAATTCACGAGGTACATTAATCAGTGTATGCGATAATGATTGCAAAAACTACTACCAATATTATTGTAATCATCCCAAAAATTAGGTATGATACTATTTTACGAATTTGGGAATCTGATGAAAAGATGACAGCGAAATATGATTGCTAAGAGAAACATTCAATGAACCATTCATTATCATTGAAAATCTCTTACCTTCACATACATGTAACCCTTTGATCACATCACGACTTAAGAATATGAATAAATAAAACTGCGTGCTATTGACCTCCACGTCAATGACTTCACCACTATACTTTCCGTATTGCGCACAATCAAACTTTCCAATGGACAATGGGAAATACGATCAGAACAATTAACAATGGATCTTTGATTGAGTCAGAGAACAATTAAGAAATAAATATCCATTTCTAACGCATTCTCATCTTTGGATTGGATCGCACGCATAACAGCACGAACAAGGCCGTTGGTGAATTGAATGCCTAAGCATGCCGGCATCATTCATCATTATTTTCACTACATGCCCCTCATGCAAACGTTCTTTAACTTAATGTCAATGACATGTGTAGATACCACTCTCAGAGAGTTTCACTCATTAAATGCCTTATTCCAGTAAATAATGTTCAAGATACAACATACAAGCCAAAAACAATAGTGCACGAGATTATTAGGGACCAATTACAGATGCGAAAAATTTGTGCAAAGTTGGTGCCGAAAGTGCTCAGTGATGATCAAAGACTCAATCGTTTGGAAATCGCGACACAACTTGCGGATCATTGCAAAAATGATCCACATTTTTTAGAGAACGTTTCTGTTCCCGAAGATAAAGAGGAGTTTGAAAGGAATGCGATACGGGACTTTGGACGCCATCAAAGAGGCCGTGACGACGTGTCTTCGAGAGGTTCCCGATGATGCCTTCGCGGGAGCGTTCCTAGAATGGGAACGCCGCTGGAACAAGTGTATCGACTCACAAGGGTCCTATTTTGAGGAATATTAGCTTAAGATATGTAAAAGTGTAATAATTTTTTTCCTGAGCTCAGTACACTTATTTTCCGGACGAACCCTGTATGCCTCAATTTCTCTAGGAATTTCAATGATCATTTTTGTCTCAATGGGGTAACAGGGAAGAGTGTACTAGGAAATAAAAAAGTTAAAATTTAAAACCAATTTTACGGTTATCTTGCCATTGTATTCGGGCATTAAGTGCGATTATTTTGTATACAGCACATTATTTTTTATTTAGAGTGATACATTTAACTTTATTTTAATTGGCATCACTCATATTTTTACAAAAATAATTAGCCAGTCAGCTATGAGATTACAAGTATAGCCGGCAGTGTGATAGGTTAGGAATGAGAATCAAAGTAAGCCAGAAAAAAGTATTCGGGAAAGAAAAACGCGAATTTAAATGCTAAAACTACTAATGTATTATAAGGTCGTAAACTGGAGCAAGTGAACAGTTGACCAATCTCGGAAGAGTTTTGAACCAAAATGGTCAAAGGAATAGGGACATAAGATGAAGAAATGAGCTGGGCAAAGTAGCTTTCACAAGGAAAATGAAATTAATGAAAAGGTCAATGAATAAAGATACTGAGAAAAAGTTCGTTAAAACATTGATTTGGAGCGTGATATTATGTAGCGCGAAAACAGATTGTTGAAGCAAAAGGATAGGCGTGGATTGGAAACCTTTGAATAAGAGTGAGGTGAAGGATAAAAAAGTGAAATAGACAGAACAGATAAAAAAAGAGGAAGTGTTAGACATGATGGGGGAGGAAAAGGTTTTGTTGGAAGAACTCTAAAGGAATCAGGAAAGCTGGAAGCAGAAATTCTTAAATAGGGATGTGATGTTGAAGACTCTAAAAAGGAAGGAACGTTAGGCAAGTGAGAAAGGAGTAGGAATAGGATAGGGATTAGATGGGATAGGATTGGGTTTTCATCAAATACCCACCTTAAACGGTAGAATACCAAACATATAGTACATGTGTATTGCCTATAGTTTCCTTGTTGGGACGTGGATGTACTTCTTTTGATCGACATATTTCGTCTAATCACTGGAAAGCTATAAGCGCAATAACATCTTAAAGGTCACAGGGTCTACGACATTAAAATGTATCCCTTATATAATCTATTTATTCCCATGTCACGGCGCGTGCGTGCAACTTCTGCGGCTGTTGATATTATCAGACCATGAAGAAGACATTCACGCGATGCACTCGAATCACGCGCCGCGCGCTGAAAATCGGAATGATTCACCCCATCAATTCCGAGCGGTTGTGAAGAAATGCTTTCGTCCCCGCGACGCCATTTGTATGGGCATGTGACATCCATCGATCCCCATATGGGGTCTCGCAGTCGCCCGTGCATAGTGATTCTGTGGCGTCGAGTGGTAAGGGTTTGTCGTGGATAGGGCAGAGGGAAGAGATTTGTATATCTTATAAATATATCTCCGCCACCCTCTCACTACCACTCAGGTGCGCGCACCCGATTCTCAAGTGTCACTCAATCCCCTCTTCTTTTTCATTCCCCCCCCACTGTTGAGGGCGTCGTACTTTTTCCGGATTCCACGCGTGTGGCAACGGCGTCGAACCTCTTCCCCCGTCATCCTATTGTTTAGTCGACGAGGAAGTGTTTGCCGAATCGAAAGTAATTAAATATATATTCAAGATGCGACGTCGATCATTTTATTTTTATTAATTTTTTATTTATTCCTTCATCTCTTAGTTGAGAATCTTGGAGGGGTAGAGGTGCAGCGCGCGTTTTCCCCCTGCATGCTGAGTTCCGGGCTGATATTAGCATTCTAACACGCATACGCATTAGAATATTGAGTTAGGAAAAATGTGTGACTGCAATCGCATCGTAAACAAAAGGTAGTGTTAGAGGGAATGAACTCGAAATATGTTGTTGTAACATCCGGTGTGCCACAGGGAAGAGTTTTAGGTCCCTTACTCATTCTATTCCATTCCTGCGATGTAACTTGTCGGTTTAACACTAGTATTGGGGTATTTGCGAATGACAAGGTGACCTATTTGGAGTTCTATCCAATCGATTACAAATTACTCTCACTCAGACGATATTTCAGATTTGTAATGGTGTGGGGCTAAGAATTTAATCTTAAACAATATAAAGGTGCTTTGAGGAAAAATAAATGGGAAACTCAAATTGACGAGGTATAAATACAACATTTGGAACAAGTGTGATCTTTAAGCGTCACCATTAAAAAAATTCTCGTGAAGAAAACGTTAGAAATACATGAGTTACCTTGAAGACAGTTGAATTTATTCCTTTTCTTTTAGTAAAGCGTAATGAGAAATTAAAGGAGAGGTGTTATTCTCTACTGGTGAGGCAGCTATTGAAAGCCGCCGCAAGTATTGGGGACCCTTCGGAGAAAGAATTGATGAAGGAGACAGTAAAGGCAAAAGAAGGGTCGGTAAGCGTTTAAAAAATTTACGATAGGAAAGCAAGTATAGCGCATTTAATAGAGGAACTAAGATGGCAGTCCCTGCAGGTGTGAAGGCTAAGAAAGCCTGACCAATTGCAACATTCAGATAAGTAAAAGATAAAAAAGTACCCTCGTAAGATTGGCGCTCAGACAAAAAAAGGAAAAAAAATGTCCCTTGAAACTATGAGTATGGTATGAACTACTAATCTCGAACATTTATGCATTCATTTACTGAAGACACGAATGTTTTAGTAACGGTAACATATAACCTAATATTTTATATAAAAAAAGATAAAGAAATGAGTAGGACAAAAATTCTAAAAGATACAGTCTCCGACTCTTTTAGCATATTTTCCAGTTCATTCTTCAACAATGGCAAGGGTTATTACAGGGAACGCTTTCTTATTTATAAAAATTTTGCAATATTTTGTGAAAGTCTTAGTAATTATGAATCGAAAACATAATTTCATGAGAACAAAAAACAACATTTAATTTAATTTTCTGTGGCACTTCTCTTGAGGTCGTGCGATCATTATTTACAGCTTAATTTTGAAAATGAAATACAGTGTGGAAGCGATAAAAGATGAAATATACTTGAACTTATTATAGAGACGTATGTGAATGATCTGATTTCAAACATAAGGCATTAGATGTGTAAAAAGTATCCTATAATCTGACGAGTGGCGATATTTAATCACGTGTACATTTTATTTCTCGCAAGTTTTTCTACTTCCTGCCCTAGAAATCAACAACGCTGAAAATCTTAATATGAGAGCGTAGTAAGCAATTATAGATTCATTTTTGTATTATTAGAATACGATAAATATAGTATCTCTGGTTTCACGTGATAAAGAGTCTATTATCTAGTTTATAAATCAGCGCTGAACGAATAATTGTGACCAGGCACTAATATGAAATATTGATACCGTTTATTTAGATAAAAGATTCACCAAAGAGTTAGGAAGTTGACCATATTTTTTCGAAATATTCAAAGATTAGTGCACACAGTCAAAATGAAAATATAAGTACTCGTATATGAGCTTAGAAGACATAGCTGAGTGAGAAGCTCGCATGAGGTGTCTACGAAACGTGGTTTAATCAGTATGACTCGAATTTGATTGTAATATGATATCATTCAGAGCGTAATGAGTGCCTACTTTCAAAAACTAATAGTGTAATGCCAGAATTACTTTTTCACGCGTAAATTTTAATGAACTCTCAGGGAAATCTTCATCTGTTAATGAATTCTCAATTGTATGGTTAATATTTATAAAAAGTCTATTCTTCGCGTGAAAAGATCGTTCTCGATTACGAGGAAGAATGCAGAAAGCGATTCCGGAAGCCACAACTCCTGTTTTTAATCCAAGGCATATGTTTGAATTCAATTCACCATTAGCGATGGAATTCCCAGAAAAACGAGTCCCGCCTTTATCGAGTCTTAGCATCATTAAAAAAATCAGCTAATCTTTTTCGACTAGACATTTGCCTTCATTCTGACACTTTTTTAACGTTATTTTTTATTTCTTCGGCACTCTTCAGTTACTTTGTAACTTGATTACTCTCATCCGGCATCAATGATTACTCATGCTCGTACGAGTATTTCGTTGGAGATCCGAAAGGAAAGACTAACTTTTAAAGGGCTCATTTTCTTACCAATAGGTAAGAAAATGTGGCGAAGTGTCATTACGTAGCATTTCACTACGGACAAGCGGAAGCGTTGCCAATGAGGCTAGCATTGGTATTTGTATTTGTAAATAGTATTGTTGGAAATGGTGAGATGCTTTAAAATTCATGGCACCTCCTGATTAATATTCTGAACATTCTACAAGAAATTAGCTTGTAAATCTCTCCATCTGAATGAGGTTTAGTTTCTTAATGCTAGTATCACCCATCAGGCGTCACGACCCAGAAATTTCAAAAATGCTGTCATCAACTTGAGTCACCACACACTTTGCCATGACTATTTGTAACCTACTCTACCATTTCAATATGTAGCGAAACGATTTCCAATAATATATAAGCTATCGTGTTCAACGGTGATTTTTGTCGCAGATTTTTATTTTAGTTTTATTCATTTATAACATTCATTATCTATCAAATAAAATGATCAGTTTCTGTAATATCTTAATGCACGGCTGAGAGCAGATTTCCATGTATTACTGTTTTCAAATGGAAATCGACTTTTAATATTAATAGTAGTAGTAATTAATACTTTTCTTGACATAATCATGATTTTTCTATGACTATAATAGTTCGCATATTCTACGTGGAACTTTTCTATTAGAAATGAAACATTTCCTCGCTATCGTCGACATTTCAAGGCTCTATCGATATGAAAAACACTCAATTATTCAGCTTCGTCAGTCGTTTTGATGTTGTGAGAATAATTGTAGGATACCCTGGGCGATCTTGACCTTACTAACCTGAGAGAGTTTAAAACATATTACCATTCAAGCATTACGTACTTAAGTTGCGTAATTACTATAAATAAAATACCACATACATATTTATGAATATTTTTTTTAGCAAATCACGGGATACGCTATCTTTCTCTCTAGAGTAGTTTTCGAACGTAGGTCTTCCGACCCAGCTCCATTGATTCGTGGTAGCATCAGGAATAATGTCATGTCGCTTACTTTGTTTGTACGTATTTAAGAACATTGATTTATTACTTACCATGTAAAAAGAATAAGAATACCGCGCGCCTGATACGAAGTTGTTGCCCTAAGTCATTTCGACAATCGAAGAAATATATTCCTATCGCCAGATATCTTACTATCGCAGTAACAAGAAATATGTACATCTGGTATGTATAAATGAGTAATGAAATTTAACTTGTCTTTCAATGTGGTCATTATCAACGATCTTTACTGGCGATCGCATATTAAAAAGATCGAATATAATTTACAAGAAAGAAGTAAGGTGCATATTTTCACGCCTTGATTGTACCTGTACATAGCAACGGGATTAGTGACCATAACCGAATGCCTATTAATTTATCTTTTGTGCCTCTATAATAATTTTTAACAGACAATTTCTTAGTGGTGACTCCTTAGTACATCTTCGTTTCCTAATCGAAAGGCCATAAACCACGTAAATGTATGCATCGATAGTTTTATATTCCACTTCGGCGATGTTTTTTTGGAATGCCAGATTAAAAATCATATTGTGAACTTTCTCTTCAAGAAGGAATTTTCGGCTCATGTGGGATGCTGAAGAGAGAAAAAACTGTAATTTTAACTAATCCGAGCGGATAATTAATTTACGATTCACATAATTTGAAAGGATTTTCCTTATTTTGTACGATCAAACAGCGTCGATTCAAATATCAAAGGGAGTGAAATTAAGCGCGAAAAACAATTCGTATCAAAAGGGAAGCAATTAAACTTTCACTTCGACATACACTCGTGCAATGAACTTGATAAAAGTGCCACAAAAAGGGTATTATTTTTCACGGTCATGTACTCAATGCGCCTATAGCAATAGTCATTTTAATCAGTTATGTAAGTTCAATGGAGTTAATGTGTGAACAAATTATTTTTCGTATCCGGGACGTAGATAATCCGTAAAATAACGTGCCAGATACCTATATGCTTAATTAGTAATTTATACCCCTACCAATGAGTTTAATTCCTCTCAACGTCCACATATCCTTTTGAGCATTTCGTCATATCGTAATTTATTAAATATTTGCGACTGTTGACGTTTTTAATAGACTAGCCTCATTGTGTCATTTCAATTGAAAGTCAGTTTAGAGGTCATTGGTCACGTATCTTGCATGAATGAAATATCAGTTTCAATTGTATATTTTAATTCGAGTCACTCGGGTTTCGTAAGGATTTTTGTGGGCAACGCTGCATTATGATTTGTGAATAAATAAGGAAATATGGGTGGGAGAAGATGAATACTCGTATTTTTAATTTTGAAAATGTTGTAACAGGAAAAAACGCATGCGAGAAGAAATTATTTCTTCAGATTATGAGTTAAGGGCTTATTAACTTATTTACAAACCTAACATACTATATAATAAAAATAGAAATGTTTAATCTTTTTCATGGATCTCGTGTAGGGAACAGAATAATATAATGCTAAGATATGAATGGCAAATTTGTGTAGGGATGTGGTACTGTAGTAATCATGGTGCAGAGCTACTGACCGGACCCGGGTTTAATTCTCAGGGATCCATCTGGGTGCCCCCAGTTTCAACAAAAGCTGTGAAATTTTTTGAGTTCCAGATCATTCCGGAAAACCATAGATTGCAAAGAAACTGGCGCTCCTACCCAGATGTGTGAATTAAAAACAATATTTAGCTTAATGCAAGGTGAGCTGTACCCTCACCCATCACGCTAATCTTCGGGTTGATTAAGTCATTTCTTGACCAATTTGTCAAATCTCAGCTTGTTAATTCTCGCGGTTAACCACATCTTATACCTACTGTAGAAATCACCTAACAATTTATATTCTATCATTTTCCTTTTTCTATGAATATGGCCAAACACCAATCGATCTAAAATTCTTGATCATATTACAAATGTAAAAGGAAAAGTATTAACAGAATTATTCTTTAAGTTCTGCATTTACACAATAAGCCCGCAAGCCACCACAAGGGCGTATGGCGGGAGGTGTTAGATTACCACCCCTTAAATGAGAATAAAACCGCATGATAAACCAACAGATTCATGCCAATCTACATCCATAGTTGTTTCAACAAAACGGGGAAAAACACTGTTTTACCGACGTAATTGTGATTTTTGGAATTGTATAGGTGCTTTTGTTATATTAGCATCCTCGTCACCAATGGTTATCAATACGTTTGTTGCACCTCTCCAAATTTTCCCTCACCTACCAAAGATTTCAGTCCTCCGTGACCCTCATGGCTGAGAACTTCCATCAACTGCTTGTAGTAATTTAACATTAACTTTTGTCTGAAATCCTTTCCGTCCAAGACTCTCTGAAGCATTGTATTCATTAAGGTACCTTTTATGTCCAATAAAACGGTCTCTACGCATGGTTAAACCTAAAACGCCTACCGAAAAAGTGGAAACCTTCTCGATTCGCTTCTGTTGAGAAAGTGAAGATATTCGGTGGGTTACCCTAAAAACGACGTCGTCGGTGGTCCGGGTTAACCGAAATAAAAATAAAGGAAGCTTAAATGTGGATGGGCGTTGGGAAAGTTCGAAAACTTCTTTCGAAGAAAAGCTTATTTGGAAGGAGTCCATGGAGGGAGCTGACCGATTTGGGACGGGTCGATAGAAGAATAAACCATCCACTCATTGTATCCATTTCGTGATATTCCCATCTCCCACGGATACGCACACCCCCAAATCCTTCAATGCCCTCGCTTCCTCTATCTCCCACCTAGATACATTCGCTAAGGGTCACGGGTAGTTATTTAGAAAAATCAACACCAGATGAACGCCAACCTTGGCTTGGAGTAATTTTTTGCTTGCCGAAAGCAAGACGGTAATTTTCATCGAATAAATTGGCTTAATAAAACTCGTGCTAAATCGGGGAAGTATTCAGGGTTCGGTCGAACCACATGCATTTGATTTAAGTGCTCTTTGCGCGCGCCTTGGAGTAGGTGGTCAATTGTTTCGTTGCGGTAATTTATTTGCGCTTGAAGTAGTTATATTCACACAATGTTGAAACTAAAAAGAAAAAAATACCATAGGGCGATGATATCAAAGGTAAAATCAGCTTAAAACCTAAGATATTCCGGAAGAAATTAGAGTGGTATTCGGTCGAGTAACATTTACTTGACGTGCTCTTTGTGCTCATTGCACACGAAGTGTAGTAGTCAGTTGATTCACGCTTCGCTTGTGGCAATAATTTGGTGTTACTCCAAGCGGATCATGTTAAAATAAAAATAAAACGGAATTTTTGCGAAAAATAACATGGCGATCCGATATTAAAGACAACAGACTCGGTATTCGCCGCCAAATTTAGAGGTGGGTTTTTTGAACCGACTAAAGGGATATCCCTTACGAGAGGCTGGTAGAAGTTAATATATATCGTGAATGACTTAATTGAATACGTTATTATAAATTTTAATCTCAAGCTAATTGCCTTTTGTTTTATCAAAAACCAAATTAAAAGACGAGGACAAATTTCCTTTCTTTTCAGTTTTTTCCTCGTTTCCTTTCACTCTGTACATTCCCCTCTTCAAAAATTAAAGTTGATCTCTTACCAACAGAGAGCGGTTTTTCCGCCTGGCAGTTTTCCATCTGCGTTTACTAATTTTTACGATACTTATACTCTCGCTTGTCACATCATCTTCCCATAGTGCAACCTCAGTTTTCACCCCATACATGATGTTCGAAAGTCAGTCATTATCTAAATATAGGAATCAATAATTGATGATAAAAAATCCAGATTCTTATTTTGGTCACACCCATTCATCAATTTTGATAATTAAATGCAATTTAATTTGCACGCTAATTTTCACGGAGAAAAAATCACCGTCCAGTGTAGTGTGACTGATTAAAATCCTCGATCAATTATTGCAGAATCAGGGATCAAATCAAGAAGAATAAATTTTAAACACAAAATTCTCACTCCTTTGTGTACATCAGGTGGTGTCTCAAGTTAAGTTGCCAAAGTATTTATCCGCATTTTCTTTGAATGCAATTTAATTGACTTTTTCTCTGGTTTATTTTAGTCAACTACGGGACATGCTAACACAAATTCCTTTACTTTGTGAAATACGTTTTTATGTGTGTGCATATATATTTGTCTTTGTACACGAGTGCTAACTTCACATATTATATATAATATATGTATACAATAAATGGTAAATTGTATATATATATATATAATTTATAGTCGTGGTAATTAATCTCATGGTAATTAGTCGAGCCAAGGCAGAGAATTAATTTTAAATCTTGACTTTAATTAACATTGCCTTTGCATGTTTAGAAATTTGCACCTGAAGAAGTGATCATTGAGGCAAGAGAAAGGGTGTGGATTGATTGATTTAAGATGTCAATGGGAAGTGTAGGAAAAATTGATGCATTTCGTATTGAGAGACGATGAAATGTTGAAAGTTATGATAGAGGGGAGAATGTCGGTCGAGCAAGGTACAGAGAGGAAAAGAATGGCCAAGTTAGACACAATGGAAGTCAACAGGGAGTATCAGGAGTTGAGGAACGGTTTAGTGAAACACCGATAGTAAGACAATTCATTTTGTGTAGTGTTAAGTGGGCGTGATGATTTTGAAACTTCTGGGTTCTATTTTTCCACTAGCTGTCCTATCTCCGAAAACAGTAATTAATTGTGCAGAAAATTATTTTGAATACAACGTCCTAGATTAAAATAAAAAGTAAAAAAGTAAACGATGAAATATGTAATGATTAAAATCAGAAAACCGCCAGAAAACAAGTATTAGTTAATAAAGATTAGTAGCATACAGGACCTGTAGTTCGGAGTGTAACAATAAAAATACAAAAAGTCTAAGTAAAGTAGTAGTTATATATATCTGTGTTACCTAGACTTAGTTAATCCCAATCATTCATCTTTGTATGCTTCCTCTCCCACCCGCATATATTTAATTAATTGTTTCAACTAATTTCGTTACCATAAATGCCACTGTAAATTGTCAAAAAGAGTCGAACGTGAAAATATGAAAATCAAGTAAAAAAATCGCGTAAAAATCGCAACATAATGCACTAAGTTAGCATTGCCAAATACTGACCACAGGCGATGCTCATTTAATTGCGGGTACCCACGCGGTTTCTACTGGAACAGAGTCCCTTTCCGCAAAGCTCGCGATGACACCGTTGACACTCGGGATTATTCCGGGTGTAAAAAAAATAAATGACAACGCCGCAACCACCTTCGTGTGTGTGAGATGAGATAAGGAGAGCATGGATGGAGTGCGGAAACACTGCCGTGGCATGCACCGGCCGCGCCACCGCCCGTGAAACGGAAACAAAAATAAAACGAATCTCCCGAAAACAAAGGAAGCGGCAGGAGCGGATGATCCCGAACAGGTGGCCTCGGGAAAATACGCACGTAGTAAAGGGATCCACCTGCCTGGCTCTATTAGCGAGGTGGGGGAGAAGAAGTGGGGGAGGGCGGGGGGGGGGGGAGGGGCGGGCGGCCTGCTAAAAAAAAAACCGAAATCGCATCTCCGAGATCTCGGTACGGAAAGGCGGGGATTCCCTCACGTTTGCGGGGGTGGACGTGGAGGGGAGGGTGGTTAGGCAGAGTGCTCGACGGAAGGGAAGGCGAGGAAAAGGGTAAGGTTGAAAAAACACCTGCGGACCGCGGTCGTTCAAATCTCCGCTTTTAATTGCTGGACGCTGCCGTTCGAGGGCGGTCCGCTATCTCCCCCCCGGGATCTCCAAACGCCACTATCCCTCCCCCATGCAACAGTCTGAAAAGGAGGAGGGCAGGCGTACGTGGTCGGGAATCATAGTTGGGAGAAGGGGGAAGGGTTGAGGTGAAGAGGGGTAGCAATTGGGAACACGGTGGGGGAGGTAAGGTGACTCAGAGAATAAAAGATATAGATGAGTCACCAGTGGGTGGTGCGGGTGCTGAAATTGTCCGTGCAACCGTTTCCAACATTTAAACCCCCATTTGAAAGTGTGAATAAGACTGCCTATCATTATTTTTGTAGGAGACCACGTCAATAGTCTGACTACAGAATTTACCGTATCCGTGACTCTTTATGAGACCAGTTACGATGCAGGTGTGGTTACGCCGTAAAAAACATCAAGACAAATAGACAATTGATTGAAATTTATTTTAATCGATTGTCCGAATGCCTGCTCTTTTATTCGTTTGCCTTAATAACTAGATAATAACTAGAAAACCAGACAGGTATTATGGTTGTCAATCACATTTTAATTGCGTCAAAATCGTCATCTTTGAAATTCCGGGTTTCATTTTAAATTTATACCAATTAAACTGACTTTACCATATGGTGAAGATAAGTTAAAAAGTCCTGGTTAAGCAAAGAATTGTATTCAATATTCCGCATTAGATTGAGGGATATAATAAGTTGGCTTTATGCTAGCACAAAAAGACGTTACACTTAATCTTCAATCAGAAACAAAATAAGTGGAACCAAAACTATTGAAATAATTATTGAAATGTTATTCTCGTGTAAAATAGCATAATAATACTTCTTGACATTTTCTACAGATTAACAAATATTTCATAAATATAAATGTAAAAAAATCTTATATACTATATACGATACTACGATATTACTCCAGTCATTTATAATTGTACAGAGCATTGCCCTTTCGTGGTCTTTCTCCGCCTGGTTCCATTTGCACCCTACTTGCCTTTTGGTGTCTAGCTATCAAGTATCTCGTGATTGTTCTCTGAACCTTTCAGCTTAATTAGCATGGCCTACTACAAAAACCTACCACGAAAATATGAAATGCTTAAAATCCATGAAAGAAAACTTGATTTCAGTTCTGGTGGAAAGGGAATAATTACATAAATTATAATTTTTCTACCGAAAATATAAGTTTTGGGCAGAATTTTAAATACCCTTCATGCCAACTGCAAAGTGATTTACTTCTTTTGAATACAGAAATTAACCCCGAGGAATGGTATCCATAGGTGTGTGTTAAGTAGTCTTGGAATAAACCATTCGGAAGTAATTCGCACTTTCAATGTAGGTGGACAGCTTTTTTCTTGGTTTCATCTGGCATACCTGTGTGTAGGGTCTAATGCTCAGAAAATCACAAGGTTTAGTTGAGAGCGTGAAGGTATCACTCTAATTTGAACCCAGGACCTTTAGGTAAGTAGCGTTTAATATATTCACCGATTCATTAACTACTCTATCATAATTTATCTGATATAGACAACGTCCCAACATGATTGCCCAGCTGAGAAAGTTCGCTGTTGGCTCTAAGCTACTACTAAAAACGAGTATATACGGTAGACACTGAGTTAGGAAGTGAAATAAGTCTCGAATTTAATAGAAACCGAATATTTCATTGAATATTTCGAAATTGAATCCAAATGCATCATATTATATATTGCCAGCCGTGGAGCCATCATATTTTGCCAGTTAGTGGAGTATGTTGTATGTGGTATGTGCTGGAAGTGGTGATGGCATAAACCTTTAATTTTTTAACCCAGGGCCAACATAATGTAATTGTAATGACAGATGTACATATTTAGTTTCCCGTTCCTGATTTGGAACTATTGAACTTGAATCTGGTGAGTGCCTTCTGGTTCAAGGCACTGAGATTGGGGCCTGGGAAAGGTCTCTCTACTCCGGTTGAATGCTGACTAGGAAAACCTTTGAGCCGTCTGGGATCACAGAGACAAACGCGTAGGAGTGTTCATTTGTCATCCTCCCACCACTACTAACAAATGCGCCCCACGAGGCTCGCCCACCGGTCACTTCCTCGTCGAAGCGCGCCATCCGAAGCGTGAAGAAAGCGCGCCTTGTCACACACAATAAGCCCTTACACCTGCCTCCTCCTCTCTTACCCCTACTCCGCTCCTCCTCCTACCCCCATTGCAATCGCACCTAAATAAGAGGGCATCGGAAGGGATGAAAACTTTAAAGCGATTTAAAGTCTAATGCATGTTGTTTAAATAGCCTTCTCTGGAGACCCTGACAGTTTATAATTGCACGCATATTCCGAAAATTGTGTCATTTACAAAATGATGTACTTAGCAAAAAAATATATTTGAGACAAAAAAGAAATTAATTTTGTATTAATTATAAAGCTGCTTATGCTTTTTATTGCATTATCGATCGGTTGGGTTATTCTGGTGAATATGAGTACATCTGCGCAATACCACGCAAGCCACTTAACGGGCGGGGAGACAGGAAAGTGCCTCAACAGCATCTATCACAGGTTTAATAAGCGTTATGTTTCCTAAAGTTTAGATGGATCAGAGAATGGAGTCTTCTTCACAGAGATCCTGCGATGCATGCAGAACTATTAATTAATATGCATTTTAATATATGTAATTTGATAAATGAAAACAAATGGGCACATACATGCACATACGATATGCATCACCCAACAATTGGTGTGTTCGGTAAAATCATTATATTTTACTCTTAAAATATCTATTCGGGCGTTTGGGTTTGGTTATGATAGCGCATCACGCAAGGGAAGAACAAGTACTTGAATCTCTCTGTAAGAGTGTTTATCCCTTTTGTAAGAATGGCTGAATGTACCAATATAATTTAGTGTTATAATAATTCCCTCAGTGCCATATGAAAACTGTAAGAGTCCTGTACCTTCCAAAAATCTTAGGTTTTACTTGTTATCTTCGTAAACCAAGACTCACTACCTGATTTACTACGTGGAATGGAGGACACAATATATGTTTCCACTTTTCTTTATTTCGGTACTACTATTTTCAACGCTTAGGTGTCAACATCAGGTACCTGATGGTGACCCTCAAGCGTCAGAACTAGTAACACCAAAATAAAGAACAATGGAAAAATACATTGTGTTCTTCATTCCATGAACATGAACTTCCACAAAGTTGAGCTAGAAACCATCAAATACTGATTTACTACCCGTTTTCTTTAAAACCTAATGCTAACACAACTTTCGCAGGTTCGATTACCCCCTAGAGCATGAGTTACGTGAATTTTAATCATTCGACTCGTTTGACAACGGATATCCGGCATAGACGATAC
This sequence comes from Hetaerina titia, assembly GCA_037158775.1. Classification (NCBI taxonomy): domain Eukaryota; kingdom Metazoa; phylum Arthropoda; class Insecta; order Odonata; family Calopterygidae; genus Hetaerina; species Hetaerina titia. Next base: position 66,004,415 of record CM073776.1, on the reverse strand, counting down.
GTACCGAATAAAGGTGCAAGACAGGAAGGAAAGAACAAAGTGAATAATTAACTAAGAACAATAGTTTATAAGCAGCGAGGGATTGTAGATGTAGAATGCAATCAGCCCGACCTAGAGTCCCTCTAAAAGATGTTTTAATTAAATATTATTCTTGCCAATTTTAATGGTCGACTTTGAAGAAAAAAATCTGAATCTAATAAAAAAATACCTCTTACTAAACTCATCAGTGTTCCAAATTGAATGGACAGAAAGAGGATAAATGGATGAAAAACACATAAACCTAAGAGATATCATACACCATATCTTTTTCACAATTTTAAATGGTCTCGCCTGGTATCTCTTTTGATAAATTTGCATTTATTTTCTCACGACCAAGCATTTAATGTTGGAATGATCTCCATATCTCGCCAATAATTGGCGAAATGGTTGACCGAAAAGAATTCGTTTCGAAAAAAATTCAGCATGATTTTTTAAAATTTTGCACAGACAAAAATGCCGTTGCTGAATATTTGTTGATTTTATTAGTTTTTGCCGATAACTGATATTATATGAACTCAAAGATAAGTCAGTTGATGTATCAACAGTATGAAATCCCTGCGCCGCAGTTTGATTGTGTCGACCGCCGTCAGGGACCATGCTGCAATGTGACGGTATTTAACTCATCCTTTACTTGGCAAAGAGGAATATGACCATCGCAACGTTGATGTCTAACATTTTCTCTCATATCTATAAAATGATGGCAGTTAGACACTGTGCTTGTGCTGATCTCCAGCTCCTGGTTCTCGAGCGTTCGTGTATCAACTGTGTAAATGAATACGTAGGCGATGGTTGGAAAACTACATAGGCATTATATCAATCCCGGCCTTATCCTTGGGCACTATTTTCATCATATTCCATGCATGCTCTTGTTCCCGAGAACACTATAGTTTTCCCCAATTTCAGAATATCATGAATCAGTAGTAGATCCAGTAGATTTCCGCATACTCTGCTTTATCCAGACCCATGTTGGTTACGGCAGAGTATATTCTTACTGCCGAGAAAGTACAGCCCATCCTTAATAATGATATTTTTTTAGCTTTTCCAGGATAAAGTTGCTAAACAGGTTTGCATTCATTGCATTTTTACCTTAAGAAAAACCAATCAATCCCTTTCCATATTTAAAAATTTTGGAAGAAATAAGAAATCGAGATGGCCTAATATTAATTTCGATTTACAATGTGAAGTTTTCCTGCTGCAAAAAACATAATAACAGTCTGACATTTTCTAAAACAGCATCTGTACCCCTAAATAAAAGATCCAGTTGGGGAACGTGGAAATAACCTTAGGATAATGTGTCTAACATAAAAAAATACATTAATAAACGTATTGTTCATTTAAAAAATACCCAATTACAAATCTATAAACACGTTAGGTGTCCGTAGTGCATTACAAACATGCAACTAAACAACTATTATTAGTGGTAGAAAAGATTTAGATGCTGAACGTACATATATGCTTCATATGAGACGCTTGAAATATGTAGCGGGAAATGCAAGCAGCAAATTTGACTCCATTATTTCTCGCATAGTCTGTCATACGCTACATTAAATGAACATTCATATCTGGAGGCAAAAACGGGAGTATGACAAAATTTCGTAACTTGAAAGTGTGTAAGGTAAGGTCACATGTGGTGATGCAAACGTGTCGTAGTGGTCATTCGCAAGATTTGAGTTAATGTGACATAGGTTAATATTGATATACATTTTAAATATATTACCCTTTCATATTATTTACCACGAATGATAGTGGGGCAGAATAACAGTAGGCTACCATGCCAGGGTAAAATAAGTGTTTTTCTAACCTAACTCTTAAAGTCAGAAATTGTTCATACTTATTCCGAATGAACGGGATTGAATTCCGATGTTTATTCTCTTAACATTCCAATTAATATTTATTAGGTAGGGATTGAAAATACTACAGAGATGTTCTGAAAGGAATGAAGAAGATAGATATTACAAAATGTGTTTCATTAACTCTCCTCTTTTTCTCACAGTCCCATGTGGTCTAGTGGCTAGGATATCTGGCTTTCACCCAGAAGGCCCGGGTTCGATTCCCGGCATGGGAACTTTTTTTAAACTTTTCATTCACACAATACTTTGATTATAATAATATCAAAGCATTTTAGTTCAATCCTGCTGTGACAGCTTGAAACTGACGGAAAAATGCTCGCACTCTTACGTCCGTTGGAACCAAAGATTTCTTCCCTTTAATAATCTTTTCGGGCTATTCAGCTTTGTATTGGATATATATTCAAGCGGCAAGGGTAGCGGTGTCCAATTAATTGATCCCTACTGCTTTCTTCTCCCAATGTCAGGTCACCTCAGCCATCACATTCCCTCCGCTCGAAACCTTCCAGTATCACCTGAAGAAGGCCTGAGAGAAAGCCAAAACCTCAAACTATCTCTTTCTCTTTTGAGTCCTTTCATATGGAGAGTTCAACGGAAAAGAAGAACTAGATAGAGACAAGTACCTAGGGCAAATTAAGAAGGACGTAAAACAGGGAACATGTCAGATGGATAGAGAATTAACACTAAATAGGGAATAATGGGGGGCTGCAGTAAACCAATCTTAGGATTGAAATACTAATGATGGTATATATATATATATTGTATTTATTGTTTTGATTGAATAATTAAATTTTTTATTTTGCCGAACTTTTGCGCTCGATTAGGTTGTTTTCGTATCGTGCGAGGGAAAAACGAGAACTTGAATATCTGCTACGGTATTGTCTCTTGTGTGTACTTCCGTATCCTACGTGAGAGATTCTATGTGCACATTGAAATATTGGCAGCTTTATAACAATAAGTGCAAAGGGTGAACAAAAAAACCCTCTTTGGTATAACCCTTTTTCCTTCAGTAAATATCCTATCCATAAGTATTTCGTGTAATAATGAATTCCCACACTAAATCTTGCAGTATTTGGTGCATGGACAGTGGACGTTAGATAAAACGAATTGGGAAAAGTTTCTTAGGGAAAACAGGTTTGCTACATTTGGGTAAAAGCATTCTTATCGGGGTCCAAATTTTACATTTCGACCTCCGTCCTGGTGAAATTTAGATTTTTTCAATCCACCATATTGTGGCCGTAATCAACCCAATCGGTTGCAAGTCATCTTAAATCCGTCCAGGAAACGTTTCCAGTCGAAGTATTCATAAAAGCGACAAATTTGAACGCCCTATTCCACCGAAAAGTCGATAAAATGTAAATAAAACCCCTGTCATGTGACGATATCCTGCCAACCGAGAGGTCATCAAGGAGACGGTTGCGACATGTGGCCCCTCTTTATGCTGGAGCGGAACTCATCAAACCCATACCCTACTTGACGTTCTCCATGGCGTGCAAATTAAGCGTTTCCGTTCACGCAAGGGCAAATTATTCATACGAGCTGGAAATTCAAAAGGCCTTTAAGGATACAGTCCTTTGCTTTAAAACGTGCAGAATCTAGATACGTGTAGCTTTCTTGAACCTTGCGACCAGCTTACAAATACTTGATGATCAGCACATGGATGCATACAAGTACATGGAATTTGGCTTATTAATTGCTGTCATGTTCAGTCAGTGCCTACCGACATGTCAAGATAAATCTTCTTCTACATGTACTTTTATATGGAAACCTGAAAGCTACTGGAGATTCTGCGCTATACAAACAATATCAAATTTCAAGTTTTTCTAGATTTTGAATTAGTATATATATCTACTAGTCTGATCTGAAGAAGGCCTCGGAGTAGGCCGAAAGCTTAAATCATCTACAGTGTGAGTGTCCTTTTACGTGTTATCCGTTTTATTCTGTGTTCAATTGTGCCGTCCAAAAGTTATATTTCTCTCGTGAGTACTTCCGCATCATATATATATATATATATATATATATATATATATATATATATATATATATATATATATATATATATACTAACACAAAAAACACCACACACATGGAAACATAAAAGAAGGACACTTACATTGGATATTTACGTTTCGACGGCACGGCCGTCGTCATCAGAATGCCGTTGTCGGGGAAGAGCGGAGAGGACATGTGCAAGAGAAGGGTGACGGGAGGAGAGGTAAGGGGCCAATGGGGGAGGCGGACAAGGTGGGGGAGGGGGAAATGGCAGGGGGCGGTAGAGTTGCCGCGGTAGGGGAAGAGCTGGAAGGTCCCGGTCGTGAAGCGGCCGGGCCTTTAGCGGGGGACTTGGTGACCGATTCGCTCAGAAGAGTGAAGCGGTTCTAGGCAGCTTTGGATAAAATCCTTATATATATATATATATATACAAACGCGTATATATACATACATATACACATACACACACACACACACATATATATATATATATATATATACATATATATACATATATATATATATATATATATATATATATACATATATACACATATACATACATATATATACATACACACACTCTTCTACATATATACAAGGAGGAGGAGAATTAAGGGGCCAATAGGAAGTGGACAAGGTGGGGGAGGCGAAATGTAGGCAGCATTGGATAAAATCAGTGGGCTTGGTTCAGCCCGGGGGGTTTAAAGGACTGGAGCACCCAGATATGTGCCATCTCGCGAGTTCTCACCTCTATGTTACTAGCGGAATTGGGAAGGATTTCAATCACTGAAACGGAGAAGCAGTCATCAAAAGACTGGTTGTGGGAAGCAGTGTGAGTAGGGATGGGATAATTAAGGAAGGTGGGAGATTTGGTGGAATAGCGGTGGTTATTCATTCGGAGGGAAAGGGTGGTCGTGCATTCACCCACGTAAAAGGCAGGGCAGAAGTTACAGGAGAGGCGATATATAAGGTTTTTAGAGGTGCAGGTGGCTATGGGTTGGGAGTTGGTAATAAGGGACGTGGAAGGTCTGAGGAGATGGCAGCATTTACAGCGTGGGCGGTTGCATGGTGCGGACAGGGGTGGGGAAGAGACAGGGGTGCTCGTAGGTGGTTTTATAGACTTAAAGATATCACGCAGGTTTGACGGGCGTTTAAATGAAACGGAGGGACAATGTGGGAATAAAGGTGATGTGGATTGACTATTGCTAATAATTGGGAAGAGTTCACGGATTATCTGTTTAATTTTGTGGGTTCCGGGGAAGAAAGTGGTGATAAGGTTAGGGCATTTTGGGCGGTTAGGTTTGGGGAGAGGAGTGTATTGGGTTGAAGGTTTGAGAATTTTCCTGTTGAGCAGTGTTTCAGGGTACCCACATTCTCTGAGAGAAACGTGTAACTGGTCAATGTATTTCCGTTTGGAGGGGGTGTTGTTGCAGAGACGGAGGCCGCGGACTGAGAGTGAGAAGGGGATGGAGCGTTTTGTGTGCGATGGGTGACAGCTATTGAAATGGAGATATTGTTGGGTGTTGGTCGGTTTAATGTGAACTGAGGTGTAAAACTTATTGTTCTGGAGATGAATTTCAATGTCTAGAAAGGTGAGATTTGAGTCTGATATAGAGGAAGTGAAAGAAACCGAGGAGGAGGAGTTGAGAGAGGAAATGAAGGATGACAAGTTTTCGCGTCCGTGGGGCCAAAGGAGGAAAATATCATCAATGTAACGGGCCCAGAAGAGTGGTTTAAGGGTTTGTTGCTGGAGAAATTTTTCTTCAAGTTTACCCATAAAGAGATTGGCGTATGCAGGAGCCATACGCGTGCCCATTGCAGTACCTTTTATTTGCAAATAAATTTTTTCATTGAATTGGAAGGCATTTCCTTCTCTCAACATTCCTTCATTTCCTCTCTCAACTCCTCTCCCCAAACCTAACCGCCCAAAATGCCCTAACCTTATCACCACTTTCTTCCCCGGAACCCACAAAATTAAACAGATAATCCGTGAACTCTTCCCAATTATTAGCAATAGTCAATCCACATCACCTTTATTCCCACATTGTCCCTCCGTTTCATTTAAACGCCCGTCAAACCTGCGTGATATCTTTAAGTCTATAAAACCACCTACGAGCACCCCTGTCTCTTCCCCACCCCTGTCCGCACCATGCAACCGCCCACGCTGTAAATGCTGCCATCTCCTCAGACCTTCCACGTCCCTTATTACCAACTCCCAACCCATAGCCACCTGCACCTCTAAAAACCTTATATATCGCCTCTCCTGTAACTTCTGCCCTGCCTTTTACGTGGGTGAATGCACGACCACCCTTTCCCTCCGAATGAATAACCACCGCTATTCCACCAAATCTCCCACCTTCCTTAATTATCCCATCCCTACTCACACTGCTTCCCACAACCAGTCTTTTGATGACTGCTTCTCCGTTTCAGTGATTGAAATCCTTCCCAATTCCGCTAGTAACATAGAGGTGAGAACTCGCGAGATGGCACATATCTGGGTGCTCCAGTCCTTTAAACCCCCCGGGCTGAACCAAGCCCACTGATTTTATCCAATGCTGCCTACATTTCGCCTCCCCCACCTTGTCCGCTTCCTATTGGCCCCTTAATTCTCCTCCTCCTTGTATATATGTAGAAGAGTGTGTGTATGTATATATATGTATGTATATGTGTATATATGTATGTGTGTATATATATATATATATATATATATATATATATATATATATGTATATATATATATATATATATATATATATATATATGTGTGTGTGTGTGTGTGTGTGTGTATATATATGTATATATATATATATATATGTGTGTGTGTGTGTGTATGTGTATATGTATGTATATATACGCATTTGTATATATATATATAAGGATTTTATCCAAAGCTGCCTAGAACCGCTTCACTCTTCTGAGCGAATCGGTCACCAAGTCCCCCGCTAAAGGCCCGGCCGCTTCACGACCGGGACCTTCCAGCTCTTCCCCTACCGCGGCAACTCTACCGCCCCCTGCCATTTCCCCCTCCCCCACCTTGTCCGCCTCCCCCATTGGCCCCTTACCTCTCCTCCCGTCACCCTTCTCTTGCACATGTCCTCTCCGCTCTTCCCCGACAACGGCATTCTGATGACGACGGCCGTGCCGTCGAAACGTAAATATCCAATGTAAGTGTCCTTCTTTTATGTTTCTATGTGTGTGGTGTTTTTTGTGTTAGTGTTTGTGTGTTTGTGCGTCGCCGGAGAGCGTCTTTTCCAAGTTATATATATATATATATATATATATATATATATATATATATATATATATATATATATATATATATATATATACATAAATATGTGGGTCGCGGTGGCCCAGTGGGTAGAGCGTTGGACTACTGACCGGAGGGTCCCGGGTTCGATTCTCGGGCGAGGCACTCTGGGCACCTGCAGCTCCACCCAAGCTAGTTGATTTTTCGGGACCAGATCTTCCTGGGAAACCATAACCGGCACAGGGAAAGGAGCTGGCCTCCCTACCCTGATGTCTGAATATTCGTACGCCGTCGGGCTTGGTGCATGGGTGAGCTCTACCATCACCTACTAAATCGACCTTCGGGTTGATTACTGTGTTTTTGGTTTATGGTTTTTATATAGAAATATATATGACATCTAAAATTTGTAAATGAACAAATCACACCTGATACAACCGTTCCCATACCGCAATAAAGTTGGGTGAAATCTACGAAGTTTCCTTATTCCTTCTATTGATTAATACTTTTACTTACCGTTCACTTAGCAACCCTGGGTAGAAACGGCGTGTTTTCTCCAACATGGTGGTTCATAAATTCACTTCTTTCGATGTACACTGAAGGGTTATAGTCCAAATTTATATCTGTAAAGGATAAGTAAACGTTGGCGTCATTACATTTCACTACAGCTTTGTTCATACGATACAGTATAAAGGAAGACTACCAAAAATTTGTGATCAATTAACCCTGGATAAGATTGTGATCTTGAAAAGCATGAGAGACCTTCAGCGCACGAAGATTACGCATGCTAGTGTTTAATGACCAACGTTTTGAAAGATTGTAGTCACGCAAAATTCGATTTTTGCATAAAATCGCCAGTTCGCACATGTCTTCTTCAGGAATTTAGTTTATAATTAGCGAATTCTATAGCTTGACCGTATCTATTTCATTGTCCGGAGAATTTGGATATCTGTATTCATTAAATAATCATTGTTTCGAAAGAAACAAAAAACAACAAATATTATGATACTTTGATAAGATTAAATATATTCATAAGAAAAATATCAGGAGATATGCAATGTATAGAGTGCATTGCTATTTGATTAAACAAGTATCATGTGATATCGAGCCAACATTAAGTAACTTGGCAGTCTCTGATATGGTCTAAAGTTAAGCATTGATAGTGCCACATATTTTCTCCGGCAAAAATATAATTTATCAAAATTAAAACGGTGCATGGGAATCCCTCGCGTTCTTTGAATAAATTAATACAACGGAACCCACCTTCCGATTTTGAAGAAAAGAAGAAGACGCTTTTTATAAACTCCTTCCCCTACGAATGTCCGAACTCGCACGTATTTTCAGGACTTCGGACCATTTTTTCCGCCGACTTGACTTCAGTGTTCGCGGGCACGCACGGAAAGGCGTGCGCTTGCATACTCATTCCACGGCGGCACGTTTTCGACGCGGCACGCCCGGAGAAGAGAGAAAGACGCGTGGGTTAGGAAGAAAAAGTGAACGGTCGCAGGAGGAGGGTTGGAGGGAGAGAGGGAATACGCACTCACTCGTTTAGATACGCTTAACCGTAAAAAAAAGTGCTGTTGCGCCAAGACGTTAATTCTCGTCTGCACGCGAAAGAATGTATTAATAAAAAAAATAAATGAACGGAATTGTTGAGGATAAAAAAAATGAAACAAGAGTCCATTGTTGCGCTCCGACGCAACTCGGACCCCGTTTGCTACTCGCGAAACGGTGCGCGTCAAAGTGGATCCTCAAACAAAAGAGCGCCCGAGCGATGCTGTTTTTTAAATTTTTTTAACACTTCTCATTTTTTCACACTCGTGCCTTTTTTTTTGGTTGCGGAATTCGTTTCGTCCGTCACCTCACCACCTTCTCCCCTCCCTCCCTCCGTTCCCAATCCTCCTCCGACCCCATGCGTACCCCATCCCACTGACAAATACGTAAAAACAATAGTTCCGTCCTCGATCGTCGGAACCACGGTCTCGCAATCCTGACGCCCTTTCCTCCCCTCCCTATTGTTTTCCTCCCTCCCGCTCCGCTCAGACACATTAATTTCCCTAATTTCGCCCTACTCCCCTCACTCTCAAGTTCCTTCCACACGCCCACTCTCCCAACGTCCTTGTCCGCACACTTTGCCCACGTGTTCGTCCCCAAGTCCGTTTCCCCGCAACCGCAGCCAATCTTCATCCAACCACCCACCCGCGTTTAATAAAATGATTGCCGAGCATCTTTCAAGCGATCTCGAGCGGCGATAATTGCGTGGTGTATGCAACTAACGAGAATGGAACTTAAGGGAGCCTACTCGACCTCACTCCAGTGATCCTGGGATCCGTTCCATTGCAATAATACTTCTACTTAGGAATCATCTTATTCACTTTGCTCGACACAAAATAATACGCGCCCATGTCGGAATTTGTCAATTTTATTGAAGAACGCGCTTAAAAATATTATCTAGGGTTTTCTTTTTCAGAATTTTAAAAACTGTTTCATTCTTAGCTATTAAGAACGTGGAAAGAATCTGATATGAGTTCCTTTCAGACGGTAATTGACAATGGCTGTTAGGTTATAAAATTGTTTTAAATCCGATACATTATATATATACATATGAGTGTGTGTGTATGTGTGTTTGTGTGTGTATGTGTATGTATTGTATTTAACAGAATTTAATTTATGCATATATATATATATATATATATATATATATATATGTGTGTATATATATATATATATATATTATAAATCCATGAAATTGACGCTCTCCGGCGACGCACAAACACACAAACACTCGGATAACAAATATTCCACACACAGAAACATAAATGAAGGACACTTACAGTAGATATTGATGTTTCGACGGCAACGCCGTCGTCATCATATTCTGAATGCAGCAGGTGCCCGTATATATATACAGTATACAGGGTTCGTCCGGAAAATAAATGTAATGCTCATTGTCTTTTTTGACAAAAGGGGAGTGTATTCCACTACGAATTTGTACCTGAACGACAAACTGTAAATGCTGCATTTTACGTCCAAGTGCTCGACAGACTTCGAAAAAGAGTCGCCCGCGTCCGGCCAGCGATCAAAAACATCTGGCGGCTGCATCACGGCAATGTGCCGTCTCACACCGCGCTTGTCGTGTCGGACTTCTTGGCCAAGCACGGCGTGGCAACGCTGCCGCACCCGCCCTACAGCCCGGACTTGGCACCACCGGACTTCTTTTTGTTCCCGAAGATAAAGAGGAGTTTGAAAGGAGCGCGATACGGACTTTGGACGCCGTCAAAGAGGCCGTTACGACGTGTCTTCGAGAGGTTCCCGATGATGCCTTCGCGGGAGCGTTCCAGGAATGGGAACGCCGCTGGAACAAGTGTATCGACTCACAAGGGTCCTATTTTGAGGAATATTAGCTTAAGATATGTAAAATTGTAATAAATTTTTTTTCCTGAGCTCAGTACACTTATTTTCCGGACGAACCCTGTATCTAGCGGGTAGACCGTTGGACTACTGACCGGAGGGTCCCGGGTTCGATTCCCGGGCAAGGCACTTTGGGCACCTGCAGCTCCACCCAAGCTGGTTGATTTTTCGGATACCAGATCTTCCTGGGAAACCATAACCGGCACAGGGAGAGGAACTGGCCCCCTTACCCTGATGTGTGAATTTCACATGCTTCTTTTCTTCGCGTTTACACGTTCCTTTTCCTGTAGCCTACAGTTTCCCAGGAAAGTCTGGTAGCCGAAAAATCACACAACTCGGGTGATGCGGACGGTGCCTAGAGGTGTCGCCGAGAATGGAACGTGGACCCTCCTTTATTTCCAGTGCTTTTCAATATGATTAAAAGTATTTATATTCTATGAAATATTTTTCATTTAATGGAAAATAATTTGTTGTGAAATCACACCACTGAGTGGTGGCTCGCAGGATGTCATGCGATGTAAAGATATAGTATTGCATATTTTACACATTCATGGGTGACTGCGACTTAAACAAAACTTAATTTTTGATGTTGCATATCTTGTATAGTAATACCCCATTCCACGGACTCTAGCGAAGGGTTTATGGATACCATGACAAATTGGATTTAGTAAAAATAACTTCAATAGGCTTAGGATATTTTGCAATAAGCGAAAAGACGAATTTTTGCTTTCAAAAGAAAAATAATTAGAAGAAAGAACCTATATATCATAGACTGAACGACACGTTCCGCACTTGTGGTAGCAATTCCTTATGATTTTCCTCATAAATACTCTGTCTTAAGTATGCTACAAGCGCAATATAAACATAGCTACTCGCATATGAATTAATAAAATCCGTTTCAATAAACTGCGGGAGATGCCGCAACAGTAACCTTTAACGGTGTCATCCACTAATATGCATTTCAATGCAACAATTTCAGAGTGTAAAAATCCTATTTATATTTATGTAGCTAATTAACAATTGTTTAATATAATAAATGAGAGCTTCAGAGACAGTAAAAATCGGAATATGAATATACAGGAGCAGTAAAGCTGAATGAATACGAAAAATCCACGTAGCCATTTCCAACATTATTTTGCACAGTGGGCTACCGATCAAGGACTCAGAAACTAAGTACTTCTGGACTTACAAGCTCCCTCTATCACAAAAATTCCGTAATACCCAATATCAATACAACATTTTTTAACTCCACATATTTTTACAACCCTTAAACTCGTTCCAAAGGCCCAATAAATTCCTCCCTCCATTTGCTTCCTCAGTATTCCTCGCTCTGTCGCAGTCTTCATCATTACATTGTTTCTCAACGTGTCCTCTATCCCTCCCTTCTTTGAATTAACCCCAATAACATCTCCAAACCCATACCAAGCTTATCACCTCTCCGTTTGTAGTCTTTTCCTTCAATTTAATTTTTTCCATTCATATCCTCATCAACATCTCGAAAGCCTCTAATTACGCATTTGTTCCCTCTTCAAAGACCTGAGATTTAGAATTATAAAGCGCGGCTCTCCAAATCAAACGTTTCATACCCTTTTCTTTTCATCTTTACCCAACTTCCTGTCATCAACACCCCACTCTTGGTAAAAGCTTCTTTAACCTAATTGAATTCCGCGCAGGTCGGTAATAATTACTTTGTTACGCAGGATAAGAAACAAGAATCACCGACGAAAGTCCATTGCAGATTGGTGGAAAAAATCACTATCTGCAATCAACGACACACATGAGCGAATTCATACACAAACTCATTTTAATTTCCATACTTTTACCCGCCTAACAGTAACCATCATCCACGGAGTCACCCGCGGCAGTTATCCCACTGTGCCTTTGTTATAGCGGAGCGGAATTTATAAGTTACCCACATTAGGTAGGATCTGTAGACTTGAGCGGCAGTATGCCTGTGGGGTGCACGTTGCATGTCGTATCCGGAGTTCGTGTGGACAATGGGTTTGTTCGTTTAGAAATAGACGCCCGTGATCGGGTTGCTTGCCCCGCATCGTTGAACTACGATTGGTCGGGCTGTTAATGGAGGACTCCCGATTCCATCCCCGCTTAGCCCAGTAGAGGGTCTTTTAGGTGTGCGTATGTGTTTGTGTGCAAGCGAGAGGGTGAGACCTGCGCCTTCTGCAATTTCATTGTTTATTTTGTTTCCTCCCCCAACGACCGTCCTCCCGAGCATAGGAACGGAGGCCGCACCTGCGTGATTACGCAGTCTCCCCCTTGAATCATTGAGGAAGCGACGAGGCAGACGGAGGGGTCGACCCCGACCAACGGCCCTCCTCATTATGCATTTTCTTCTCCTGCTTGGGCTCACTCGATTCCAGCGAGTAGCTTCCCCATTGCCACCGAGCCGCGACAGAAACTTTTGGATTCCAGTAGAAAATTTTGGACCTGGGTTCACTCTCCCTGATTCCAAAGGGAAGCGTATTGAATTAATTCGTTTTCAGAAATTTCTATATTAATATTGGTAGGCATCAACAACTAAATCCTCACATATCGCTTGTACAATACAATTGGGTGAATTTCAACACTTCTTGCCTTTAGTCAGCAGTGGTTTCGGCACCGTGCGCCATTATCTAGCTGCAACCTTGGTCACAGCACAGTGCACCGAAATCATTTCGATTAGATGAGTAAAAAAGCGTGTAAATTTACCAATTGATTCAAATTCGTCCAAAGGTACGTAAAACATTCTCACAAAGTACTTACAATTGCCATCATGGTTGCAATTAAGACATAGGTCCTTCCATGAGCTTTGCCGCTTAATATATATCTTTCAAGTTCAGTTTTACGTCTACATCTTCAATAGTCGCATGAGATTTCATCAAGAAGACTTGTAAGACATTCTTCCAGCAATGGATCTAAAGAGAGATGATAAATGATGCGTACTTCAGACTAATACATTTCGCAACACATGCGTGATTATATAAAAATAAAAATGGAAATGAACACTCGGGACAAAAATAGTTGACTTTTTCCTGATATTTAGGAAGTCAAAAACCTATTCAATTTGAAATTTTCTTTCATTCATTCACATTGATTTTTATTAATCGATCATGTTTGGACCAACTTAGGGTACTTTTCGAACCTTATAATGACCCTATTGGTTAGAGCTAAAAACATGATCGGTTTACGGTGAGGAAGATTTGAAATAATATAGTCAAGCCTATGTATTCAACCCAAGGGTCGGTTTAGTAAGTGATGGTAGAGCTCACCTGGTACTAAGCCCGTTGGTATGCTAAATTAACTCATCAATGAAGGGAGCCCAGTTCCTTTCCCTGTACTGCCTATAGCTTCCAGGAAGATATAGTACCCGTCAAATCATAGAGCCTGCGTGAAACTCAAAGGAGTAGTTTTGACTCACAGGGACGCATCTGGACACCATCAGCTTCGCCTAATTTGTGTGATTTTTCGGGTAGTAGATCTTCCTGGGAAACCATAGGCTGTACAGAAAATGGAACTTTCTATCCTGATGAGTGAATTTGAAGATGTTTAAATCTACCAATCTATGACGGCCAAACCGTCGAAGCGTCAAACACTCGTGTGTCCTTCGGTATCCTTCGTTAAATTTTGAACCAGGGTTAAATAAATATATTATATAACCATAAACACAGTAATCAACCCGCAGGTCGGTTTAGTAGGTGATGGTAGAGCTCACCCATGTACCAAGCCCGACGGCGTGTGAATATTCACATACCAGGGTAGGGGGGCCAGTTCCTTTCACTGTGCCGGTTATGGTTTGCCAGGAAGATATGGTACCCGAAAAATCAACTAGCTTGGGTGGAGCTGCAGGTGCCCAGAGTTCCTTGCCCGTGAATCGAACCCGGGACCCTCCGGTCAGTAGTCCAACGCTCTACCCACTGGACCACCGCGACCCACATATAAATACATATATTTTTTAATGTCATAAAAAATTAATGAAATAATATCAATAATTATTTTAATATATATATTTATATATTAATAATTTGCTGGCCCCGGTGGCCACGGGGCAACGTCCTCGCCTGCCAATCCAAGGGTCGTGAGTTCAATTCCAGGGTGGGATTTTTTCCACCTAGGGCTTGCATCGTTGTCATTGTTGTGTACACAGCTCTAAGCTAAATTCTTGAGTTAAACACCAAGAAGGGGTTCTAGTAACTACTTCCCATACTTCACTTCCAAAGTGGAAAATGCCCGAGTGTAGTTAAGGCTGGAACTCTTCGTATTTCGAAAAAAAATTGCATTATGAGGAATCCTGTTCCGATTGGTGTTGCCTTGGGGATCTTTGGTATGTTTCAATTGCCTCAGTCGACCCTTCGGACGCCGTCAGCAAAGCTTCCAAGCTACTGATGGGAATTTGACCTCAGCAAGGTCATTTGAATTCCATGAGGGAAGAGGATAAGGCGACTAGGAGAAGGCGAACTGGACAGTTCCCGAGCGTTCTCAGAAAATTAAGCAACGACGTAGAAACATCAATATTGGATCATTCCATGATTCCATTCGGCTAGCGGCGGTGGTCATTAAGGCTGAGACCGGCTACGGACTCTGTATGTGCCATCAGGGTAAATTGCGTAACGGCCTGGAAGATGCAACTTGAGTTCATGAAGTGCACAGGGAATGCAAGTAGAGTTCGGAATATTATCCCCCACTCACTGGAATTTGAACTCATATCCTCGACTTGGGAAAATGCATTTACTTCCGATGAGGGAAAATATATAAAATACTAAATTCCACTTGCCATCGATTTTCAAACTTTTTCATCTCGCGGAACGAATTAATTATGCGTTAAAATTCGACAGAACACAACGGAATGTATGCATGCATGAATGCATTATACATATGTATATACGAGTATCGTATATATATATATATATATATATATATATATATATATATATATATATATATATATATATATATATATATATATATATATATATGAACACATACCAAAATATTATAATAAACATACGAAATATTCTTTAGGAATGAAGGATGTACCATGACATCCAAGTTTCTATACAACTTCGTGTGTGTATACATGTGTTTATATGTATCTACAGGGTACGGCAACATGACTACCTTTTTGGAAAGCGTTTGAAAAGAGGAAGTTATGTTGCCGCACCCTGCAGACATATATGGGTGTGTACCCATTTTACATTCCTCAACATCCAGCTACCAATCAACATAGTCTATATTTACCTTTCTTGCCTCCTTTCAATTTCTCCCATTAACCCTCTATCCTCCTCCGCCCTGCGTACTACTTCCTCGATTATTTTCATTTTAGTCCACCTACCTTAGCCATCCTTCTTCAACCAACACTTTGAAGGTCTCTAACTTATGCTCATCATCTTGGTGCAAAGACTGTTTCCTCGCCGTACAAACAAACGCTCCATATCAATGTTTTAGCGAGCCGTTTCTTAACATCCTTAACTATCGATCCTGTCGTAAATTCCCTCCTCCTCTTAAAAGCTTCTTGGCCCAAAACAGTTTTTGTGTTATATTCCTGAATCAAGTTCTTCCCTTGCCTTTTTAACCATATCATCCACACATACGTTGAACAGAACATTTTAAATTCTCTTTCTAACACTGCCCATTCGGTTTCCATTCACCGATACGACCTGAGCAGTGTGAGACGTGATTTCCAATTAATCTCCCTTCTGCCTTCAAACTACTCCGAAAGTATAGAATAGGGCCGTGAAAAATAATTTTACCAGCGAATATACTACGGATGTCAAATGACCTGATGTAATGACCAAATGTACCTGAACAGTAATTGTATATTTCGCCATACAGTTTCTTCAAAAATATTTAGCAGAAAATTCTATGGCTGAAAACCTTTACACATACCCCATTGGTAACAGAAAGATGTGATTAAATTATTTTGTGAAATCTTTTTCAGATATATGAACCAAATCATCTCATGTATCATTATCTTACGAACAACAAATATTGATTTAAACTTTCTTCATTTAATAGTTTGAATAATTTACATTATGTCTGGCATTACCTTATCGGATCATTTAATAATGGAACTGAAATGAAACTCTTGGTTATGCCGAATACAGGAGGATGTATATTTTCGTTTAATGGCCTCGTGATGGCGCTTCAGTCGTTTCAATTTTAATTACGCTATCCAAATGTATTGGATGGTTTTCGTCAACTTATTTCATGAAACGTAAACAAATCGTTTAAAACTGATAGTACATCGTAATTAGGGTAACACCAAACTCCCGAAATATTATTCTCCTAATTATACGTAAAATGTATACGGTTTTTTATATTAATTTTATTGCTTGACTCTCCTGCGTGCAGAACATAAAATAGTGGCACACGCTTATTTCAGTGTGTATAGAAAAGAAAAATAACCCAATAACAATCCAATCTCCCGTGCGCACAGAACGAAGGAACTAATGACTTACATTTTTATTTCCGGGAGTAATTTTGCGGCAGACCTAAATATCGCTTACGTCTGCAAACGACTACGCGATGTGTATTTTTAAAATTCTCTGGGAACTTCCTTCGTGAGTGATGAAGTTTTGCTTGCTTCATGAACTTGCATGAATGGTGACGGAGGAAAGTTCTTAAATGGCTGAAATCCCATAGTATGAAACTCCCTGTAAAAGAAGGATGCGGCGCTACTGATGAGGTAGGAGTCCACAACTGGAGAAAATATTTTCAAAACTGTGGAATATGGGATAATAATTGGGTGTTGCAAAAAATCGAGTCCTCAAAATTAATAAATCCTAAAATAATTAATTATATTTCAAAAATTCATGTGATTTGTTTTAAATTTGCTCCTAATGGTTAAAGGACGTAAGCGATCCTACTTTGAATTCCTTCGAGGCGCCAAGAAGGCATTACGCAATCGTGTATTTACGAACATTAATGGATTTATTGTCGCTTCGCATGCAGAGTGTCAGAACTGAGTGTTTGTGCGACAAAGAGAATAGTTACCCTTTGCAGAATCAGTGTGTATAAATAATCCCATCACACAATGAACGCACTGGACAATGTAAGCCCGAGGAGGTTATTGTACTTCATATATTCGAATGGAGAATTGATTTTAATGAAATAGTGGCAATACGTGTATGCGTGTACACGTTCTTGCCATTCCTTCTTTGCATTATTTTCTAAATTCAACCATTTAAATATCTTTCTAATCAGAGATAATGAGACAATACTACGAGCAAACATGGAATATAATGTATTTACGTCGAGGATCGGGTTAATGCGGTGACCGATGTACTTGCTTCCAACACCGAGAGATCAATTTGAATCCTCGATGTAGCAGTATTTTTCAGTGTCATCTCACTTCCTATTTAATGTGCTTTGTGGAGAACACTTTAAGTGTGTGTGCGGTTCGTCCGATGAGACGTTAAACTTAAACCGTGGACCCCTTGGCTTCTTTTCGTTCATGTAGAAGTTAAGGCTAATGTCATTGCCAGATTTACCTCCACCCTTTTACCATTCCGTGAAAATCCTATTTCTACCAAAATTAATCACCTACACTTTAATGATGCAAATAATCTCAGTGGCCAGTCACCTCCCCTCCCTCATAACTAATGCGATTACAGCATGATTTACGAATAGCTACCGGAAAAATATTCAGGACTTGGGTCAATTGAACTCATTACAGATGTATTAATTTCGTTGAAATTAACTTCAATCTAAAATTTACCGGTAAAAAATATCCTCTTTTTGGTTGCTCAAGTATTAGAATGGCCTCATTAGAATTCTCTTGGCAAAAATCCTTCCACAACAGTAAAATAAAGGTGAATGACATTTGTGGCAAGGAGTAAAAATGTACGTGCTCAATATTTTATTCTCACTGAGAAAATTTCGATTAGAGTTTTGATACTTTTTGAATTGACACCTGAATGAGGTGCTAACATTTTCTCGACCACCCACACATACACACACCACAGACAGATCTTCGACGTTCCTGGACCACTCACTCCCACGCCCATCTTTATTTCCAGCAAGGCTTTTGCATCATTCCTTCTGACTAATAACAAGAAAGTCGCCCAAACTTCTTTCACCCCGTTTCCTTCCCTATGCGATCCCATAAAATTAAACTGCAACGCTTTTTCGTGATATTCGGTCCGACCACATGTTTTATGCGAGGTCTGGGCGTGTCCCCGGAACCAACTCTGCATACATTTTCCGAGTACTGACTCACGGATCTCTTATGTACGGTCACCGCTGAGACTCCCATAACCCCTTTCAAAGAGTTTTCTGTTCAGTCAAGCGTAAGAACATCGGAGAATAGGATACGACCCTAGGAAATAGCACGGATAGTTTGTGAATGTAAATTCTTCCAAGATCTCAGGAGTAATTTTTTGCAATGATCATAATAATGAAATGGGAACTCTGTAGCCAAAGCAAATAAATGCACGAGTCCAAAATGAGTTTGGTACGTGAGCTGATTCCTTTTGAGGAATAATTTTCCTTTTGCCAACAAGTTGATAGTGTATGAAAATTTGTCGTGTATTCCAGTTTCGAGTGCTTGCCTTTCTTATGGCGGAATCTCTGGAGTGAAACGAAATCTCCGTAATATTTTTTATAATTCCTTAAATACAGATTTCACTTGAGCATATTTGGTGTAACAATGTATAACGTCCTTTGGAGTTGCATAACCATACTAGGACCTCACATGAGAAAAAAACATTCCAAAGTCGTGATAATTTTATAAGGTTGTCTTATCCAGCCAATGCGAACTCTTTTATTCACCTTTTTTTATTGAATTTTTTTCACATCGATCGGTGTATACATTTAGATGCATTTGCAGTTCTCTTGCTCTGTAGTGAAATTGATTGAAAACTCAAAGTTTTGGATCTAACTCTTTTGGATGTAGTCTTGATCTGATGTTTTATGCATACAATCACATTTTTTGCTCCAACAAAGTTCTGGTAATATAAAAAACCCCTCAGTTTTTATTTAGAATTGAACAGTTCAAAGACTTCATGCGGATGTTGAACCTTGAGCTCATTTAGGCAGGCCCATTTGGCGATCGCGTCACTATCATCGAACAACATAACAGTAAAAACATGACGACTAAGGATTTCTCATTATTTAGGTACCGTTGCCAGGCGCTGTTGAAACAAACCGCTCTTCCAATTTACATCTAATCGACGGTTGACTTCTCGATATGCAGCAACAAAATCAAATTTTCACATAATATAAATGAAGGTGGCTAAATGATAAAGTCATCTTCGTATAAAATAGCTCTACAAGGGTAAAAAATAATGACGAAATTTTTTACTTGATAAAATACAAATATAATATGTATTTTACAACGCTCGTCGGTTGGTGTCTGCAAAACTGGTTTTAGATATTATCGGTAAAAAACGACCATTTTTAAAATTAGTTCATTACGAAAATCTCAACAGAAAGAACTAAGAAACGATGAATCAACACATCGACGTAAAATATTTTTATAATATTGGTTATGCTAGTTGAATAAAAAATCAAACAAAAAAATATTAAAATTAAAAAAAAACAGGAAAACACAATTTTTCATTCGTGACCATGTTTCAATGTCCGTAACTTTTACCGATTGTCATGGTGTAAGAACGAGGAGAGTGCAATGAGTAGGAGACAAATTTCAGGAAGCATGTTGCATTTTTCATGAGTGTTTATTTAAAGAAGTGAATAATAAAGCATTAATATTTAATCTAGCGGCTAAATCTCACTTTGAGAAAAGCAAAGAATATTTTTTTCGAAAAGAATAGGACATCGAGTTTGCTTCTGATAGTATGAGAGCCCATACGAACTCGTATTTTTAGATGTAACAGCTAACTACTAGGGCCTAATGTTTAAACAGAATATTTCATGCACTAATAAAACATAATTAAACGGACTGATATACCAGTCTGATCCTTCATTCTAAACCTCAAACTATGCGTAGTATTTACAAAATTTTGCTCGGATTCAATTCCAAACAGAATTGTTTTTATCACGGAATTTTTCACAAAAATTTAACGCAGTTTTGTAGTGGTTTATCAGCGAAGTTAGGTTCTCCACAGGCCCAGGGGTTAAGCACTTTAAAACCCAGCCTTTGAAAAAACTAAGCATTCCAACAAGCGGCATTACCGCGCAGACTGAAGCTCCGCATTCTCAGTTGTGGTAAAAAGAAATCTGTAATATCTTTTTCATTTTTATCTCTTGCTCTGTCAGCGAACGTCTCACAAAGATTACAGTTTGCGCTGTTTGCTGGGCAGAAATGTTATCACTGAAAGCTGAGACTTGGACAGATATTATGCGGCATCATGAAATTGACATCCCTATGAAAGTGTGACTCTCAATCTATGCTTTAAGTAATTTATCTGACGTCTTTAATCGCTTTCAAAGTTAGGCTATTAAAAAAACGTACTATCTCCGGCATACATTTATGGATTTTGAATAACATACCGAAATGAAATTACCGACTTTTACCGTAATTCTACTCACTTTATTTAGAAACATGACCCAGGTTTCGATGTTGAATTTCTTCATCAGGTCAATGACCTTCAAACTTGACTTCAGCGTCGTAACCTGGGTTGTGTTTTTAAATTAATGTGTTAAAATAGAATGTATTATAATAATTATATGCATATATAAAAATATATGTATAGAATAGATCAAGAGGACGTGTGGTGGGAGTTTTCAGGACACTAGCTATTCATCAAGAAAATGAGTTTATACAATCACCTGAATAAATGTTAACTCATGTACAAAAGTACTCATCCATACTATATACTCGTACAATTTTAACAATTTTAGTGGATTTTCTCTGAAATTTATCCGATGCCTTAATTAAAGTTTTACATATGGATCTGTTGGCTGATATGTCACCCGTAAATATTTCACTACGCGGGGTTTCAGAAATATTTAGGATTATGCGAGGAAATTAAGCTTGCCGGTCATCATAAAATACACGGTCAGGGATATTAGTTAGAAAAACTTGCCCCCTTCTTTATATTATATACGCATATTCACTACGTACACTCTTTCAGTTTCGTGTTTTACTTTCAACATTTTAATGTTAATATATTATAGCAAGGATGACGTGTATATATGCAGAAATTACATGGTCTACTAAGAATGTATTCACAGGCTGAAAGATTATTTTTCATTTTTAATTTTGTTGTCTGGAAACCTCACGAGTGGAACGTCCACTCGCGGGATGCCGATAATTCGCTCTCGGCTTGTCAACATGTCTCTCAGAAAGCTTACCACAAAGAGTTGACACATCACCCATTCTCCTGGAGGGACTCGAACAGATGACCTTTTGGTCAAACTGGTGGGTTCGAAACCCAGCCGACTTTCTCACTGTATATAGTATGACGGAATCAAGTTAAAAGTGCAAAGAAAAGCAAGTCAATGAAGGTGGGTACGTGATCAGAAATCAGCTTAAGAAACATTCCATTCCAAAAGTCAGTGTTAAGTCGTTAATCCAGGATACAGAAATTTAGAATTGATGTCATCACCTCGGGTTATCAGCCCGAGGATTGGTTTGTCGCTGCTCTCCATACTATCCTGTTTCCTACGAAATACTCGCGGGTCTTACACCGGGTCAGGTTGTTCGATACCGAAGTTAACCAGTCCCGGCCCACTGAAAAATTCACGGAGACTTCAAAGTAATCGTTCGCCGGGAATACCCCAAATCTTACAAATTCCGGTTTTCTTCTAACCTCTTCGTTCCTACGTAGATCCTTGGCTGATATTTTCCATTTTATATTTTTCGTAATTCATCTTTTATCTTCTTTTATAACTCTTCCTCTCTTTGTTTTCTTCTATAACTATCTTCACTGAGATGCCATGAATCGCCATGTACCCGATTGATTTCCCTCAACGTCTTGTAAGTGTCCATCATAAGCATTTTTTCCACTCACTCTTCGAAGTACTTCTTTATCAGTTGTTCTCTCAATCCATTTCATTTTCATCAATTTCTCTTTGCACCACATTTCTATTGTCCCCAACAATACTTCCTCGTCGCAACCCTTATTGTCCAAGTACTTGGATGAGTAACATATGCACGCATCTACATTTTGTACTATTTGCCATTAGTAGTCGTTTCTTCCGATAGAAAGTCTTCTTCGCCATTCCTATTTTGCTTACACTATCCCCCTGTATTCTTCCAATGCTAAGGATGACCTGTGTATGTTTATACCTCGCTTTAGTTGTTAGCCACTCTAGTAAGTTTTCGTAATTTTCAATTTCATATACATGTACACAAATTTTTCATGCGTATTTTTTGTTAATTAACTTATCAAAATAAATCAAAATCTGATCAGACAAATACGGTTTTTTTTAATTTTACATAGTTTAAAATTAGAATAGAAAAGGAAACCAAATTATATTGATATATAAAGCATTGAAAACATAGAAAAATGTTAATCCCGTAAATATGATTGACTTCAAGAAGATTCACGTCAATCTAAAATATTATGATATCCTCGTATCAACCTGCTGATTAAAAACGTAAATCAGCCATATTTGATGCAGTTAAATAAGAGAAAAAGCTTTTTCCATTCCCATAAGGACATTTATCCATCGGTATGTGAGTAGGGAGTCAACGTAAAAATAATAACATTGGATTCTTAAAATATACTTTTTTAATATATTTCTTTTAAATCTTCCGTAGTTCTAAATAATTTAATAATTAGTTCAAAATGTTTCAAAGATATTATTCATTGTATCAGCACAAACTGAGTACATAATGTTTTAGATATGAATTCGATACGATGCACTAAATCCAGCATGTTGAAATCCCATTGAAATATTTAAATTTGAATATAATTTCAAATGATGAATGGATTCATAAGATAATTTATTCTACCAAAATTATTCTTTGTGAAAAATCTCAATGCTTAATTAAGAAAAAACAAATTTATTAATTTAATTTTTCAACTTACTTGGTTAAATGAAATTGATCGATGTATATCTTGCTGAGATAATGGACATACCCAAGTAAAAAATATTTTAGTGCTTGGAATTTATGCGAAAAAATAATTCAATATTTTGTGTCTCGAATAGATTGGCTATCCTTAAATTCTGAAATATATAAATACATCATACCGGGAAACTGTTAACGTTATTTATATACGTGTATAAATACAAAAATGAGATATGAAAATGTTCACCGTGCTGTGGAAAAATGTCGACAAATGTTCTGGAAAGCATTATTGCAATGTATTTTATTACCCTTCTCCCGGAAATACATTTTTCAAATGGATTGATGCTTTACTCTTCTCGGCGCACTTATCCAAATGAAGATTTTAACTCCTTTGATGGCCTTTTGTTTCGACAGGAAGTGCTTGTTTTCCTCTGTTGGGATCGCTCGACGCTTGCCAAGTTTCCTGTAATAAGCAATCTCCATGGCGTCTATTATCCCCGATAAGTTGAAAGAAAAAAAACGACGAGATTTGTGCGTACCAGCAATGTTCTGCGGGAAAGCACTTCCCCTGCTCGGATGTGATCTACAGTACACATGCTCTACAGCCGCCCACAGCGCCTTCGTCGCTTCTCTAAATAACATCATTTCGCCACATTCCGAGTGAGCACGCGCTTGTGATGTTCTCGGTTTTTCACCGAGGCCTATCCCTTTACGACCAATAGCTCACACGGGAAATAATACGGGCGAAAGGACAAGTGAATGTACTATTGATTTCAGGTAGTTCGATAATTCTTTGTTGGAGATAAAGTCACCGAGTGAATTCTTATTTCTTAACTGTAGTGAAAGGACCGACACCATTTTTAAGGATTTATTCCACCTTCTCCGTCACTGCGTGAATGATTGAATATCGATTGCATTTTCCTTGGTGTTTCACGTCACACAATTCCGCACAAGAATGTATTTATACATTACCATCATCATTATAGTAAACAATGCGTAAGTTTTTTTGATGCGACAAAGCAGATCTAATTCGGAAATAAGCCTTAGGTTGCATGCTATTCACACACCCAGGACAATTTCCATTCTCTGTGTGACCAGTCAGTTCTCTAGCTAATTATATAATTTCTCACCAAGTTATTGAGATCATGAATAACGGAGTCCTTGGGCTATAGATGAAGCAATTTAAAGGCGAAAGGGTTTGAGTCTGGCACCCTGCGGTGAGCTGATAAGGTCAGTAACCCAGCAATGTTGCACCCACTGGGTTACCACATCGATCGTATGCATACAATCATAAAGAAAAGCAGTCCCCATTGCCAAATGACTGGCTAGTAACATGATATCGTACAAAAATTGAAAATACAATACCAAATTCTTTAAAATATTTTTGTTAAAGAAATAACCAGTGTATTTAAATGACTGCTTCAACAGGTTGAAAGTTTTAGAGAGATAAAATGAAATCGCTCGGTAAATTTCCAAAATTCAATCACTCAATTGAACGCGGTTCTTTCACTGAATGATATGATAAAGATATCAAGTAAGGGCAAACTGCACCAAAAGCACATAACCTAAATTTATTGAGTTATTTTAATTTCCCATCATTAGTATAACAAAGATTCCTCAAAATAAATATTTTTTAATTAATCATGTTTTATACCAGTTTCTCTGATAGCTACTATTTCAGGAATAAAAATTCTTTTCATTTGTATCATTTTACTCTAAATTACATGTCTAAAAATGTGTTCATTTTGCAGAAATAAAGGTGTTTAAGGTAGTTTATTTCAATATTGGATGCAGAAGGCAGGTTAATAGCGTTCTTTGGAAGTGCAATGTTTTGCAATTATACACTTCACCTTATTTGTATTTGGTCACAACACAAACACCTCCATTATGGACGACAAAACTCATCGTACGACTCTAGTTTTGATAAAAACGTGAAATTTACTCAACCATGTAATCAATGTTGAAATCAATGGAATTGAATAAAAAAATTTAATGAGACTTAGACTGAAATTTATTCAATCAATTAGAAAACCAATTAGTTTCACCATATTTCTTCCATGCAAAATTTGGGTTTACTGTAAGACTGTTGTTCTGTTTGTGTTCGCTTTAGCTGTTTGCACTAATTATAAATTATTATTGACCGATCTAACCATTCGGCGAAATGTTAAAATATATAAGAACTGAGAACAATTTTATTTCCGTCATTTAATGATTCCATGTGAGATTGTTAATAAATAATGTCCCAAACATTGATTTGATGACTATCATGAAAAAGTTTTAGATTTCACGTTCTTCGAACGACTAAAAAAGACGACCACCCAAGGAAAGATTCTCAAACGACGACTTTTAAATTTATATCCATTTGACAATTCGAAAACTTGGTAGATTTCAAGGTTTCATCTGAAAATGTCTATGAAAATCATGCTCAAAGTATACCTGAAACTATTTAAAAAAAGATTGAAATTAATTGAATGCTATTCTACGAAATAAATAACGACTGCTCTCCTATACACAAGCAAATATTTATTTAAAAAGTAACTCCTAACTTAAGCCTCAACCTGGGCATAAATAATAATATCCAAAATAATTAAAATTACATTTGTTGCCTAACTCTAATGATTTCAGCCTTTCGCCTACGACATACCTACAGTTGTGCAGAAGATCACTTCTTGTCATTCCACGCACTGATTTTTCATCATGAGGGTTTGATGTGAAACTCAGCGTGCCAGAAACACTCAACGATCCGAAAAAGTGCTCCAGCACAAAGCCGCGGAGGTCTTTGCGCGCGTCAGTGGTTTCCAAAGTTTTTTAATGTTAACAATACAGGGACGCTCAGAATTTCTGAGACACCTTTGAATTCTTTAAAAACATTTCGAAAAAAATTTTCCTGATTTGTGACCACCTATGGAAGCGGCAATCAAAAAGTGTTTTTATTTTACTGATGCAGTAATAATTGTCTACGTGAATATTCTCCCACCTATTACCTATTACGATTATTCCCTCTTCCGTACGATTGAAATTAATCTCCTCAATGTTTATGTGTGTGTGTGTGTGTGTGTATATATATATATATATATATATATATATATATATATATATATATATATATACATAGAAATATGTATTTTTATGTATGCATGTATGTGTGTATATATATATATATGTATATTTATGTATGTATGTGTGTATAATATTTTTGTATGCATGGATATGTGTGGAAATATTACTATATATAATTGTGAAAGGCAGCAGTTTCACCATTAGGCAATGGTGGCGTAGACCGAATGGGTCGGCCCGGCATCAGCCGCAGTACTGCGATGTGGAAGACAACGGGAAACCTCAACATTAGCCTTCCTAGAATATTCAGCCTTGCATTCAAATGTGATATGATGGCTTACCTCCCGGGAAAATATTCCGGAGGTAAACTAGTCCCCAACCTGAACTCCGGGTGGGGACTACTGGGATGGCAACATGGTCAAGGTGGATAAATATAGGATAGGGATATGGAATGTTAGGTCATTAGGAGTGTGCGGGAAGTTGAAAAATGCCAAGATGGAGATGAACAGATTGGGTATCGACACCCTAGGAGTAAGCGAGATTAAATTGGCCGGAGCCGACGACTTCTAGAGCGACGGATACAGGATGATATTCTTAGGAGACGAACGGAGAATTACAGGAGTGAGCATCAAATTCAAGAAGGAGTGGGCAAGAAGAGCCAAATCGTGCTGGCAAAACAGTGAGAGGATTCTGATGATAAGGTTAGAGGGAGAGCCTACAGATACAGTGATAGTGCAGGTGTATATGCCAACATCCATCCATTCAGAAGAGGAAATAGAAGAAGCATACGAACAACTGCAAGAGTTTCTAGGAACAGTAAAAGGGAAGGAAAACCTTTTATTAACGAGTTATTGGAACGCTGTGGTCAGTGAGGGGCGAGAGGGAAGTACGAAGCGTGGCATATTTCGGCTTGGGAAAACGAAACGCCGCGGGAGAAAGACTGATAGAATTCTGCAACGAGAAAAACATCGTAGTGGTAAAGACCATCTTCAATCAACATCCGAGAAGAAGATATGTATGGAAAATAGCTGAATACAAAGCACGAAAGTACCAAACTTACCACATCCTTGACAGGTAGAGATACAAGAACCAAGTTAAGAAGTGTGAGCTACCCCGGAGCAGATATAAATAGTGATCACAACCAGGTGAACATGGACAGCAGACTGCGATACAAGAAGATGAAGTAAGAGAAACAACAACCCAATGGAACTCAAAGATACTGGAAAAAAAGAGCGTAAGAGAATTGTTCATATCGACCGTCGAAAGGAAAATAGAAGGAAATAATGAAAGTACCAGCACAGACGGGTGATGGAATGAAATGAAGAATATAAACACCAAAGCTGCAGATGAGCTCCCTGTGAGTGAGGCGGAAATATCTCGAAGCCATGGATAACAGCTCAAATAACAGGTCTCATAGACGAAAGAAGAAAATGCCAGAATCCAAGAAATGAGAGTAAAGAAAACCTCTATAAACAGTTGCGCAACTAGGTCATACGAGAGAGCAAGAAGGCAAAAGAACAATGGATAGAAAGTTGCTGCAAGGAAATTAATGACAACATGAAAAAAGGAAATAGCGAGATGGCTTATGAACTGGTGAAGAGGCAATTCGGGGAAAGAAAAAAAATCACAAAAGATCCAAGCCGCCAATGGAAAAATGCTAATAAAAATGACGACATTGGGAATAGGTGAAAAAAATACGGTGAAGTACTCTATCAAGCTCCCAAACCACTAGAAGATGGCTTAATTAATGATACAGTAAATATGTAAAGACGATCGGGATCCGCATATATTAAGAAGCGAATTCTAGAGAGCCGTGGCAGACCTGAGATACAACAAGGCACCAGGAGATGAAAAAATAAACGGAAAAATAATCAAGGCACTCTGGGTCAAAGTGAAGGATGCCCTCTATGGAATAATCAATGATAGCTACGACAGCGGAAAGACACCAGAAGACTTCGAGAAAAGTATAGTGATTGCAGTACCAAAGAAACCGAAAACAAATAAATGTGGAGAACACAAAACATTGAGCCTGGTGACTCAAGAATCAAAAATTCTTACTCGGATAATAGTAGGGAGGATGTAAGGAAACCTCTCAAAAATAAATTCGGATTCAGGAAAATTCGAGGAGCAAGAGACGCAATTCACAGCTTGAGAGCCTGGCCGAAAAAAAGAAGCACGTAAATAAGCCATTATAAGCGGTATTCGTGGATTTGGAGAAGGCCTTCGACAACGTGGAACAAGATTTTCAAGATCTTAGAAGCGCTTGGATTGGACTACCCACAGCTTCACCCTTAATCCGGGTGTAACATTCTCTGTGTGATTTTCCAGGTACCAGAACTTACTAGGAGACACAGGGAAAGGAAATGGTCCCCCTACTCTGTTACTATTGGGCTTACTACTCGGTAAGTTTTACCTTCACCCGTCAAAACGACCTTTGGATTGATAACTGTGTTGTTTATTTCGGCTTACACCACTGCAGGAATATGCGGCATACATAGATTTTGGATTTGTCTCACTTACCAGGAAATTTCAATTTTAAAAAATTAGGTCAAGTTCAAAACAGATTATCTAGATCTATGAGATGATATTATCAAGAAACTTAAGCTGGACGAAGTTACCGGAGTCATTAGTGTTTAAATTCCACCAATTACAACACAGAAAATAGGATTATTTGCTCAAAGGGTGCAGGACACTCGAGTTCAGTCGATGGTATTTATAAAATTAGTAGGGATTGGCACTATATTCGTACTATCTGAAATTAATATGATTTTATTTTCTTTGTGCAATTCGCTTTCATATTAGAGAATATTTTTCTCAGAAACCGTGGCTCAATCCTAATTAAAATTTGGGAAACTGTGATATACATTTACTTCTACCAGTACTCGTAATTACACCACAAAGATGTTATCCGTGACTCTCCGTTCTCGGGATATCACCGCCTAGGTTGCTTTTTGGACAACAGTTCCGCCCGTATTCCAACGAGCGTCTTCGATCTGAAGACGCTCGGGCGAAACTGTTGTCCGAAAAACAACCTACGCGGTGACATCCCGAGAATGGAGAGTATTCCTCTGAACGCCGCGAAAATATACGATCCAAGGTTGTTTTCCTGTCACATATACCTGCTACGGCTTGTTTAATATAAAATAAATGCATTTATTTAAGATTAATTGGTTTTTCTTTGATATTAATGCCTACACTAGGCAATCCGTGTTACTTTTAGTTGTTTCCGGTTACTTAATTTGGGAAATCAAATTTGAAAGTATTTTTGGTATTCAGGAAAACAATGTTTTAAGGCTTCACTCATTTATTTTTCACGTATTTTAGTCTCATTTCCAGGTGTATTTTTAATTCCTTGTTCATTATTACAACATTAGACTCGATTTTTACACGAAAAAGTTCAATAAAACAGTTTCTGGCGTAACTTGGTGGAAAATCTTCATACTGACTTTTAATAATCAAACCACTTTACTTTTCCACATAAACTTATGTGGAAAAGTAAAGTGGTTTGATTATTAAAAGTCAGTACAAAAAAGTTCATAAAATATGGCAAATAACACTTTGCGTCTCACAAAATGGCCCCAATTTCACTTATTACGAGCAAAGCTAATGACTTGATACGAATATTTTTGATATGATACCTATTTGAACAAAGATAATTCCTAGATAATAATTTATTTCGGAAGATTGAGAGAAATTTATAAGGAAGTTAACGATCTCCTACATGCCGAACGAATCTTGACGCCGAAAATCTCCGTGACTGTTGGTCATTATGCGCTGCATTAATTATAATATTTTCAGACAAAAAAATAAATACTTGATGTGAATGTAATTTTTGGTAATCGCAAGAATATTTTCTAATGTTTTCATTTCTATACTCTTTTGTTTTTTAGTTTTAACGCTCTGTAAAACGTTCCATTGCAGCTATCGAATTCAAACTAATGCAATGAAATTGTTATTTGACTTGATACCATGATTTCCTTAGTTCATGCATCATAAAAACGTTCACACGTCGCGTCCGGTTTTTTTCACAACAATACTCACGCCTCAAAAAATTCTAAAAGTGCACATCCTCGCGTTCCAGAGATAACTGTGAGACGAATTGTGAGTCTTCAATGAATCCATTGGCTCTGAACGAAAACAAACCCAGTCTTGGAAAAACATCCTCTCACTGGCATCCGACGGATGGATACAAAGTTACGGCGAGGGAACACTCGGCAGTATATTTCACGGGATAGGAATCCCCAGGGCTAATTCTGCACTTGGGTCGTTGGGGAAGGAGGGGGGCTTAGGGGTTGACTGGTGGGTTTGCCGGGAGGGTATTTTTATTATGTGGCGAGAGGCCAGGAGGAGATTCCGGAACGTCGTGCATTTAAAAAGAAAAGGGTATGTCCGGAAACAAAAATGCACCGTCTCATGTGCCAAGGTTGATGAGATCTTCATCCCACTGAAGTTAAGCGTCCAATTTAGATCTTTAACGTCCGACTCGTCCAGCGTCAAAAATTGCTGATTTGCTGATCAATTGAATTATGTTTCGTTTTTCGTTGAACAGATGTGACTATTCAGTTTTTATGTGCCGACTGAGTCCCAGTGTTTTTCCTAGCATGTTAGAGGAAATTATTTCCGTCATAAAATTATCAACGATTAAGAGTATTGATAGGCGTGACATAAATGTTATTGTAAACACTGTTATATCCTATTGCTATTTATGTAACTCCGATCTGTGTAGCTATGTGCCTGTATGCTCCGCTTGTTAGTATATTCTGAAAATAATAGACTCTCCATTTCTTTTAAGTACTCTTTTATATTTACTAATTTTTCTTTTACTTTCTCTATAATATCTGTGCATTTGTCTTAGTTTCGTCTTTAATCACAATGTTATTTTGCTATGAAAAAGAATACAATGTATTAAAAGACCAGAATTCAAACTCCAAAAGATGCTCAAAATTAGCCTGTTTAAATTTGTAAAACTATTAAAGTTGCAGACCAGTGATTAAGGAAAAACACTGGGAAAAGATAATTAAGATTTTAATATAACGGGGTGAGTGGACGTACTAGCACTGAGTATAAAAAAAGTCTGAAAGCGAAGAGAGAGAGAGAGCGGAGATAGTGACATATTTTATAAATATTCGTTTCAGAAAGATCACAGCTGTAATGATTTAGCCAAATATATAGTTGGATTAGTTAGTTGTTATTAACGTCAAATTTTGAATCTCAAATAATGTGGGCCTATTCTTGTATCAGGATCAAAATATTCTTTCCACGGTCATGTTTACTTGTGTCTTGATTACGGCGATAGAAGCAAACAAGGCAAAAACCACGAATAAATATGAAGTGAGGGTAATGTATGTGAATACTTTAGACTATGAAGGCTTTCTTTGCCTAGCAAACAGGACAAGAGAAAGGAAAAAAGTGATAAAATATAGTGACATCTAAAACTGCACGAAGAGTTTTGTGAAAAACATGAAAAAGAAGCATTTAATTCTCCTTTTCTGATTAAATTTCTATTTCGACTGATAAAGTTGTTTAATTATCAACAACGGGTTAATAAATTTCGTGGGATTATCATGTTCTGTAGTTGTTTCCGTTTTAAAATTAACCATGTGTAATATTCATATGCCGATATGTTATGATGAGCATCTTTGCATGTCTCCCCGGGACAAAGGAACTATTCTTATTTAATGGGCTAATTTCAAGTGAATACCCAAGGGTACGCGGGTTGAAGACATGGATGTAGTTAGTTGAGTCCTCCGTGACCTAATGCTTTAAAGAGAGACTAATCACGCCTAGTGATTTTCTAACAATTACTTTTTAATGATGACCAAAATCCAAGATTTGGGTGGCTTACTATGTTTACAATGAAATTTATAGCAACGTGGACACTGAATGAGACTTTAATTTCCACCATAGGAATGTTCTAATAGGAAGTGTGAAGGCAGCGAAAATAACTCATTCCTGGTCTTCGCCCGCACAAAGGTAAGACTGGGAATAGCCCATCCAAATTTGAGTAGCTTATACATTTCCGAGAGCTGCATCTGTTGGCACCAATGCGATATTTAAAAAATCCAAAATAAAACTGAGCTGCATCAAGCGTGAGATATCAACAACAGATGCAGATTCAGCTAAGAGTCTCACCACAGAAAAGTTTTATTTGAGAACGTCTATCTTAATGGTTAATTGAAACCACACATATTTTATTCAAATTTAAATCCACGCCACTCTTTATGCTGATTATCACACAAAAAAGTACACGTGGCACATTTCGAATTCCCACTTGCATGAAGTTTAGGAGCTGTTTAATTTCATGCAAAGTTTCCAAGTTTGAGTTTTCCGCTGAAGAAATCCAACCTGTGCGTTCGAAATACCGTTGAAATCTCTCTTGTGATAGGGTCTAAAGAATTTTTAAAAATCCCTTCGACGAGACCTCGTAGCGTTTATCACACGTTCAAAACGAACTGCCGATTAAGTTGTCGGGGAGGAAGGGAGGGGACTGATTGTTTATTTCTGAAACACGATTTCTTTCGCGCCGACTCGATAAAAATGTTTACAGGTGACAGAAGTGTGTGTCGACGTGTCGGCTAGAAAATACAAGCATAAATAGGTTTATTTATGTGCGAGTGGTATTGTTCGTGTGAGGTACTTCCATTCCCTCCGATCCCTCCTTCCGTACTTCCTAACCTTGCAAGATTTATCAAGCCAATTTGCTTTGTTCGGTTGGCAGGGTGAAAGAGAGATAAGATGGAATGGTAAGATAAAACGAAGGAGAAATAGTAAGTGTGAGTAGGAGAGAGAAAGAGAGAGGAATTTTGTGCAAAAAATGGTTCCCTTAATTTGAGCTGTGGTGTTCAGTAATACTCTTCAAAGTCAACAACGCGTCAAAACAGGAAAATAAACACCAATGTAACCCTGAATCAATGACTTCGTAATATCAGTAGGATACTCTTCGATCTTAAATTAAAGATGTTGTAATTTTCCGGCATATTATTTTGACGCAATTACTCCCTTACATTGCTCTAGATCTTATTCGTAATTTTCTTCACAGAAATACTTCAAGAGTTAAGACAATGAAAACTTAAAGCTCATCGTATACACTTTCAGAGAGGTGCGAGATTTTTAAAATTTTCGGAAATATCCGTGAGCACTCCAAGCGAAACGCCCTTATTTTTTTCTAATATTTTATTCAATAAACCAAGAAAAAGAAATTTAATTAGGCTTTAAATGCACACGTCAAGAAGCAGCCAACTATGCTATTAGAGAATAATATTTTATTGCATTTTTTAACTGATTGTTGCAGCAATAATTTACGTGAAGATCCAAAAAAATTAAGAACTAATTTAAAAAGAAATCAAAACAAACTAATAAAATATACTAGAGGAATGAAAATATTTAGATGTTTGGCCGCTTCCATTGATAAAATCGGAAAAATATTTTTATCGTTCCGACCTACTTCCGACGAGTCAGCTCGATTTAGTGTTTAAATGCGACCGATTACTGCACCGACTTCACGGATGTTGAACGAACTCATAAATTTACCGGTGCGTGGTTCCTCCCCTTCTTCCCTCCATGGCGCGACTTTATAAATGACACCGGGTTCGTCCAGGGGGAAGAGACGGGTTTAAGGACGTGGGTTATGATAAAGGTGCTTAACACGTATTTAAAGGTGGCACACTTTTGAAAAACCAATCGGTGACCGATAGAGACAAAAGCTAACAGCCTTTTTCTCTCGTTTGTTGCCTTTGACCGGTAAATTTATTTGTTCGGATTACATTACCCGATACAGGTCATTTTACTAAGGCATAATATACCGCTACAATCATTATTGAGTGCATTATAAATCAAAGTATTGAGGTTTCCGAGAAAGAGTTAAGATAAGTTAAATGTGAAAATAGGAGACCAAAAACTACAGCTATCGAAGCACTTATTTTGGAAGTGTTTTGGACCAAGATGAACAAAGTACTAAGTAAATCAAAAGAAGAACTGCGTTTTTCATATAAGGACGGCAATTGATTTAGAATGACTTTGCGTAATTTGGTTAAAAAATTGGAGACATTCGTACGGAAGGTGGTTTTGCACGAAAACTTGGTATTTGAAGTAAAGTAATAGGTGTAGATTGAAGGCCCTTAAGATGTGGATGAGGAGAAGAATGGAAAAGGTAAATGAATGGAAAAAAATAGAATGAAGAAATACTAGATATTGTGGCGGAGGAGAGGATATGGTTGGGAGAAATCTAAAGAAGGCAGGAAAGGGGATGCAAAGCATTTTAATTTGGGATGGAAAGGTGAAGTCTTTGAGGGGGGAAGAGGTTAGGCAGGCGCGATGGGGATAGAAAGAGGATACACATGTTTGATTGAATGGTGTGTGGAATTGAAGAAGGATTTATTGTATTGCGGGGTGTCAGGTTGTGTCTTGTTGGAAGGAGTTCAGAAATGTAGTGGTTGTTCAATCAGTGTTTCAATCTAAAACCTACCCTAAACGATAGACTACCAAATAATAACATAAGCCCGAACTTCGTTTTAATTAAAGGTAATTAAACTATAAAATGCCTGAAATACAAACATTTTACATATATTTATTTCAAAAACCTTCTGCAAATTAAAAAAAACATGGCGAAAATTTTAATTAAAGAACTTTTTCTCCCAAAATGTATATCAATCCCAAAAAATATTGTCAAACTTGAGCGTTTTCTCAAAAACACCACTCATTAATATTAGCATCATTTTTGCATAAAATATGTTCATAATATTAAGACCCGTTTGGCATTATAAACCTTCTTTTTAGAACTTTTATATCAGAAAATTTTTGTACCACGGATCGTATTTAAAAGAAAACTAATCCTTTGTTCACTTTTCTCAAACGCTTTTACGAACCATAATTAATATAAATCTTATTAATCTCAGTAAATAATACGTCCTGCTCTCATAAAAAATCTCATCTTGCGTGTTTATTGATGTATATATTTACAAATCTCTTAATTTAAGTTCATTGTTCCAATATTAATTGGCAACACAGCTGTACGTTGACCTATTTTGTAGCATAAAACAAAAAAAGTGAAAACATTGCTAACATTTTCGCGTCAGTAGGTGGGTTATAGGGAACTATTATTTTCTTAACTTAATTTTTATTTGTTACGCATACAAAAACAGCTGCGACAGGCATTTTACATTGGAAGATCAAAAGATAAATATATATGAACAAGATAAGTATAAAGAGTAAAAGAAACGGCTGAGGCCACATAAAGATTGCTAAGCAACCAAACATTCACGTTATGTGTACACGATACCTCGTTCTAGCTGAGGCCATCCCCTCAGCTGCCGTGCCGTCGATGGGCGCGCTAGCAGTTCACCGCCCATATCGCTCGTTCCCTCAAACCGGAAAACATGTTTACTATCTTCTCCCAGCGTCCAGTTTGTTGGTTAAACGCGTCTCCCCGCGATGTGTCTCGCTCGTTTGAAATGTTTGTTCGCGTTTTATCGGGGATGCCTTAAGTACTCCCCGCCACCAAGCGAGAGGAGGGGCTCCTCGGATAATGGCATTAATGTTAAAAACAAATCACTCGACCTTGATGCGGGAGCGTTTTCATGCCTCTCTTCGTCAGCTCCCTCACCTTTCCCCCCCCCCATTCTCCCCCCCATCCCCTCAAACTAATTCCTCACCACACGGAAAGTGGCGAATGGACACCCTATTGAGGAAAAACCGTAGAAATAATTGGATAGGAGGAGTATGTGGGAAGTGAAACGATGGGATTAGCGACTCCCCCTCGCCAATGGTTGGGGATATTGTGTTTAACATGTTATCTGGGCGGTCGAGCTTCCTCTACCACTACCGAAAGGTATGTACATAAGTACAGCTCTACCAATTAGAGGGCAAAACGTCATATTGAGACTATTGAAAGAAGGATGCAAAGTAGTCGGTCGAGAAATAAAAGAATCACACCGTGGTGGAGTGAAAAACTTGTTCGAATTACCTTTCGCTATGAATTTCGCATCCATAAGGAATAGTGTAATCACCGATCTTCGCGTAAAATAAACATGAATATGCATTAAAATGATGGCAAATTTACAATATTAGTTCGTAATGATTTGTTTGCAACATTCAAACAAGACAATCGAGGTCTTATATCAAAGAAATTTTATCCCAGGGGGTATACATGAATCCAGAAAAAATATTATTAAACTTGAACATTTCCACAGAAATACCAATCTTTTATAAATATTACACACCCCTACAAAAAAAATTTTAGCGTAGTTTAAAATGTGTACTTCTTCACAATGGTAACAGGTTTGGCGCAATACCAATCGCTCATTCAACTAAAATGAAAGAAGAATACGATACAGTAGCATTGGTCTTACAGAAGATAAAATACCAGGAACATCGCTGGGTAATATGATATGGGAATATTATATTAATAATTTTTAATATAATATTCCCATATCATTATGTAGAAGATTTTTTTGCGTAACAACATATATATATCTTGAAAACTATAGCTGATAGGAAAAAACTAGTGTCATAATTGGATTCAGCACCCCAATTGTTCTTTAAATCAACATTAAAAGCTCCGGCACCAAAAACACTGTTGGCCTGTGTTATCGTTTGAAATTAAATGCAGTGATAAAAAGGTGAAGATCTTTTCGTCATAGCGAACGAATACCTGGTCGTGATTCAGCACATGCTGAAAATGCAGCAGACACGGATTTTTTTATTTATTTATTAGATAATCTACCGGTTAAGGTAGGTTTTTGGATGGACACCACTGGAATTTTTTATGCCTATGGTTATTTTTGGCTTGGTAGTGTAGATGCTAGAGTTTGGCCGCAAACCATAAGGGTATATTTTGCTTTTGGGTGGCTTTAGTACCCCTTCAACTTCCCTCAAGCTGCACAATTGATTGAGTAGAGATTTAGGCAGACTTCCAGGGAAACAAAGGGGAAAAAGAGTGGGACCGTCTCAGCTACCCTTATTCATAAATGTCAAACTCTATATGAGGCGTGATAGTCAAGTGGGTCGAGTGGTGGGTTACTGTCCGGAGTGGCCGGGTTTGATTCTGGTTACTATAAGCTTCACACAGCTGTGTGGTTTTCGGGTACCATATATTCCTGGAAAACTGAAAACCCTACAGGAGGAAGGGTTCTCTCCTCCCCCCCGTTACCCTGAAATATGAAAATTCCGATTGCGCTTGCGAGGAGCGTAAGATGAAAGCTATTTTCACCTACCTAAGCGTCCTTCGAGTTGATTATGTGATACTAAGGCCCCAAGTACGAATTCTGCTCAACCTGTACCAGCCAAAAATAATGGGTGGAATACCATAATATTTTCCTCTTCGGATGAATAATGTCTTCCAGCTCTCAGCCCAGTTCTTTCGTCAGTGTTCACACAATGGTAAGAAGCTATGACTTAGTGATATAACAAATAATATCGAGAGGCTACTAGACGAGTTCAGAGACTAACCGGTCGGCTATCTCTTTATTCCCTTGACATTTTTGATAGTTACCTGGGTTTGATTTTTAGCTTATTAACACAGAACACATAAATAGCAACATTCCAAGGAGTTCTCAGCAATGAAGTTATAAAAATACTCGATGGAAGAATAGAAAGTATAAATTCTGGTAACAATATAGATTTGGCTACTGCTTAAAGTCTTGCGTGTATCAAAGATGCGTGTATCAAGACAAGATCTGGCCGCGTCACCTTCTCACACCGTCACTCAAGGCTTGTTGACCAAGTAACAGAAGGAGCGTTTATTCCGCTAAACAGCATAAGTAAAGAGGAGGCTCACTTTGAAGCTAAGTCTGAGTATGTTGTGATGGGTTTTGAATATGCTATAGCCCTATTATTATCCTTAGTTGGACAGAGTAATCGACCCGAGACATGGCGGTGCTTACAAATTTACGCTGTAGGCATGGCCTGTTGTGAATTCTGCAGAAGGAAGTCACTTCACAGTGTTCCGCAATTTATAACTGCATTGTGCACTACTAAAAGGTGGGGAACATATTCAGAAGTCATAGCAACTACAATATGAGAGTAAATCGGGTTGAAAATAATTTAACCACCTTAAAGCATTCAATTGCTGTTTGTAGTTATGTACATGCGAGGTAAGATGCTAATACTTTTTACTGTAAAAAAAATCACATTTAAGTATTAAACGAATGTTGACTAACAAGTAATACTAATTAATCCGTTGGTGACAGTAGCAATAATTATCCTAAACCTTCATCGTACAGATAAGTAATAATATATGTGAAATGATATGGGCATAAAACTAACAAAGTATTTCGTAAAACTCTTGATTACTATCACCATAGTACTTGAAATTTTTGTTTCCTGTTAATTTTATAGTTTTTACGTAAAGAATAACCCAATTGAATTGTTATATTGGTCATGGTGACATTTCAATTCGCTTGAGTAGTGCATTGTAATTAATTAGGGTTTTATTGTAGTATCGGATATCAAGTTTTTCAAATTTTTTTTCAGAGAGACAAAGACAAGTATCGTTGAATTCTATGGTTTCAGGCTCAACTTTGTGGAGGTTCATTTTCGTTTAAAATGAATACACTTTGTAACTTCCACACGATTTTTATTCGTACTACCGATTTCAACGCTTCGGCGTCATCATCAGGTACCTGGTACATCAGGTACCAGGATGATGTCGCTGAAGCGTTGAAACCGGTAGTACGAATAAAAATCGTGTGGAAGTTACAAAGTGAATTCATTTTAAACGACAAGTATCGTTGTTTAGTCTGTGTTTACCCAAAACTAACCCTAAACAGAAAAATACTCTTGATAACAATTCTATATAGAAATAAATTATTTAAATTTTTGGAAAACCAAAAAGCACTGGACAATAGTCACATCTATATATATGGTGTTTACTGATGCCCAGCCTATGATCAGGGTTAAATTATAAAATGTTATCCATCCTATTCTTAAGTTAGCACCCAAAAGATTTTCCGCAAAATTATGGGAAGAATTGTATTGCAATCAAACTATCATAATAGTTTCAATTTGATATTTTCACAATTTTTTTAAATTGTCGCAAAGAAATCCAGGGATTAAGTCTAAATCTGGGTCACCAGTACTTCAGGAAAAACTTTTTTGGCCCGGGACACAAAAAGGTTTGAGCACCACTGGGCCATACCCAAAAAACTGCTTTGACTTTTTGAGGCAGGTCAGGGACTAGTCTGCATAGGACGGATAGAGGGAAAGCTCTGTACTCATGGTCTGCTTTCTTTCAAGGGGAGAGCGTCTTCTAAAGAATTCAAAAATAGTCTGTCGACACCTGTACCAAGCGGTTAAACCCAAATGTATTCGATGAATTCCTTTTTATAGCAATCAAATTCTTCTAAAACTTGGTATTTGTCTACAAGATCATATTTAGGAAGAATTAAATATCAAGAGATCTTCCGAAGAGAGAAAGAAATACAATATATGGATGGATTGTCCATGATTCTCGCCGTGGAAACGAGGTCATTCTAACATGTTTGCCAATAGTTTACTCCTCAAAAAAGTCTAACTTATGGATAAACATGACCATGATAAAAACAAGTGAAGAAAGAACAAATGAGGATTTTTATGAATGATTGAATAAGAATAAGGTAGATAGTGAAATTATTGTTTTGATTCAGTAGTTATTCTATGTTCAATCTGTCGGGGAATGCAGTGAACAGTATCCGCGAAAATTCGTGCCCCCACCAGTGGCGAAGTGGAAGCTGTGATTCGATTTTTGCATTCAAAAGGATAGGCAGCTGCCCAAATTCATCGGGAATGTTGTCTAGTACATCGGGATTGAGTGAAGGCGAGGTTGGACAAAGATGTCGACACTTAAAAAAATGGCGCAAAAATGTGCATAATGAAGAGCGAAATGGCAGGTGCAGTGTCCAGGTCGATGAAATTGTTCAACAAGTCGACCAAGAACTGCTATCTGTTCGGCGATTGATAGATGATAAATTTCCTCTTATTGGACGCACCACTATTTACACGGTCGTTACGGAAAAACTCCGATATCACATAAGGTATGCTAGGTTGGGACCGCAAATGCTTACCAACCAACAAAAAATCAAAGAATTTTGAGTGGACGAGTGTTCTTTGAGCGATATCGACAGCCCCAACCTTTCACCTAGCGACTATTTTTTTCCACTTTAAATTATCTATTGGTGGAAAACGGTTTGAACATGACGAGGAACTCATGACCACTGTTGTCAACTGGTTCAATTCCCTGGCGACGAACTCCTATGCAGAGGAATTAGATAAGCCATCACAACCTTAGTAAAAGTGCATAGAAGTTAACCGCGACTACGTAGAAGAGCGTCGTCGGTTTGTAGAAAACTAAAACCTTCAACAAAAACCTTATCTAACAAATATATTTTTTGTGACCAAACAGCTTTTACTCTACAAATAACCCTCTTAAATATTCACAAAAAATATTAACATTAAAATTAGAAAAGAAAACACAAGAATAGTATGTTGCGTAAACGGATAAATCAATTGAATTATGTCAGATTGATATAGGAGACAGGATTGGAAGAAGTGCTAATATGGTGCGACAGGACTTTAACCAAGATATATGGATCGAAACGACCAACAAAGGATTTGGTGCGGGGAGGGTGAAGAAAGAAATCAATGATAGAAACGCTGAGGAGACGAAGGAATAGGTTTATTGGACAAATAATGAGCACTGGAATCCCACAAATGCTAACAGTGAGAGAAAAACTAACATAGAAGCGCCAAATGGGAAAATCCACGACAAGGTAGAAGACACGGAAAATGAAGGCACAAGAGCATTTAGCAAATGGTGAGAGTGAAAGAAAAATTGTGGGGGTTGAACTAATGAACTGATACTGAAAAAGACAGCCCATGATATAGGCGAAACAAAAAATGAGAGACACAAAAACGAAGAATTGAGCCATAAATTCATTAAGAGAAAGATTGTAAAGGGAGTCGAGTGCTTGACTCTATCAATTTAAATATAAGATAGAACGGAGGATGCAACGAGATGTTAAGTATTTACCATTTTGATAAGCTTTTCTCTGATAATTGGTAGCCTTAAGTGTAGTATATTAAATTGTGATGATATAACAGGGTTATCCTGCATTAGCTTGAATCGAAAATGGCATCGAAAATCCAATTTTTTATGTTAGTCTTTAAGGCACTAGTGGACTACCACCGGAAGAATTATGGATTATTGTTGCAGATGTACATGTTGTTCTCTCAAAAAAACTGATATCATATGCGCACTCATAAAAAAGATTTAATACCCTTAAAATAAAATCAACCTCCTGCCTTTATTTAAAATATATTGAATAATTTGTGGAAAAAATAGCCGAAATCGCATTTGTAAATGAATTGGCGCCTCTGAAATAGTAAAATATTAGTTTTGAAGTGTGTTTCAGCACTGAATAAGTACCTCAGATTACTTAGAAAGTGTACGGTATGTTCATATCATATCTATTTACAATGTATGCATGAATGGGTGTTACATTATTTTCATCACTAGCCATCAATGCATAAACTAAAGTGACTCATGGATTAGTTCAATCACGATCCAAATTCCTTAAATGACTGCATTAAGGGTTAAAAATAAGGGCAATAAACCGAAGTATTTTGTACTGTCTATTTTTTTAGGCTCAACTTTGTGGAAGTTCATGTTCAATATTTATTTTATTAAGAACACAATGTACAGGTATACATCCACTGTTCTTTAATATCGTACGACTAGTGTCAACGCTTAGGCGTCATCATCAGGCACTTTGGTTTTACTAAGCGTTGAAACTAGTTGTACGATAATAAATAACAGTGCATGTATACATTGTGTTCTTAATAAAATAGATATTAAACCAAAGTATTGGTTTGATAGATAATTGTTGACCTTACCTCATACCAAACACTTTGGGGTTCATAGAATTTCCTGGTAGGGTTAAGAAGGCCATTTTATTTCAACGTCAATTAGAAACATAAGACTTCCTAAGAAGATCTGGTACCAAATAAATCACACAGCTGGTGTTTAGCTCAGAGAAATTGTTCAGAATTGAACCGAAGACGCGGTAAGCAGCCCAACGCCCTACTCCCTAGACCACTGCACTCTTTCATATAAGTTTTGTCAAAGTTGTATGCTTAAGGTTTATGAAATAAGACGGAAGAATATTATTGTTATTTGGAAATTTACGTAAGCTTATTGTCCTCTGACATCACGTCTTTTTCCTCAGTACAATACGTATACTGACATTTCTGGAATACCCTTCGCGATACCTTGGTGTTTGTTATCTCCAGACTCCTGCACAATAGCCTCAGAATTCATTTAAAACTGTAGTAAAATAAATAAAAATGGTCGGTAAACAATTATTTGCGAAAAAAGTAGTGTTAAATTTTGAGATGATCCCACAGTGAAGGGGGGCTTCTACTTTCTATAAAATAACGGCTCTAGTCCCAGCAAATTGCGGTAATTTACGCGGAAGATTGAAATTATTCGGAAAGAATTTATTCCTAGCGTAAAAAAACTGCTCAAGCCATTTTTTTTAAGGTATTGAATCACTTGATTGAAAAAATTTGGTTAAATTTACTAAAGGATTTCTTAATACGACTCGTGCATCGTCGAGTTGCGAGATTTTCAGGCACTTAAATTGTCGCAAAAAGATTATTAAGTGGATTTGACTGGATTATCCTTTTTTAAAATGGAATTGAAACTTTACTGATTTGATTGCCAATTAGATTATGCAGAGGTGGTCCTCGGGTTAGACTGCGTGAGACACATTTTTGGCTCAACGTTTCTCTCCCGCTGCAGTTAGCGTCTTCAGGAGCGAATCAGGATCAAAGTGTCTCTCGGGCAGTCTAACCCGAGAACCACCTCTGCATCTCTCAACAGCTGCGAGAGCCTCCTATCTACGGCCAATTGTATTAGTTATCAGTAATAAGATTTCATTATATTATTTACATGACAAGCAATTGCATGTCATAATGTTATAAACAAAATATGTTGAATTTCAAGAACTGCCTCCTCGGCTATTAACTCCTTGTTTATGTATTTAAAGAAATACACATTTCGTTCAGGTGCAGTCAATAAGTTCTATTTGTGGTCATATGATTCCAATTGAACACGAATAAGGCCGTGAATTTCACATCCATTATGGAGCTATTTTGAGAGAAATTTTCAAATAAATGTGGAGGCTTGGTTTAAAAAGAGATTATTCTCATTGATTCTATTGGAATGCTACGGAATTAAACGATTTGAATTCCAAGCTTAGACAATTTTAAGTAAAGTACTAGTAGTTTTAGAGCAGGGGGCAGACAGCTAAGGTCATTTGCGCCATTAGGAATGGATGGGAGAGGGATGAAGGGTAGAGTGAAACCAGGCGACGTCTTTAGCCTACTTTTATGGAAAGTCGCCAAGAGAACCGCAATTTAACATCCCATCCGACGGACGGTGTACTCACT
This sequence comes from Hetaerina titia, assembly GCA_037158775.1. Taxonomy (NCBI): domain Eukaryota; kingdom Metazoa; phylum Arthropoda; class Insecta; order Odonata; family Calopterygidae; genus Hetaerina; species Hetaerina titia. Next base: position 65,960,488 of record CM073776.1, on the reverse strand, counting down.
CAAAGTGCTCTTAACAAAGCACTAAAGTAGGGATCGGTACACCAATGAAAAATATGTGTCGTCTCCAAGATTCGAACCCGGGTCCTCTCGGTGGGAAGCCAGGACGTTAATGAAAGCAATATCCCGATCCGATTCACATTTAAAGAAAAAAAGATAATTTTCTTTATGTTATAATTTGAACTCATCTCATTCATCGTTTACATACGATAGTCGTGGAAAATATTTTTACATTTGTGATCTGCTCAAATCCGCCTTCCTCACCTCTCTTGTGTTCGTCCTTTATGTGTGTTCCTTTCCCATTTCCTTATCTCTATTTCTATGTGAATGAATATTTGTTCGCCGTATGGCGGGATTTCGAGTTTGAATGTGTGTGTGTGTATATATATATATATATATATATATATATATATATATATATATATATACTATATATAACCACACACAAGGTAATCTACCGATTAAGGTAGGTTTTTGGATGGACACAACTATCAAATAAATATTTTGTGACTCCTAACAAAACACAATCCACCAACCTACTATTCACCAAGTTCCTTTTCATCTCTGTGTACTTCCTTCCTCCCTTCATCCCATCCAACATCCCTACCCTGCCTTGCCCTTTCCTTGTTTGCCTAACATTCTCCCCTCTATTACAGTTTTCAGCATCCCACTGCGATCAATACGCCCTTTATAGATTTTTCCTGTCTCCTTAGGATATCTTTTTATTAATTATTTCTGTCATCAACTCCCTCGTTCTTTTGAAAGTATCTTTGTCTTTAATGTCCTTTCTATCTCATCGTCAAGTATTTCCGGGCTTAAGCTATCTTTATCTACGTCAATTTCCTTTTCTATGTATAACATTTTCGGCCTAAGTTCTTTAACAAACAGTGCTTATATATAATCCTTTCATCTCTCTTGGATCTTTTCTGTGTCAATTATTATCTTACCCCACTTATCTATAACTGTTAGCGCAGATCTTCCCTTCTTATGTTCCGATAGTGATTTAACCTTGCTGTATTGCGCACCAATTTCACTCTTCCTCTCGAAACTTTCCATATCCTCGCACTGTTTTTTCCATTATGCATCTTTTGCTTTATTTGTTGCCCGTTTCTATTTAATATTCAATTCTTTGTCATTCAATTTCCTAACATTTTTTTTACATTCTTTCATTTCTTCTCTCATCCATCCTTGTCGTCATCTCGCCCGTGATCCATGGTTTTCATGTCCTTTTCCCGTTAATGGTTCCCATAGTACCTTTTGTGGCTTTCTATATAGCTGTTGGCGAATTCTCCACACACTAGAACGAAAACTCAGCCAATTCTACGCATTTTCGCACGTCCTCATCCTTTCTCCGTTCGCAGTCAAGGGGGAATTTATGTCCTTCACATGCTCTCTACACTCTCCATATTCTCCACCGTTGTGTATTTCATCCAATGTCTCGTGTGCGTAGACACATTCATGAAACCATTCACTCAACTGCACCGGCGTCGTTCTTGAGCTCTGAATGTGAAGTTGACGAACGAAAAATTGCTGCGAGGAAATGCGGAATCCTCATCGTATACAAGGAACGTAAAGGGAGCTCTCAGTGAAGAATCAATGGCATTCCAAAATAGCGTGCGGGATACCGGCTGGATTTCCTTGAATTCCCTTGGAATCCAGAGGGGAAAGCCCTCAGTACTGCAATGTATTCCGCGATGGATTTATTTGATTGCTCCGCGCCAGCCCATTCACTCCTTTCTGGTGTATTATTTAATTTATATCCCAGATCTTCATCTTAAGTATTATAACCACTTATAGCCGCCCAATATTAACTAATGATTATGCTAGAATCATCCATCGGCAATGATAGATTTTTATTTTAAAGAAATATAGGGAAAAATTGAAGTTTGGGAATCATTGTATTTGAAGGTGCCAAAACCCCTGAAACATTTGTATTTTATATGTCATGATGGGTAAAGTACTAGGTGTAATAATTCGTTTATTTTGCAATAAATATTTACCATATACCAATGAAACTTTTGCTTTATTCCGTAATTAGAATTAGGACAGTCTCGTATATCCCTAAATAATTTTATCAGGTTTGTTAAAAACTGAACTTTTTCACCACCGTCAATTGAAATTTTACGCATTTGAAGTAAGTGTATATTTGAAATGTTTACCAAAGTCTCAGGTACTATCGAGTTCAAAAACGATTTGCGTCCTTGGTAGTTTATCAAGACACCATTCCTCCACCTCCATCTTTCTTTCAGTTAGACGATTAGTTTATTCATGTTCAAAATTACTGTCAAAATATTTATTCGTTAATTTAATGCTTATTTTTGAGATTATTAGCGTACATTCTCATCCTAGACTCTTCATTTTAGCTAAAAGTACATATTCTTATGCTACTTTTAAGAAATGTAGTATTTATCGAAGGGTTAGATTAAGTTTAAAATATCAGTTACAATTTGATTTACATTTTCATTCTAATGGAACGGCGAAGCGGATAAATTCTAGGTTAAATTTTTAAAAAAACATTGATAAAAAATGAGGATATGTGAGATGGTTGAGTTTGTCATATTTGATAGAAAAGACAGGTCATGCGAATGCAGCATACAGAGTCTTTTAAAAACACAGAGTTTGAATTTCTGGGAAATAGAAGACGCTATAGAATGCGCAGTTCCTTTGCCGAAGCATTCACAAATGTCATTTAGGAAAGGGCAGCAGAACAATGAAAATACTCAACCGCAAAAAAAATACAAGGCCTCTTTTGAGTTTTCATGCCATGACTCATGTTGGCAAACGTTCAGTCCACATTAATATTCCGGAAAAACAGGTCAAAATAATCTTATTCTGATTTACCAATTAGTTATTAAATGATATGGCACTTCTTTACTCTTTCCGAAGTACATTAAGAAGATCGCGAATTTGTAAGCTCTTCAGAATTGTTTTTAGCCCTTTATAGTGAACATAGTTACTCTCCGCCGCCTATTCAGTAGGAAACATTTCAATCTGAAAACAGTGTCACTTCAGGCCAACGATAGATGATGCTCTTAATTAGTAAACAACCAAAGAGTTATGGGCGATTACACCACGCCATTAGTCGTGAAATAGCAGGATTGCCCTAATTATTGTTTTCTCAACCATTGCTGGAATGAATCTATTTTTTCCCCTATCAATAGTTATTTTCTTTCTGTAATAGTTTGTCACACGAAATGATAAATCGAAAATTCTTCATTAAAGCAATTGTTTTGAGTTGAATGTAAACTCCCGGCGAAGAAAATTCACAAGCCATATTCCACATTATAATAAAATAATCAAAACCTTGTTCAAATAATTAAAAATAAAAAAAATACTAATAGTCATGGAATTGAACGAATAAAAATGTTGACTAATAATTAGCAGTATATTACTTGTCCGTTCAAGCCGAACATACACTCACCCTTTAAACTCTGTGCAACAGAATTCATCTCGGCGTTCCGATAATCTTGTCGGACCAGAAGAATTCGCTCCAATTCCATTGTTGATTACAGTTCTAAAAGGATCAAAAACCAGGAATTATTAATGCAAATCAAGGCAAATGTAGGTCATTTTACGAAATATGGAACTAAAAATATTATGATGCAAACAATGTTTTAATAATTTTATCGGAATATCGTTAATTTGGGATGTCGGCGTTCTAATGTAAGATGTTACATGTATTTAACCGTTGAACAGTATGCCTGTAAATTGAGGTCACTCATGTAACTCTAAAGCATTTCTTGTTGAAACACAATAGCAATTGATTACTCTTTTAGTTTATGGTAGATTTAAGGAATTTTGAGTTTCACCTACCATTATAACATGTATGAAACATTGTAACATTGTAAAATGTGTGAAAATAAATAAAATTCATTTGAGAGAGAACAGAAACGTAATTGTTCCGTCGTGAATTCATCTTTTGGTAAATGGAATTTAAGGCAAAAACTCTGAAGAAAAATGCCAAATGACTTCATTACCGTATTGGCATATATTTTATACTCCATCTTCTCTTCTAGTGAGCCCACTCTTTCTCCTCCTTTTCTCTCCAATAATCTTTTCTGTTTCCCGAGTTATTTCATATCAACCGTAATTTTGCTATGCTGTTATATTAGCGTAGGAGACGGTTTTCTTCCTTACGAGTTACTCAGACTACGAAAGAACTCCCACTCTAAATTAACTTCTTATTTAATCCGAATAATTAATTTTAGCAGCACTAATTAAGTTACAATTACATAAACGTGATTTTGCACGTCCCATATCGACAACCGCAATCGTAATTTAAGAACAGTCTCTTACCATTCCCTTTTCGCTGTTATTTATCAAAATCCGAGCCACATATAAAATTGATAATTCACCATCAAATTCAGTGCGCCAATGGAAATTTTAAGTTTCTTAATCACGAAATTTTTTACCTCGTTGGTGCTGTCCTCAACTTAATTACCTATATTCCATAAAATATCATAATTATTCAAATTGAGTCTTAAAGCAATCAACGTATTTCTGTAAGGATTTTCTCTTTCATTTTGGAGGAGAACTGCCATCGTGGCCTAAATCGTTAAGGATTTTTTTCTTCTTCTTTTAACTTTTACGCTCCGACGGATGTCATTCTCTTTCTTTCAGGAAAAAAACGACATCCGCAATTTTTTTCTTTGGACGCAAAAAATGGAGAAAAATTTCTGCGTAGGTCCGCAGCTAAACGGAAACTCCAGTGTCTGAGCTCTCTCCTCTCCCATTTCCCCAGCCCTCCCTTTCTCCCCCTTTCTCTTGCTTCACTCCCAACCTCCAAAGGCGCTTTAATGGCGCCTGAACTGTTGAATCGACCTCGTGAAAATGACGAATAATGAACGCCGCTGATGTCATGGGGCCTCATGGATGTAGAGTAGGAGGGGGAAGGAAGGAGATCAAGTAGATCAAGAAATTGGAAGCCTTACTTCTCAATCAAGAAGCTCTGCAATTCGAACCCCCTATGAGCCTGCGACTAGATTTGGAAAAAAGGATTAATGCCGATGGTGAAATACTCTTTTCCATTTTTTCAAGTAAAAGTTTTCAATTTTGATACACATAGAGGGGTCACCCAGGCTCTCACGAGACTGTTGTTTTTACTAAGTATAGAGTACAGTACTGAGCGTATATATTTAAAACATAATAGTAGACTATATAATTTTTTTAAAGTAAACACTATGTTTATGCTGTAAAAAAGTGTCACCCAAAATGTTCAAAACGTTTTAAATGACTTCTTCCATGTCAAAGTTACCTGTGATTTTTTTCACTCCCACTGCCTAAAACAGTTAATCTCTCGCGATTCACTCAAAGTGTGCTAAAGAAATTAAACTCATTAAAAAGTTACAAGGTAAAAAATGAAATTAGTTGAGGAAATAAAAAGGCATAAATTTTCAAATTAGTATTTTGCAACAATTTTTCTCCCACGTTTATGATTCTTAGACAAACCCTTGGACCTCCCAAAAAAATAAACTACCGGATACGAAAGAAAGAGACATACGAGCGTAGGTTGGTTATGGACGAAAAAACAGCGGATAGGAGTATCAGCGGGAGATGCAAAAATTCAATTTTCCCACTTGAAGATTTGCCTAATGTTTTAGTCTAGTTATGGCCGGGGGTCTTGAACCCCGTTGTAATATTTTGTACTCTAAATACTAAGTTCAAACGCTTTGATTTGGGAAAACTAATATAAGGAGTATGGAAACCTTCCTCAAAACACTATTCCCAATGTCACTTAAAGGTGGTAAGACTAGTCCGTCTAGTGTGAAATACTTGTCACAGATCTTTAACTGACAGATTTCTTACACAATAACTCGTCAGAATGCTAAGGTTTAAGCTGTATGCAAAGTATAAATCACGAAGAAAAAATATTTCCTGCTGATATCTGATCTACATTTATTAAGTAGCTAGTTTCACGATTAAACAGCCGAGTCACTATTCGAACTCGTGACATTAGGGTTGCCTCACCGTCAAGCCATCCAACAATGTCGTCTTGGTTGCCAACTGTTTTTCCGTCCTTGTAAGGGTAGTGTCAATCGACGGAAGAACTTCATCACAATTAAGTATCGACATTTCTTAGGACCGGAGGTCACTATAATTTTTCGAATCTGATGGGGTTATGCTTAGATAAAATGTAGTATTTACTCATAAGAACAGTATTTACGTCGCTAGTTGAATCTGAATAAGACTGAAGAAATGTCGGCAATTGATAGAACGTTTTAATTTTTCTCAAGGAAATCTTTAAGTATTGAGAGAATTTGCAGAAGCATACTTTACTGCCTAAATAAATGATAACGGTCAGAAATCTTCTGGAAAAAACTGAGCTAGACCTTTATGGACTAACCCACAGATACTGTTTACCTACAGGACGTCCGTGCAGGCTTAGAAAACTCCTCTCCGCACCCTCTTCTACCCTCGCCTGGTAACAGTTCCCCTTCGGAAGCCGTCGCACGGGAATAAGAGGAAATCAAATTAAGGGGAAAAAAGGAAGAGAACAGAAAACGACCCCTTCTTAACGCTCTTATTTTATACCCGTCGTATCCCGGATCCAGCCCTGCCCCAAGTTCTTACACACCTCGCCTACGGAAGGCGCCGGCGCGAGGAAGGAAAGAGAGAGAAGGAGGAAGGAAGAGGAGAAATGTGTTCGCGTTGGAGAGAAAGAGATGAAGAGGAGGAAAAAAGCGAAAAGCGATAAGCGCAAAAAATCCTCGAAGGAGAAAAGAGAGGAGGAAGATTAATAGTAAAAAAAGAAACGAGACAGTGAACAAAAAAATAAAGAAAATGACGTTCCGGTAGCGAGCGAGGGTTTCTTTGGAGTGGAACTCTTTAAGTGGAGGGAGGGGTAAGAGAGAAGATTCGGCGAAGGGGGAAAGAGAGGGGAACTCCATGGATTTTGGAGGAGTGCACGCCTTGAGGAAGGGAGAAAGATGGAGAAAGGAGGGATGGGAGAGGGAAGGGGAAAGAGTGAGGGAGACAGGGGAAGAACCTTTTAAGGAGAAATTCAGTACTTTAAGGAGAGGAAATTGAGAGTTAAAAACAGGATGTATGACGGAAAGGAAGAAAATGAGAGGAGTCGGGTGAAACATGGTCAGTCATGCCTTCTCGTCATGTGAGAATTAAAAATCGCGAATGGTTTCATCGCGTACCAAAAAAAAAAACGTTCTTTCATCAATTTGGACATGTAATACGTACCTTGTATTCCATATCATACTCCTATCGCGGGAATTGGCAATTTTCGGAGCGAGCCGATTTGTACCCAACTACTCTCCTTGTGATTGAAAATTTAGATACAGGAATAAGTGATACGTAAATGAATCGTAAAAAAAATATTTCCTCTCTACTCTCATCACACCCATTTTCTCACTCTAATACATGGGTCGATATTGGAAACGGATAACAAAAAATATTTACGCGCAGTATCAAGTTAGCATCGCAGTAGACATTTTTGCAACACCAAAGAACCGTACACATAGGAGTGATCGAGAGAGAATGAGAGAAGAAGTAAGAGAAGAACCTTGACTTTGACTGAAGCTTCTTTAAGGAGAAGAGGAAAAGATGCAGGAGAAGGAAGTAGAGATTGAGAGGGTGAGAGAGAAGGACTGACAAGAGAGTGATGATCTAAGGTTTCCAAGGAGGAGCTAGCACGCTTTAAGTAAAGAAGGAAAGAATGAATACTCGTCACTCTGCGTAGAAGCAATTATGAGCGCTAAGGAAGCATTTCAAATTGTTTTCTTTCATGTTTTTCGTAGTAGAAACTAGAGATAAACAGTATTTTAAAAGAGAAAATATTAATGTATATTTCAGTTCTTGTGTATAAATATATTGTTATGACATTTAATTTAATATTTGAACATTTTACGGGCATTTTACATTTTTGATTTCTCGCGTCTGAGTATTCCAATTCAATACGGAATTTAAAAAAGGAATAATTTATTAAACGTTGCAGTTCTGTGAGGACAAGCATTCAACGTATTAAAGAGATCGAACGCAGAGAGAAAAAAACAAGGGAAGGAGGAAGTACAACGCTAAGAAAGAAGAGATGATGAAGAGGGGTAAGAAAAAGAAAGGAGGTGAATTCCTCGATGTGCTAATGCGAGGTCGTATTCTGACCTTCCCTTTCACCCGACCCAGACCCTCCGCCCGTCGCCTCCGTTCACCACGGCCTTCGATCCGTCCGCAGAGCGCTCTCCCACCCCCCCCCCCCTCCCTCCCTCTCCGCGCCCCATCACTCCCGTCTCCCCCCGTTTCCTCATTCACCCTCCCCGTACACTTCTCCCCCTCTCCTCCTAACCCTCCCACACATTTCCCCACGAAAAACAAGAAAAAAGAAAGAGTTAAAAAAAATCCTCAGGCTTCTCCCACCGTTACTCCCCCCCCCTACTTCTCTCAATGGATTCGCGAGGAAACCGTCCCTCACCCCACAAAAACCCCTTCCACGCTTCCCGACCACCCCTCACCCTGTTCTACTTTCACTCCGAGAAGTCTTTTCACATTATTTTGAAATGTGCATGCATTTTTTTTTCGCGTGCGTTCCTCGTTTCTCCAATCCCTTCTCGTTCTAAACCCTTTCTCCCTCCCGCCAAGTTGAGTGAGATCCTTTTATTTTGGTCCCGCCCCCTCCTCTCCACTACCTTTCTCCACTCTTCTACTGTCTCTCTCTCTCTCTCTCTCTCTCTCTCTCCCCTTCTCCCTCTTCACTAGGTTTCCTTGTCGTGTGTGTCAGTTGCTATTATTGTTGCTATTGTTACAATTTATTTATTATTTTTTGCTCTCTTTCAGCCCGTTCCGCATCGACGTTTTTTCGTTACTGCACTCCCGTTCCCTCGAAGCTTTCAAGGGTGCGCAAGTGAGAGTGCGATAGAGGGATTTAGATTCGCATTTAAGTTTTATTGCGCCAGACTTTGACAGGGCAAAACGACTCCGCTCTTCAACCAGAAATGTGGCAATTTCACGTATTTGTGGCTTGACATTACACATGTGGATGAAAAGAGTTCATTAACAGATAGGCTGTACAGACAGTTATATTCTTCCGAGGAAGACGGAGTTCGAGTCCATCGAAATTATCAAGATATTACGTGTGAGTGTTCCTTTTATGTGTTCTCGTGCTGTTTGTTGCTGTCTAAGTTTTTTATTCAACCCTTCGGTGTTACTTCGAGGAAATCATCTATATATATATATATATATATATATATATATATATATATATATATATATATATATATATATATATATATATATATATATCGATGATGCGGAAGTACTCACGAGAGCAATATAACTTTTGGACGGCACAATAGAACACAGAATAAAACAGATAACACGTAAAAGGACACTCACACTGTAGATGATTTAAGCTTTCGGCCTACTCCGAGGCCTTCTTCAGGTCAGACCAATCAGTCTGACCTGAAGAAGGCCTCGGAGTAGGCCGAAAGCTTAAATCATCTACAGTGTGAGTGTCCTTTTACGTGTTATCTGTTTTATTCTGTGTTCTATTGTGCCGTCCAAAAGTTATGTATATATATATATATATATATATATATATAGACTGTCATTATATATATGTTTATATATATACATACATATATATAATGACAGTCTATGTATATATATATACTACAATATATGTATATGTATATATATATATATATATATATATATATATATATATATATAGTAGATAGACATATATTTATTCAAACATAGAAATAGGTATAAGGAAAGGGGATAGGAAAACACATAAAAGGTGAACACAGGACATGTGGAGAACGCGGTTTTTGAGCAGATCACGAATATAAAAATATTTTCGTCACCAGGATTTGAACACCGGACCTTCCACTTGCCGGGCGGATGTGCTACCAATTACACCACCAAGGAAACCCGATTTACATTGAGATCTGCGATGCTTTAAAACGCCCAAGTGCTCGAATCATTTGCCAAAGGAAGGCTTTTAGGGAGCTGTTCCACCCACCAAAGGAGAAATAGACAATACACACGAGAAGAAGGGACAGTTGGTTAGAAAGCATATAGTATCATAGAGAATAGGAACAGTACGTTTCATGGCACGCATAGTCAGAAGAAGAGATGAGCCACATTGGCCAGATACACATTCAGATACGAAGTCCCGCCATACGGCGCACAAATGAATTATTTCGAGTTTGAATGAATATTTGTGCGCCGCATGGCGAGACTTCGTATTTGAATGTATGTATGTATATATATATATATATATATATATATATATATATATATATATATATATATATATATATATATATATATATATATAATTTGACAGCAGCACATAGTATAAGAACATAAAACAGGAACACTCACAGGTTATTTCTTGATCATTTCGACGGAATTGACCTTCTTATTATTTTAAATATATATAATACATTAATAAATAAGTAATACATAGTTATACATAGTTAAATAAATAATATTTATATATTTTTTATTTATTTAGAAATATATATTTATTTAGGAATATTATTTATTAAACTATGAATGAATACAACTATAATATATATGGCTTTGCGGCTTTTCGTGTTTGATTATGCATACATATATATACTTAATACAGAGAAATGTTATTCATCCATACATATTACATATATATGCATTATTTCTTTACATTGTATATACATACACACGCATACTCGTATATATTTTTATTCTCATAAACGTATTTACGTTTTGGAAACGCCGATATTTTGTTGTTAAAACTGAGGCATAAGTATTTTTTTCCAGTTACCCTTGGTGTCATTTGATTGTGGACTAAATGAAGCGAGAAGACATGAGTACGGATATAGATACATATTTATAAATAGAGAGGTAGACGCTATCCCATGTGGAGTATTATAAATGTAATGGTCATTGTAATAGAAGATTAATCATGTGTAAGTTTGAGAGTAGAAAATCACAAAACCTTACAGAAAAACCATTACAAACTTTATAACGAAAGAAAGAAGTTATGCCTTCCGCGGAGGAGATTCTTCCCTCAACGTTAGTCATTTAAAGGTCACCTCAACGGATTTGTTATGGCTGATCTAATGTACTATAAAATGGTATGTTATCATGTTTTTTCATTCTCAACTTAGCTTGTGCTGCCGCGAGTCGATAAATGCATTGATTTATTTTTCTATATCATGCTGAAGAATGTTTTACCCGTTTAAACTGCCATGGAAAATAATCGGAGACATGTTCTTGAATTTTTTTTTTCGATGAAGATGGAGCTTTTGGATGGGAAAGCGGATGAGGAAAGGAGACGGAATTAAAATGAAACGGGATGTGAGCTGGAAATGGAGTTTATTTTTCGATAACATTTGCAAGTAGAGACTACGGACATGGTGCGTGGGGTGAGGGGAAAAACGGATAATGCGAGCAACTGGGATATTTGGGGTGGGGAGATGGTTTGGGAGAGGTGGGAAAGAGGAGGCATAGCAGCCACGAGGGACAGCGGGGATTGATTGATTCGGGGAGCAGTTTTCTTTTTCTTTTCCACAGCGATATCGTCGCGCTCTCGAATGCTATTCTTTTCTTGTTCGTCGGTTCCCTTTTCGATTTCGTTGTTTTTATTCCAATCGTCATCATTCACAGCGTTCGAGGAGTCGGCTGCGAAAAGAATCCGTCCCCCGTTTATGAATCGGTTCGTCTGTAAATTCAGTCCGTAACTTCCATTGTTTTTAACGTCCTGACACCCCTTCTCGGTGTGTGAGCAACCAACTCCCTGCAAAATTCTGCGCCACCCGCCCGTGTATCCGCATACCGACTCACGACGCGTTAGTGAGGATTCGATTCTATCGGACGACGATGTTTGGTCGATTCCCTGGGTAAAATACGCGTTAAGTTCCATCCAATCGAAGAAGATCTTTTTCGCAAATATTCATTCATTCAATTCGATCGATCAATCTGTAAACGTAAAATAAGACAACCGTTTGGGAAAGTTCTCTTTTTGTTTTCCTTTTTGGCAATATTTCCAAATCGACTTAAGCGTTTCGCACGCTACCTTTCCAACAGCCACGCCACTTTGACGACGATCTGATTTTGATACCGATTCCGTCATTCACCTGATGAATATGCTGAAGTAACGAAATACGGTTCGTACTTGGATTACTCCATGCGCTTGTGAAGATAATCAATGAAAAATATACTCTAAATTAATATGAAATCGTATTTATTTCCTCATATTTGAATGAATTGTCGATTTATAAACGCAAAAAATCTTTAAAAAGCAGGTGGAATTTTTTAGATTTCATTTTTTCATAATCACATTGACCCATAAAATAATTTATTCGCCAATGAAAATTAAAGATGGTAGTATTTCCCCTTAATAAGTTATATTTATTGTCAAGAATATTTTGTGCATTCTAAGTGCTTAGGCACAAGATCTCACCTAACTGGTTCTACGTTTGCATTGCATCTACAACTCAAGGGACTTCTTGAACATGTCGTCCTTCTTTTTAACAAAATCTAGTGACATTTGCGAAATAGTTGTAAACGATACTGTAATCATCAATGTAAAAATTATTGTTACATTTGAGAAATCGTTTGGAACTGTTTATTTTTTATTTATTAAAAGGTTTTCAGCTCCCTTCGAACCGAAACGTCATTGACACATTTCTTTTTCCCGGAAGGTAGGAGATTTCAACTTGCAATCAGTGCACAAGCAGTAATTTGGGCTGAATTTATATAAGATGGGAGAAAATGTTTACAGGAAGCCATGCGCTTACTTTAAGAACATTCGGCCGTCTTACATGTCCTGTAGGGCATGAAATAAAAATACTCTTATCGTGTCCACGTTAATAAATATTTTATCAATCATATAATTATATCATTGAGTTTAAATGAGCTTTTTTTTACAAAACTTATTGAGGATACCCACCAATAATTAGGTGTGTGCAGCTGATTATTGGATTGCAGTCTATTTTTAAAATACTAATTTTTCGATCGTGCGACAGCATTGGAGTTATATAAGGTTCATTCAAAGAACATGAACGGTTCATAAAGTAATATAACTATATTTATGACGAGCATGGTTACTATACCATCGTTCTGTGTTTGGCAGCGGTCCAACCGTGTCATTTCCTTAAGCTCACCAAAAAACAAACAACACAATCCTCTAATCTTTGGGAAATAAATTAGAAGACACGGTATATGCCTTTTAGAGTACCCCTTTTATTAAATTTCTTTGGGTAAAATATATGATTCGGAATACTTTCAGCCAGGGCACAATTTGTTCTACACCGCCGGATTCATTACTCTTTGGTCTCCATTTACTCATGCAAAGCTCATTCTTTTCAGTCACACCGGAGTAGATACTCAGTGAATTGCTCTAGCTCATAAAAGTTACTAAAAAAAGTTTAAACGTGGCAAATGTCTTTCAAACATTTTAATTACAATTAAATTACATTACATTTTAATTTTATATTACGCCCACCGGATATGTAAATAAACATGTTCCCAATTCGGTGGGGTTGTACATTTATCCTAATACGGTTTTCTAACTGATGTATAATATTAAATTAAAATCCCAAGAAACTGCGGGAGATGCCGCAACAGTAACTATTAACGGAGTCATCCGCTATGTGTGTATTATAATGCAACAATTTCAGAGAGTAAAACTCCCGGTCAAGGCGAATGATTTTTACTCTCTGAAATTGTTGCATTATAAATTAAAATCGTTGACAAACCCATATTAAGTAGTTATTTCAGATATCTTCTCCTCAAAATATTAACGAGACTACACAATTGCTTCGAAAGAATTCAAAAATCAGTCGTTAAATCTTTTTTACCAGTCTTTTTATGCCGCAGAATTGAAACTGAGACATGATGTGACTTCCTAGAAAATGTTATATTTAATTCTACGTGCCTGTCAGAGAATGGATAATAAATTCATTCAAAATTTGCCGCCATGTTTACATGACTTGTTCATTATGAGTACATTGTCTAAAATTTTCCCGACTCGAGAGAGCTTTTCTCAAACAAAATGCGACAGTAGAAAAATAAAATTGCAAATCCGCCAGGAGATGTCACCAGCAGTTTATATGATAAGTTAGAATGAACAATCGTTAGTAAATGGCATGACAAACGATATTTCTTAATTTGATAACAAAATAATTAAAAAACTTCAATCACTAATTAAGCCTTGAGAAGCCCTCTGACAACCTGTCATTGCAGAGGCTGCGGAAAAGGCAGACCCCTATGAACCTTGTCTACGCGAGTGATCCCTCCTAATCTGACGATTTTCATGGGTAATGACAACTTTCGTCAACATTGTTTTGGAATAATGAATGGGTTTTGGGATAAAGGATGGGATATTTATAAAGGGTTCTATTAAATATTAGTAATCATTTATTCGCCCAATTAATAGGGACTAAAAGAAAGGACAGTGACAGATTCTAAAAACTGAAAAATTATAAGGCGGACTAAGGACTAGATGAGGTATTTTTAAAACTGGTTAGTTATAAAATGAAACATACAAACGAGTACTGTAAAGTGAAACGCCCCTGTCGTATATTGTCACATACATATTATAAGTATTTACCGGGAGGTAGATAATAAATTAGTGAATACTAACTCATCTATATACCGTCCTCAACATTTATAGCAACTACATTTCTCGATGATTACCAATGTTTTTAGCTTAATATTACAAGTAGTATTTTACTGTATTATAGTAGAATTTTAATGAACAATGACACCATAAACTACTACCAATTCAACATTTAAACCCTAATTAACATGATATAAATATCCTTAAAACTCCAACTAATATTAAAATAGTTTGTCCTTAGACTCCGCATACTTTCTACTTCCCGTAAATCAATCCAAAAAATGTTAAAATATCATTTAATTTTTGGTTAGTGATATCTCATATGCACGTTATTTTGGGTTAAGGAGATTTTTAAAACTTTGCCAAAAATTTCTATAGGTTTACAACAGTTGCCTATAATCTTGTAACATAGATCTTGATTAGTCATGTTATTTCAAAAATATTTTCTGTAGCTTTTGAAGATTTTATAGCTCTTATGGTTTTTTTCGTCACTTTTAAGTAATTGTTTTGCCTCCAAAATGCAGTAACTTTCTTATTAAGCTCTTCTATTCAATCATTTAATGTCTCTATTCAATTATTTTTGGCATATTCGTGATTGCTATTAATAGGTAAATGTATGGATGCAAGAGTATACTGACCTCGTAGCGATTACTCTGTCACAAAAGAGGCTATAATAATATATTAACCCAGGTATATCGATGTAAATGAATGATCTAGATGGTATATTTTTAGGATGGTATAGATATAAAAGAATTTTACCCGAGATTTCTTTTTTAATTTTACAATCGTACGGTGAATTTGGGGGACGTAGTAATTCAGTGGGGAGAGCATTTGGACTACTGACCAGAGAGTGAGTGCTCGTGTGACCCCTTCGGAGACTTGTACTTCTGCAGAAATGAGTTCTCCACTGGAACTAGGCGATGCATCAATTTCAAAACGCAAGGCCCAAATTGGACGCACATTAATCTTTGAGATAACCCCTAACAAGGTGACCTTAAACCGTTGAATTCTTTCTCTCTGGTGGAGCTAATATGGCGGAAAAATTTCAGGAGATAGATGAGTGCCCAATCATTCAGAGGAATATATTATTTCTCTGCATAACAGTAGACACATCTGAGAAATTCAAAATCAACAGTAAATTATTCCGTATTGTTTTCATTTTGATACATGGATTCGCAAAGAATTTTTTTTTGTTTTTGATAGAAGAAGTTTGATAATCGACTGTGTTGGAGATAGGAATAAAATAGGAAAAAGGAAGATGTCTCAATTTTCAAATGAGAGAGAGGACAACAAATTCTTTAAGGATTAAGACAGTACATACATCACTTTTTTCCCAAATTGTTACTTGAGAACCCTCTTAAAAAGTGACCAATTAAATACACGCATTATATTTGACTACAATATTATTTTCAATTAAATTTCAGTCCATTGCCGTGGTTATGACGTGGTTTTTAGCTAATAGAAGAATGTCGTCAATACTTGAGCCAATGTTGCTCAGCGCATTCCGTGAACAAAAAGAGAAATTCGCAATGAAATCTTCAAAATCGAGGCAGCTCCATATAAATCAAAACGGAAGTATATCGTAAATTTTATGGGGATAATTTAATTCGAGGTTGACCTTTCAGTACGCAGCACATTCGTGATATCACTAAGCAAAAATGGCATTATTCCAATGACGTAGACATACATTCGTCGTCCTGTGAAATATAGTTAATTAAATTGCTTGCGGCAAAATATCTTAGATGTAAAATTCATTGAGATATTTACTCCAACCGCAACCTTGGAGGAAAAATAAAATAATAATGAAAAACACAACACGAGGAATGAGAGAGAATGTCTCGCCCTTCAATAATCAAATTCACAACTCCAATCTAGAATCTCCATGCTCTTGCTATGCTCTTTTGAGGTATCAGTGGACTAAAGGAAGATTATAAACAACCGCGTGAAGTCACTTTCTGATTGGAAAGCAGACGTGCCCAAAGGAAGAGATTTCCACCACCCCGTACCCTTATTTCCAACGAAGGGCCGGCATGATCGATACCTCATTAACGACGGATAACAACGAAGTAAACCAAGTGATTTGATAATACTCCGCGAGCCCTAAGTAGGGGGGATACAAGGGAAATGAGGATGGGGAACTAATTTTCATTAGCGTCCCGTGGGTGCTGCCAACCCCTACACTCAAGAAGCGCTAACCACCTCCTCCCTTCCTGCGCCCACTGGGCCCACCTCCGGCCCCTCCGGCGTCGTCCCGGAGGCTGGGAGCTGAAATCTACCCACTCGTCACCCCTCCCTCCACTCCACGATATTCCTTGCACCTTTAAGACCGTGAATTATTCAAGACCCTCCCTTTTGCTGATATCCTCCCTCTCTCTCTCTCTCTCTCTCTCTCTCTCTTCCTCTCCTTTGATCTCGCCTTATTACGACGGCCCCTCCCTACCCATCTCTTTAACTGCTGCGGCTCCACACGTTAGGGTCCCCCGCTCCCGCCATTACTCCCCGCCCGACCCTCCCCCATCGCCAATCCTCACCCACTCTCCCCTAACCCCCCCCCCCAATGGGTGTCCCCCGCGGAAAACTTACCCCCCTACACCGACCACTCTACTCTCCCTTCTCATCCGGCTTTGTGAATTTCGAATGTTGAAATCACGCGCCCCTGCTCTGTATAAAGGATGATTCGGAAGTTATGCACGCCTGCGTCGGGCCTCGGGTCCTGGAGATACCAAGTGGCCATGTGTTAGGGGATTCTAGGACCAAGGACTGTGATCTATTTTAAGGACTAGATATAGTATGAGAGTATTTTTGACGTAGTACCAGTAGAGGTAAAAACAGCAGCAGCTTTGAGTTGTTAAATGCTTCGACAGCACAGGTCATTGAACACACTGATAAAATCAAAAGGCACTGCTTTCGTTAGGGACTAAAATAGGTAATCACTTTTCTTTTATGTAGAAGGCAATCCATCCACACTATTTTAAAATAGACAATATATATATCGTCTTTTTAACGTCATAATTTAAAAATGGTTTGAAATATAAAACTACCAAACATTTTCTTTCTTAATTAAAAAAAATAAAATGTGCTGGTATCAAACATTTTCTGAAATATCTTTAAATAAATAAGATTAAATAAGCTAGATCTAAATCTGTGTCTTAACATGCAAGAAGTCATTAGAGAGTGCGGCAGAGGTGGTCAGCAGTCATTAGAGTAATTGTGGAATAATTTATCACAAATTGTTTCTTACTCTTGTTGTCTCAAATTGTGCGAGATGAAAATGACTCTTTCCAGAGATCCATTTGGTAGTCAATTACCCTTAACTTAATCACCATGTTCTCGTCTACTAATGTGAGTAATTAATCAAAAGACTATTTATTTCCTGCACATCGGTGTGAAACTTAACTGACTGGTACTTAAGCTTAAGTTGCACATATTAGCTTCCAGTGTCTCCCACTCAAGGATTACCAATAACAGCATTACGGTTGATTTCTTTCAAGATGCTTCATCAAGAAACAGACAGCTCTCTTTTTACACTGCTGAATTCCATAAATAAATACTTTTTCGAAGAAATTCAAATACAACGCGGCAGGTAAAGGTCAACGCCTTTTGAAGAACTAACACCAGATTTATTTTCGACTAATAGTAATGTGAATTACTCCACTGATCACGTTCTTTATTTGGAGAGATGAATAATTTATACCGAACGCCGAATGGAGCCATGTAGTAAGAGTAATGTCGTAATCATTACATCAAAGTGCACTCAAGAGTGTGGGAAACAGGTGGGTTTGTGACACGCGAGCACCAAGTACCTCTTCGTGCGCGATTATTTAAGTCATCGATTTAACTTTCTCCATTTTTCTCCATACCATATTAACATTGATCTATTTCATACCCTCACTATAGTGTTACTCAGGGAACCAGGCGGAAGGCGGTATTACTTTATTTTCAAACTCGCTCCAGCAGAGTGAGTATTTATTGTATTTAATTTTAATTATATTTATTTTCCATGCAAGGAAGAAATCTAGTTCACAGAAAACAGCACATGTCCCTTGATTTAGTCTGGGAGTCTCTGACACATCAACTGGTTTTTTTGACTTCGGAAATCTTCGGTCAGGCGCCGAACGCACTGTCCACTAGACTGCCGTACAGCGCGC
Source organism: Hetaerina titia (assembly GCA_037158775.1). NCBI lineage: Eukaryota > Metazoa > Arthropoda > Insecta > Odonata > Calopterygidae > Hetaerina > Hetaerina titia. Next base: position 65,941,789 of record CM073776.1, on the reverse strand, counting down.
ACTAGGCACTGGGGCAGTCTAATTTGCTTGCATAATTCTGTGGCCTTGGTTATATTCTCGGTGTTAGGAGTAAACTCGTGTGGTCTATCTTAAGCTTTCAAAAATCTTAGGGTGGCTTAAACAATCCTTGTGATTGGAGAGGTTTTCGCTAAAATTTCTCTAACAATCTTGTAACATCTCGTCTCGTACTTATTTTAGAAACAGCAACTAGTTAGTCATAGTTATGTATTGCCAGTGATAAAAAATCTTCTCTCAAAATGTATTGCTTGGCAGAATTTTTCATTTTTTAATTCAGGTCTCTGAAATGCTATATTTCTATTTTTGTACAATAAAATATTATTTATGTGACACATGATACAGAAACAATATTCGTTTTCAATATGTTCCATCTCAAATATTTTGATTTATAATTCTTCAAACCACAAGAGTATCCACTTACGAGCCTCAGCCTCCATATTCGCCAGATATGACTCCGTGTGACTTTTTCCCATTTCCAAAAATTAAGATAACCTTGAAGGGCCGTCGTTTTACAGCCGTAGATGACATTAAAAGCGCATCGCTGAAAGAACTAAAGGCTATCTCAAAGATCGAGTTTGAGAAGTGTTTCGGGGATCGGAAGAAGCGCAGGCACAAGTACATAATCTCCAATGGGGACCATTTTGAAGGTAATAACATCTATCTATGAGAATACATAAATATTATTGTCCGAAAAATTAAAATTCCGGTAAATTTTTGAACACACCTCGTATATGAGTATCCCTCTTCATTATTTCTGAAATATATTTCTGCGTTGTTGGAAAATGGAAAAAAGATTATGACAGCAATTGCATTGTTATGAAGTGCCTACTTGTAAACGTATACGGAAATAGAAAGTGTCCCATAACATTTATTTGGGAAATAACGGAATTATCTAGGAATATACAGATATTTAAGACAAATTGGCAACAAGATGAATGCAAGATGTTGTTAATTATTGATGAAAAACTGATGAAATTGATTGATGAAAAAAATTGATGAAAACTAAGAATGCGCAACATAGTTTTATATTAAGGATGGAGTGAAAGTTATCAATCATTCGCCTTGACTGGGCGAATGATTTTTACACTCTGAGATTGTTTCATTGCAATACACACTTAGCGGATAACTCCATTAAAACTTACTGCTGCGGCATATCCCGCAGTTTCTTGAAATTTATATCTGACTAGTCATGATCACCTACTTTGTCAACATGTGATACAAAAATCGGATCCGAATCCTGACTTATACGTACATCAGCACAAAACTCGAATGTGACTGACTCCCTCATAAGTACACCACATAATTCGACCTCAACTATAGGAGTAATTTAATAACTTATTTATTTCTTCAAATTATACCTTTTTCCAGACAATTTGCAAGTGTCATGATTCTCAAAATCTTTAGTCAATTTACAAGTAATTGTAGTTTGGGAATAGAGAGTCTTAAAAAGTCCCTTCCAAAACTTATTAGATCTGCATGTTACAGGACGCATCTTGCAATGCTACGTTTACGTACCAGAATATGGTGTTTGAACCAAACTGGCTGCAGATGATAATCTTTGAGGGTGCCAATCCTATTTGTGTGTGAAAACACTACAAAACTCCTTTTTATTTTCTCTACCTTATCTCATCGACCTTCACCCATCTTTCGGATGACTGTCTCTTCCTTCTGATTAACCTTTACACTTACCTACCCGACCATCTCGCTTATCCAAAATCCCCCCAACCTTCGAAAAACGACAAAAAATAATAATAACTTGCCTCTCTCACCTAATAGATCATCCGAAAGAGAAAGGTAAAGCTGGAGTGTTCTTGAAGGCGGATTGATAGCTGGGAAGGAATACGAAATACTACCCAGATAATATCGATCTTATCTCCTAAATCTCTGAATGAGTGAGCTTTGTAACGTTGCCGCTTCAAGGCTTCTTCTACAAACCCCCACCACTCTCACCCTTCTTGCCCCATCTTGCAGACTTCCCCACCGATCCCTTTGCCCTCCAAACCATCCCCCTCCTCCCCGGCCACCCTGGCCTTCAATCCCATTGCCCGTGCCCGAGGATGAAAGGGCCAATTCACATCAGTCCGTCCATTCACGGGTCCGTCCTAAACAAGACGCTTTAAGGAGAACTTATTAATTTCCCTCCCGCTCTGCTTCTCGGATGCGAAAAGGGAAATATAATAACTATGCCTACTTCAAAGGGTCGGTTGATTCCGCTGAAGAGTTGCGGTTAATCATTTTTTCTCCCTTCTCGAAATCATTCACTGAGTTAGACCACACTGACAGAGGTTCTTTCTGGAAAACCTCTAGAAATAAAATAAAAATCCCTTTCGTCCGGCTGAAAGATTATGCGGCTTTATTTCTAGATAATCGCGAATTTAATATCAACTGTCCATTATCGGAAAAGAAAGAAATACTTAGTTGTTCCACATATATTTTATTAATACGACCTAGGTTTTGACTTACAAAGTCATCTTCAGGTAAAGAACAGAAGACACAGAGCTTTATATAGTGGATAGAGAACTGGAGAGGGGGGTGTTTCAGAAGAGGGAGGAGGGGAAAGAGAAAGGGAAATGGTGTGTAAGTTTGGGGGGAGGGAGCGAAGACGGTTGTGTGTGGCGTCGGGGTGGGAGATTACGGTTGGGTACTGCTTATGGGGGGGAGATTTAATAAAATATATGTGGGGGGGAGATTTAATAAAATATATGTGGAACAACTAAGTATTTCTTTCTTTTCCGATATGAATCGCTTCCACAAAGTGACGCCTCAGACAATTCTATTCAACTGTCCATTAATGTGAAAAACCCAAGATAATAACAATGGAGTTGATTATTAAAATTATTAGGCATGATCTGAAGGTAGAAAATGTCGTTTTACCAAAACATCACGGTTGAAATATTAAAGAGAAATCTGCACAAATAAATTCCGGTACTCATTCTTCTCCCGAATAATTCCACAATGCTCTAAATTGTAATTGGAAACTCTTATTGTCAACTCCCGAGTTACCAATTGTGCACGGCTGAAATCGGTAGTCTGTTAACACTGCTGAACATTCTCTTGAGGAAAAAGACGAGGTTATATTTTAAGTAGGTAACTTGAAAAATTACTTCTCTAATAGGGCACATGAAGATAGATGTGGGAGTAGAAGTGTCCGGACTGATTAACAGATGAAAATTCGGTAAGGAAAAGACAAAGAAAATGATTGGAAGCATAAATACGAAGACAAATGAAAACACGAAGATGCCATTCGAAAGTTTAAGCAAGTGGACGATTACTTCAAGGTAACCCAGCATCCATGTTCACTGATGATTATTTACAGGGTCAACAGGAGATACAAAGTACCAATATTTAGTGCCAATTGCGTACTCAAATAATACACAACTTACTTGGGAGATTTAGTGTTACAAGCAATCCTGAGAACAGACATAAAGTTTTAGGGTATGAAGATTAATAACAGGGTAACTTAATAACCGTGCACAAAATAAAAAGAGGAACTCCAAGGACAAACGGTTGCGTCTTTGTGGATAAAGAATAAAAACTGTAAAAAAGAAATTCCGGTACCGGGAATCGAACCCGGGTCTCCCGGGTGAGAGCCGGGTATCCTAACCACTAGACAATACCGGAGGATATAAGTTCAAGACCTTTTTCATAATAAAATAAACATATTATCAACTTTATTATAAAAATCCCTATTCGCTAAAGGATGTATCGACTGACACACTTTATTTGAAAATGGGGATATTGACAACCATCAGTGACCCTGATTTGAAGTTCTGCCGATAATTACACTTTTCTTTCCGAGTCATTAAAATTTTTCTCATTCCACCATCGCGACTGTTGACTCTATTGTCTGCTAACACAAACCAACAATCTTCACCCATATTAACGTATTCTTTAACCGTATGATCGAAATCTACATCAACGTTGATATAATTTTGCTCTTGATGATAATAAATACATGCATGCTGCCAGTATATACCATGGGCTATCAGAGTTTACTGTTAGCGAAAAATTAGCTTTTTGTTATGAATAATTTGCAAATTGTTCGGTTAGCATATGATCAATATAATGAAAACATATTTGTTGTGGAAAATTCTTTTATGTGTGCGGAATTCTTTCAATCAATCATAATAATTTGATAATCTTCAACACTACGGTTTCTAAAACGATGTAAATGTGTCATATTACAATACATCTCATTTGAAGTTTGATCATGGATTATTGCTGTATAAATTCTGTTCATGAAAATGTAGATCATTCCTCGCAAATATAAAAAACACAAAAATTTAATAATTGGTAATACAACTGTACTAAGCGTAAAATTCTCATCGAAAGCATCACGATGATGCGACCATTTAACTACAGCTTACCTACTTCGTAATATTACTTATTATTACTATTAGCAGCGAGAATTAGACTTTTAGAAAGATTCAGAATCAACGAGTTTAACGATGACACTAAAGGTTGTATGGCCACACACTACTTAGGTAGAACAGACCACAAAAATAAAATAAGGGAGATAGATTCCAATACAGATAGATTTAAATACTCATTCTTCCCCAGATCATTCAGAAATCATAATAGTAAGAATACGAAGTCCATTTAGAAATATTAAACACATTTAAGTTATAAGTCGGGACAAAAGTATAAACTCAAACATTGTGCACGTGTATGGTTGTTGGTAGTTTGTGGGTTTGCATGTGTGTGAAAGGGTTCTTGCATGAATGTTTACAATGCTTGGTTTGTGGACAACAAAAATTGTGGCTTCTGCATGTGGTTTTTTTCTTTCTAAATTACGGGCGGTGCTCTAATACCCCCCGCCACGCGACCTTGCGGCGGCTTGCGGGGTATTGAGTAGAAGTAGTTGTTAGAAGAAGCCATCGAGAGCTGAGATCATTTTCACCTCAAGTGATAGTTGGATTATTTAGTAAGAGTAGGATATTAAGGGAAAGATGGAGAGAAACCCAGCATCTGCAGTAACTTATTCTTAACGATAGGCACCAAGGGGTCCACAGAGTAACGACACCCGACGCATGTCGTACTCTACTTGAAATGGCACTCCTCACATGGCACCCCAAGTGGGGATCGAAATAACTCTGAACTGGAAATTCTGAAGCCGCCCGGATCCGAACCACTGCGCCTTGGGTGAGAATCCGATAAACTGAACCCCACACCAACACGATCTCCGCTTTCTTCGTAATGTGTACGCAGCAGAAGAGAGTATTAGAGATGAGTTAGTTTATGACTTAGAAAGTCAATTTTATTAAACTATATCTGACGGCCTAATCTGAAATATTCAAATATTTCGATCGATTCTGTACCCATTAAAGGAAAGCTGTGTGTTTTTCAGGGTGCCACTCACCAAAGCTCGCATCGACAATGCATTCCTAAACATCATCGTCTCTTAAATAAACAACCGTTGTCTCCACCTCGCATCGTTTTGCATTATCAAAGGCCAATCTGTACAGAAGTGTGACCTCAGAATCGAGGCCCTTTCTTCCCCCACTCAAAGTGTTCCTTCCTAGGCCTCCCAAAGAAGCGTAATACACGTGACTGAAGTTCATATTTCAGCCAAAGCCAGCTTTTCCGTCCTTTCTTTTTATAAGAAAAATGGGCTTGGATATGAGGCAACGACTCAATTTCGCTGCGGTTTTTGGAAGTGGTTGCTCCAACACCGCCCGGGGTTACTGCGTCAAATAATTGGCTGACTTTGGAACCGCCGCCACGTGGAGACATTAACTCGCCGTAAAATCAGCATCGCTTCAGGCATTAAGAGCGGGCGTTTTTACGGTGGGATCAGGGATCATGCACGTGCGTATTCCCGCTGCGTCTTTGATTAGCTAAGGCGCTCCACAACTTGGCATTCGTCCAACATCAAACCAACAACGTTCAGACCTAAGCAATGAATTATTATTTCAAGCTAATTCAACAGAATATTAATGATACATTTTACGAATTTTCAGAATTAGAAATATTTTTGTCGTCAACACTGTAAAATTTTATTGGTTTCAATAGGAGTTTTAACGCTCTCTTTTTAATAGAGGTTGCGGATAGTGCGGATTGCTTGAAATAGAGCAAGGGAGTCGTTTTATAGCATCAATCCTTTATATTAAATCCGAAAGTCGTTATAATAGGAAATGATAGTCATTACCCTCCTTTACGTGAAAAAAACATGACTTGGTTTTAGCCCAGCCCGTTTAGAAGTATCACCCGGATTTGAACCCGAGACTTTCCGGCCATTATAACAAGGCAAAACCCAACAGAACAAACCAACGCCTCCAGTGATTCCCTTTGGTTCATAACCATTGCTGACTACAGACACGCATAAATTACTGAAGCTGTAACTTAAGCAAAGCATTCTTTTAAGGTCCATAATAATTTTTGCTAGCAAATAACTGGGATGATTTTTTGTGAAGACATCGGCGAAACGTTATTATTTGACAAATTTCCATTCGATATTTTCTTGTCATATAATATTTCTAACAAAATAATCGAACTGTTTTAAAGAAGTTGGCCAGAATAAGTCTCAATCATTCATGCTTTTGGTGAAATGGAAGCGTAAAGAAACCAAAAGACATGGCAATGGGTTCTTCATTATCACCCGTCATCGAAAATCAGCTAATAATTTGAGCGGATTTTCAATGGTGAGCTGCATAATAGAGCTCAATTTGAGCAAACATCTCTGCAAGTCTATGATAAAAATCCAATGCTATTCGTTAAGTACGTGAAAGGCACCTTTGGAGAGGAAGAGAAAAAAATTTCTAAAACAACTGAACAAAGAGATCAAGTGCATTGAATTTGCAATGGAGACTGAAGATGATCATCGTCTCCAGTTTCTTGATATTCTTGTTATAAAAAGTGAAGATAAAAGTTGGGATCATCTGAAATTCATTGACAATACCCAAACATGCAGTTATTAGACTGCAAAATCTATTCACCAGCCTCAAAAGAAGTTCGTAGTCATCCAGAATTTTTTCTATAAGAGTATTTTATGTATGAAATGCTGCTTCAGTCGACTTAGATATGAAGATAAACACTAGAAGTAAGAGTTTCAAGATGATGGCCATCACTAATTCTCCGCAACGAACAAAAACAGGAGAGGAATTACAAATTCCACTTTGTAAAACATCAGTGAAAATGAAAGCTGTAGCGTACGCCATAATCTCGTGCGTGGTGAGCGTGACAGTTAAAATCAGTTAATCAATATATACATGCATATATATTAATAACATATATATGTACACACATATACATATTTTGAATTCAAGATCCGTTGCTTTAGTAACACATTTGGTCCTTGCCATTACATCATCATTGTTCACCCCTCGACTGATTTTATCTGATTTACAACCACAACGTAGCAACTGATCTACATGTACATATGTATGTGTCTATGTGGGTATATATATATATATATTTTGATACACATGCATCTTACTGCCTGCCTACAGCCAAGGTCGTAAGTATCCTTACCTTTTTAAGTGTCAATGTTTAATTACGTTTGTAACAAGATTTTATACACGTACGAAAATCGTATACTCTCCATCGCGTTAGTTTTTCGGATGCACCAGTGTTATGTATATATGCATACATACAGAATTCATATATTTGTATACAAAAGGTCTCAGGGCAGGCCGAAAGCTTGAACTTTCTGAAATGTGTCTTTTACGTGTTTTCTATTTATAATTTTGTGATCTATTGTGCCGTTCCAATGTTATATATATATATATATATATATATATATATATATATATATATATATATATACGTATATGTTTACATACATACATAATTATATTATATAAACCATAACACATTAATCAACCCGAAGGTCGGTTTAGTAGGTGATGGTAGAGTTCACCCAGTACTAAGCACGACGGCGTGTGAAATTGACACATCAGGGAAGAGGGGCCAGTTCCTTTCCCTGTACCGGTTATGTTTCCCAGGAAGATCTGGTACCCGAAAAATCACATAGTTTGGGTGGAGCTGCAGGTGCCTACAGGGATTGTTGGTAATTATCCCAATTATAATAGGTTACCATAATGGAGGTTTCCCTAATTAGAAGTGGATTCTGACTGCAATTTCCAATTGCAAATTACCTGTTACTAATTAGGGAACTACAAGTCATGGCTATCAAGGAAACATATTAATGTGCAGATTCATAAGTGGAAGTAATTTCTGATTCGCAGAATTGGATCCGGGATGCCACTTCATTTCTGAGCAAAATTAACCCAAGTACTTACTGCAAAAATTGGAGTGGTAAATTAAAGAAAAACATACTATATATAACATGTCAGGCATCAGAGATTGGTTCATGAAAATTATATTTGATGTTCACAGTTCTATTCCTGTGAGACTTGGACGATAGAATCAGGAGATTAAAGAATATTATTAGCCATTAAAATGTAATGCTGAAGAAGAAATGGAAAATATAAATGACTAGAGTGAACAAATGAAGGAATAGGTACGTCGTTCAATAATACCTTAGAATATCTAAGAGATGGGTGTCGTACTATCGGCAAGGGTTTGCTTTTATTGATCTCATCTCTCAAACTACTGTTTGAGTTTCGCTAATAACCATCACGTCGTTCCTTTTTATAGTCGATTGAAGCTTCAAACTTATGTTTGTATAGAGAAGGAGGGGGTCTAAATTTGTCAAACATTGTTATGACCAACTCAGCAGCGTATCCACTTTGCTAGACAATTTAGGTTGGGATTCTCTTACACAGCGGCGTTTCCAATATAGATTAAACTTATTAAAAACTTTTCAAGAAACTGTAACAGTAACTTTAACGGAGTCACCCACTATGTGTGCATAATAATGCAACCATTTCAGAGAGTAAAAATCATTCGCCTTGACCGGGATTCGAATCCGGGTTCGAATCCCGGTCAAGGTGAATGATTTTTACTCTAGCCGGATATCGAGGGATCCGGGTTCGAATCCCGGTCAAGGCGAATGATTTTTACTCTCTGAAATGGTTGCATTATTAAAAACATTTAAAGATGGTCCCTTTTCCGATGACATCAAGGATATAATACGAACCCCAACGTATTACGGTCGAAGGGATCACGAATATAAGACTAGAGAGATAGACTGCAAGACTGACAGGTTTAAAATGTCATTTTTTCCAAGAACGATAAGGGACCAGAATGCTTGTAGCCGAAATTCCCCAGGACCTAGTTCATTACAATAAGTATTAACGTACAGGTTAGGGACTGCGCGAGGATATGTGTGTATGTATGTGTATATATATATATATGTATATTTTAATATATATATATATATATATATATATATATATATATATATATATATATATATATATATATATACACTTTTTTGGAAAACCCACAAACGTGTAATGTAAATTCACTGATAGTCATAACAAACACAGAAACCAAAACACACAAAAGAGGGACTCACTGGTTCTCGAATATTCGGTGGTACAACCACCCTTCTCAAAAGGAATTAGGAACAGAACTCAACTGTTTTGGTTTCTGTGTTTGTTATGACTATCAGTGAATATATATATATATATATATATATATATATATATATATATATATATATATATATCTGTGTGTGTGTGCATATATATATATTTGAATATGTATATATGTATATATTTTTTCTTACTGGTTCCCCCCACCTTTCCTCACCTAACCCCCAACCCCCTCAACCCTTACCCTTCCCTCATGGTGCTACACCCCCTACACCTTTTTGGTGGCTCGCAGGGTATTTATGTAGATGTATATGTAGAAGGAGAAAAAAATCAGTTTCATGTCGCGATTTAGTGCTTATATTCAAAACGACTTAACACTGTGTGAGATCAAAAGCCGAGTTATATGAAGTTCATGGCACAGCTGCTCCTGTGTTTGCGACCGTTTACAATTGAGCTAATGATTTTAAACGTGGCCATACATCCACAAATTATAAACATCGCCCAGGACGTCCAGTGGAAGTGACTTCTTCTTCCAAAACAATGGATAAAATCCTTGATATGGTTTTGAGTGATCAGCAAATCAACGTTTAAAAATATTTTAGGCCACAGGCATGTCAAAAGGTACAGCGTTTCCAAATTTGCACTGAAAATTGGGTGTCAAAAATCTCTGCAAAGTGACTTAGATCTCGGTGATAAATAAACGAAATCATTAGGTCGATTTGGAGGCTGGTTTGGCGCTTATCCGTCGCAATCCAGACGAGTTTATACGTCGATACACAACTGTGGGAAGAACATGGATACATTGCTGCACTCCAGAGACAAAGGTAGAGCTGAAACCGTGACTTTCTAAAGGCGATCCGACACCGAAGAAGGCGAAGATTGTAAATTCAGCTGACAAAGTAATGGTCACGGTTTCTTGGGATGCTCGCAGAATCGTCTATATCGATTGCTTTCAAAAAGGACAAACGATAATTGGAGAGTAATTCGCATCGTTTTTGCACCTGCTGAGGGAAGGAATCAAGAAAAACGTCCTCATGTGTCAAAGCAAAAAGTTCTACCACTTGCAGACAGTTCACACGTGACCTTTGTAGTATCAATGGCGAATATTATGGAATTAAATCTGGAATAATTACAACATCCACTGTATTCACCAGATTTTGTCCCCAGTAACTTTTGTTTTATTTCCAGACTTGAAAAAATATGACTCTGCGTAAAACAGTCAACTTCGAACGCAACACAGTTGACTACTTTGAGAACCTTCCGAAATCATACTTTTTTGGACGGCTTAAATAAGCTGTGCTCTATAGATGAACGGATGTTGAAGAAACGCTGGGAAAAGTGAATCGAGCTATGAGGAGATTATGTAGAAAAATATTTCAAATTTTCCCCAAATAATTTGTTGCTCTATTTTTTTCATATGGACTGAATGAACGAACCACGCTCTGTGTTTGGGAATAGAGGCGTGTGATACACAAAATAATAAAAGTAGGAAATTTATTATGTCTTCTCTGAGGCAGTGTATTTTAATGAAGATAATTATATATATATATATATATATATATATATATATATATATATATATATGTGTGTGTGCGTGTGTAGAGCGTTGGACTGCTGACCGGAGGGTCCGTGGTTCGATTCCCGGGCAAGGCACTTTGGGCACCTGCAGCTCCACCCAAGCTAATTGATTTTTCGGGTACCAGATCTTCCTGGGAAACCATAAGACCTACCCTGATGTGTGAATATTCACACGCCGTATAGGGCTTGGTACATGGGTGAGCTCTACCATCACCTACTAAACCGACCTTCAGGTTGATTACTGTTTTATATATATATATAATTATCTTCATTAAAATACACTGCCTCAGAGAAGGCATAATAAATTACCTACTTTTATTATATATATATATATATATATATATATATATATATATATATATATATATATATATATAACCATAAACACAGTAATCAACCCGAAGGTCGGTTTAGTAGGTGATGGTAGAGCTCACCCGTGTACCAATCCCAACGGCGTGTGAATATTCACACATCAGGGTAGGGGGGCCAGTTCCTTTCCCTGTGCCGATATATATATATATATATATATAGTCACTTTTTTGGAAAACCCACGAACGTGTACAATAATGTCAATTCACTAATAGTCATAACAAACACAGAAACCAAAACACACAAAAGAGAGACTCACTGGTTCTCGAATTTTCGGTGGTCCAACCACCTTTCTCAAGAGGAATTAGGAACAGAACTCTGTTCTGTTCCTAATTCCTCTTGAGAATAGAGTTCTACAGAATAGAGTTCCACAGAATAAAGTTCTGTTCCTAATTCCTCTTGAGAAAGGTGGTTGCACCACCGAAAATTCGAGAACCAGTGAGTCCCTCTTTTATATGTTTTAGTTTCTGTGTTTCTGTTGACTATTTAGTGAATTTACATTATATATATTATTATTATTAGGTAATCTACCGGTTAAGGTAGGTTTTTGGATGGACACAACTATCAAATAAATATTTTGTAACTCCAAACATAACCCAATCCAGCAACCTAAACTACATCAGGTCCCTCTTCATCTCTGTGTACTTCTTCCCTCCCTTCATCCCATCCAACATCCCTATCCTGTTCCTACCGTTTCCTCGCTTGCCCAACATTCTCCCCTCTATTACCTTCTTCAACATTCCACTAACGCTCAATACGCCTTTCATCCATTTTTCTCGCCTCCATAGGATTTCTCTCAACAAACCCCTCTCCTCACCCACCATCTCCAGTACTTCCTCATTTGTTTTCCTTTCGGTCCATTTCACCTTCTCCATCCTTCTCCACACCCACATTTCAAAAGCCTCCAATCTACGTCTATCCTCTTGCTTCAGTGACCACGTTTCCGCACCATACATAGCTACGCTCCATATCAGAGTTTTTACGAGTCTTGTCTTAACATCTCTACTCAACGTCCCCGTCATCAACTCCCTCCTCCTTGAGAAAGCCTCCTTGCCTAGCGCAATTCTTCTCCTTACGTCCCTACCACTTTGACCGTATTGGTCCAAAACACTTCCGAGATATGTAAATTGCTCTACCTGCTCTATTTTTTCCCCGCCTTTTTCTTTCTGGAAAATCGGATAACCTTTGTTTTATTAATGTTGATTCTCATCCCATATTTATCGCATTGAACCTCCAATTCATTCAGCAATGCTTGCAACCCCTTGGCTGACTCAGCAACTAAAGCTTGGTCATCAGCAAACCTAACCGATTTTACGAATTCCCCTCCGACTTTCATTCCTACCTCCAGTTTTTCCCATGCCTCTTTAATCATTTCCTCCACATATACGTTGAATAGCGCCGGTGATAATGGACAACCCTGCCTTACCCCTCTTCCTAACACTGCCCATCCGGACTCTCCGTTCCCCACTCGCACCTGAGCAGTCTGAGACATGTACAGGTTGCGGATCAGTCTCCTGTCCCTCCAATCCATTCCTATTTTCTGCAGTACACGCATTAACTTTTCCCAATTCACTCTATCAAATGCTTTTTCGAAATCTACAAAACAGGCAAAAACGTCCCGGTTGTATTCTATATTCCTCTCAATTAGTGATTTCATTACTGCAATGGCATCACGCATACCTCTTCCTTTCGTAAACCAAAACTGATCATCCCCTAAGTAATCATTTGCCTTACTCTCTATCCTTTTGTTGATGATCCTGAGAATAACTTTAGCTGCGTGGGATATCAAACTTATTGTTCTGTAATTCTCACATGACGTAGACTTTGCCTTTTTTGGAATAGGAACTAACACCGATCTTACAAAATCTTCCGGCCAGATTCCTTCCTCATAGATACTACGAATCAGTCCATATATGGCCTTCTTTCCACCTTTTCCTAACCATTTCAACATTTCTACAGGAATGTTGTCCACCCCCACGGTCTTATTTGCTTTCATCTCCTTTAGTGCCCTTTCTATTTCATCGTCGAGTATGCATGGACCTAAGCTATCTTCTTCTACGTCATGTTCCTTTTCTATGTCTTGTCGGCCTAAGTTCTTTACCATACAGTGTTTCTATATATTCCTTCCATCTCTCTTGGATTTTTCCTGGTTCAACTATTATCTTACCCCACTTATCTTTCACTGTTAGCACAGATCTTGCCTTCTTACTTCCCGATAATAACTTAACCTTGCTGTATAGAGCACCAATTTCACCCTTCTTCTATAAACTTTCCATATCCTCGCATTGCGTTTTCCACCATTCTTCTTTTGCTTTATTTGTGGCCCTTCTCAATTTATTGTTTAACTCTTTGTACTTCATTTTGCCTAACTCTGTGTTTACATTTTTCCATCTTCTTCTCTCATCCATCTTTGCAATCATCTCATCCGTTAGCCATGGTTTCCTTATCCTTTTCCCGTTAACGGTTCCTATAGTGTCTTTAGCGGCTTCCAATATCCCTTTCTTGATACATTCCCATTTTTCTTCGATAGTACTCAGTTCTTTCTCGTCACCCATTATTTTCTCTACAGCCTGCTGATACTCCTTCCTCGTTATTCCATTTACTGCTTCTAAATTCCATTTCCTAACCCGCCGCCCTTGCCTTATCTTCTTGAAACGAACATTACATTTCATAACAACTAAATTGTGGTCAGAGTCCGCATCCGCTCCTGGGAAACTGTGCGAATTTATCACACTGTTCCTAAACCTGTGCCTAACCATAATATAATCTAACTGATACCTTTCTGAGTCACCTGGCATTTTCCATGTATACTTACGCCTTTTGTGGTGTCTAAACCATGTGTTGGATATGACTAACCCCTGTCTCCTGCAGAATTCAATTGCTTTCTCCCCGCGTTCATTCCTCGTGCCTAACCCATAGTCCCCCACCTCACCCCCATCTCTTCCTTCGCCTACCGTCACATTCCAATCCCCCATCACAATCAAATGTTTCCCTGCAGGAACACTCGCGATGATATCCTCTAACACATCGTACATCCTATCGACTTCTTCCTCCTTGTGGTTGCTCGGTGGCATGTATACCTGAACAATGACCAAGTTCGTCGGCTCTGCTTTAATCTCTACGAGTAAAATTCTATCAGTTGCTTGCTCTATGTTGACTACGCTTCTTCCTACCACTTTATTTAAAATTACGGCAACCCCTCGTTGGCTCTCGTCCCCGCCGCTGTATATCACTCTATAATTGTCACTCCAGTAATCCCCGCTATCCTTCCATCTCACCTCGCAGAGACCTAAAACATCTATGTTACCTCTTTCCATCTCTCGCTTAATATTTTCTAATTTGCCTCTCCTCAACATTGTCCTGACGTTCCAGGTTCCATTATATATAGTATTGGTGAAGGTTAAATGCAGAGGAATGACTGAGAGAAGTAGATGATGGAAGATAAAAGTGCAAGAAACAGAAGTGATAAATGGATTTGGAAGATAATCGAAAGTTTGGAAAATATGATGCAAACCAATCCTCGGATTCACGATTCATTGGTCGTCAATCGAGCTCTCTTGGATATTAATCCAATAAAATGAAATGACATAACTTTTACCTTTGCAACTGAAAGCACATAATAGAAAATTAAAACAAAGAGGCTATAAATATGCATCCCACTCAACAGCACACTCTTGCGGAAAAGTTTTACTTTCTAGAGCAGTCAAACGGATAATTGGGACTATAAAATCATGCCGCTACGAAACCGAATCAAGATATGAAGATCAAAGCAATTTGTTGGGATAATTTATTTAGGATTTATTCAACAGGATTTAATTCATTCAATTTTTTGTATACGGGCAACTTTTAGTTCATGCTTAGAAAGTTAATTTTTTCATATACAATCATGATCTGTCAACAACTGTAAACATGAGTCTACACAATATAAAATGTGCGGATTAAACTCAGAGAGCACAGCTTATTAGCGCATTTTTAAGTCTATTTTTTCTCTGTTTGTACTTCTTGACCTTTTATTCAAGTAAACCACTTTAAAATTACGGTAAGTTTGAAAAATCATTCCAGAAATCATTCGAAATTCTAATTTGGTTTTAAAAAATTATAATTCAGGTAAAATATGAATTTCATCCCTTGAGGTCCTACCCCGGATACGTAAATCAATAAATTATTTCAGGCTGTGGTTTTTTTCTCTTGACTCTCCATAATTTTGGAAGTGATATTAATTTCTCATCGCTCCTTTCACCAGGTCGTCGAAATTTCGCTGCAACCCTTTTAATGGACGTGTTCTTAGAAATGACGGACCGAAGCAACTCTGTGGTGTGGTTTGAGGGGGGAAGGAATATCGGGAAATGGGGATGAAAGGAGGAAAATAACGATGCTCCAGGGCAAAATTTACGATTCCCGCGATAATTGAGCGACTCTTGTGTCTCCCGTCTCGCTACAAACACCGCGTGGAGATTATTGACGGCGGCTCGAAAGCCTTGACCAATAACACAACTCACGGCCGAGCGTGCGGCCAAAGTCTAGCCCTCCTGAGTGACTTTATTGCTCCCGACCTCCCAGTTCTCTCCTCTCCTTCCGAGGTTTTAAATATCCGACGCCGCTCCCTTCGCCCCGCTCTTTTGAACCTCGACGACCGCCCTCTGCTCTCCCCCCTCCCTCACAAAGAGAGGAGAGGAAATTCATGTCCTCACGAGTGCTCGAAGGAGAATAATTAAAGCGACGAAGTTCATATTTTCGCTTCTTAATTTCCACTGGTGGAGGTAAGAAGGTTAAAGAGGAAGTATGAGGGAGACGTGAGTGCGGTGGTAGGTTCCTTGAAGAGGACGCACGTCGCACGTCACTAAGTTCGCCTTTGCCCCATACGTGTCTTCTTTAAATATACGAGAGTGCTGAGGGAAAAAGGGATGGAGATGTCTGCCACGGTTGGATCGGAGCTCTGAAAAGGCAGTCTCGCAAATCAAAAAGGGAGAAAGAGAGGAGGAAGCGATGGGGAAGGGATTTTTGCTGGCGGCCTCCTGGAAAACGGTATTCCTTCGTGCCCGTACGATGTTCCCTACCACAGTACATACACCCTCTTAAGGTCATCGTCTCGGTAATTTTTCCGATCGGTTGGTAAATGTTAAAGAACTAAATCTGTCTCAATTGTTTTCCTCTCGATGCGTATCTTGAAAATATGAATTCTCATTTGATACGGAAACTTCAACCTAACGCATGTCATTCAATCCACCTGCAGCTGCATTTCAGAGGGTGTAAAGTACGAATTAGTTGATGAATGGGTAAGGTTTTACAAACCTAGGATAAACCTACTCTCTGATTTTGCGTAATATTACCGATCGCAATTAATCTGCTGATTGGTGAGCAACTATTGCATTTTTCCTTTGGTTTCCACCCTAATTTAATCTTTTTATCTCCATGGAAGGGTTTTTGCAACCTTGGATAGTCTTATCAATATGTCCCTTTCTCAGTCTCCTCCTACAATTCTTTTCATTTTTTCCTGTTTCCATTATAGTCCTTAAAGGGCTCTCATGTCTCACCCTATACCCTATCGGCTCATCTCTTCTTTGCTGAGATTTTCCATAGTGCTGGTCTGTCTTTCAAAAGATCTCTATCTTCATTTACTCAACCACACATTTAACTCATTGCCATCTTCCATGGCAACATAATTTGAAGCTTCTTGGCCTTCTACGCTCTGCTGCTCTCACATTCCATATTTCACTGGCAAGGAAAAACCCGAATCGCAAAAATTTCTTGAAAGATTTTCTCTAGAGTTAGTTAGCATTATTCTTGTCAAAATTTACTGCCTCTTTGAAAAGCTGTTTTCGCGTGGCTTATTCTGCTGCCAATTTTTCATTAACATACTATATTCACGCATTTTCTAAGGAAACAAGCTGGCACTTGATATACCATTTCTATCATATAAATTTTTCGAATTTCTACTCCGATTCGCTAATAACTTTAAGTTATTGGTAATATTCGCAATCTCGAGTCATATTATCTTTTTCTATTGATCTCTAAACCAAGTCTTTAAGCATTGTCGTAATCCCTTTCGTCATTTAAAGAATATGAATTTTTTGTTTTCATCTTTAAAGAAACGAAACATATCCTGCATCATTTGATATAAATATTTTCACCTTCTGAGAGAATATTTCGAATGGTGTGTACAATAAAAGCCATTTTTAAAACAGCCCCTCAATAATCGTACATAATGGATGTCCACGGCATGGGGAAAGTATTTTTTCACCAAAAATGTGAATTCATTGAAAAAAATGTAATCTAACAAAAACATGTAAAGAAGTATATGGGAGGAATGTTGGAAACAATACTCAACATATTGATATCTCGGATTTGAAATAAAAGACTTCGAAAAGATGCCGGAGGAAACGGAAAACCTATGCATATGCATCGCTCTTAAATTCAAAAACTGAATAATACGAGGAGTATTCTTAAAGTAAGTACCGTTTGCTTATATTTAAATATTGGCCCTTCAGAACACAGTTTTGCTCCTGCAGCGCCATCTACTGATTCATTGAGAAGCTATAGCAGCATTTGTTTTGTTTCAGAAGTCGTTTGCTTGTCCGTGCATGCAAACAACAATGTCCGCGACAATCGTTGATCCCGCCAGCTGTGAAGTGCGTTCTGTCATACGATTCTTGTATGCAAAAGGATTGTCGGCTGCTGAAATTCATCGGGAATTATGCTTAGTTTATAAACCTACAGTTATGAGTGAAGGAAAGGTTAGACAATGGTGCTGTGATTTTAAAAATGGACGAACAAATGTCCATGACGAAGAGCGAAGTGGAACCCAGTATTCAGACCGATGAAATTGTTTCGCAAGTGGAACAAAAACTGTGATCGTCGATTGACAATTAATGGCCTGCCTGAACAATTTCCTCAACTTGGACGCACTACTGTCTACAATATTGTTACGGAAAACCTCGGATACCACACATTGCGTGCAAGGTGGGTACCGAAAATGCTCACCGGCCACCACAAAGAGCAAAGAATGTCCAGTGGACGAGAGTTTTTGGGCCGTTGGGAACTCTTTAAACCACCCACTGTACAGTCCTGACCTTACACCCAGCGACTACTTCCTCTTCTTGCACTTGAAACAGTGGTTCGGTGGACAACGTTTCGAAACCGAAGAGGAACTCAAGAATGGCGTTGTCGATTGGTTCAACCTTCAGGCGGCAAGTTTCTATGCAGAGGGGTTAAAGAAGCTGGTGCAGTGGTACGAAAAATGCTTAGAAGTGAACGGCGATTATGTAGATAAGTGAAGTAGGTTTGTAGCTAACTAAAAGTGCCAATAAAATGTGTTTCATATGAGTATATTTTTTCCTGTGACCAAACGGGTCTTACTTTATGAGCACGCCTCGTATTAATTGCTTCACTTTCAATTCACATTTTAAGCTTCCACACGGACGAAACTAAGTCTTTGCGTAAAATTTTGAATTTATTTTGGCATTACCTCATTATAAAGAAGGACCCGAATAAATGTAAGGAGATTGCTAATAATTTCAATGATTTAGTAAAATATGCAGTGATTCTCTCACTGTGTCATAACCATTGCGAGTAAGTTGATTCGCCTGCTTAAAGTAGTATATGGGACTTAATTTGAGATACAGCATTCTGAGTATACGTACCTACTGATCTGCATATAATACGGACTTTTAGCTTCATTTCCATCGTTAGATTTATATAACTTTTCAGATTAGTGGTATACGATGTGAATATTGCATACTAGATTAGGATTCACCACCTAGCACACATTCTAGGAGGTTGCTTTCATAGTTCCTCGTAGATGCGGATAGATAGTGATCGCGAGGAGGCAAAAGTGTCACTACTCGCAAAACCAACGTGTACCTACCCCATGCCGGGTTCCTCTGAACTCACAATTTCTTCGCACCATATTCCCTCAGTCTCTTCCCCTCACCCTCGTTTCATTCTTATCCATATTACTACCCTCTGTCTCCACCCCTCTGCGGTGCGGTTCGAATGACCCCTGCTACCGAGCGTCACCCGAAATAATTAGTTCTGCCGCTGGGGTGGCGGGGGCGGCGAGCTTCAGTCAGCTGCATCACAAAGGACCCTTTCAAGACAATGTAAAGGGATGACAAAATAAAGCATCCGCGCGTGCGCTATCTCGAAATGGAATGTTTCGCGCGTCCCCAAACCTCCCCGTCATCCTTCCCCAGAGCACTCCCCCCCTCAAATTAATTGCGAAAGAACGTCAGAAAAAAATTCTAAGCGTTGTCTTGCAATACGGCAAACGTCGGGTGTGCAGGGCGAGTGGAGATAACCGCGGTACTGTTTTTTTATTAAATCGTCCATAACATTTATATGTGGTCAAAATAAATATACGAACTAATAAGATCCGCCTCTTGGAAGATATCGCAGAGGAAGAATAATGAAATCATTTGTTATTAAGGTTTTGAGAATAGTTGCGTTCAAGTCTATGATGTTGTTATTTTGTGTCACCCTTGCCCCACCACCTCGAATGAAGATCAGATACCAGATCAATGGCCTTAGAAAAATGAAAAGATGATATTTTATGAGGAAATATTTTAATTTCATCAACCCTCATTTATTTTATTTCACTGTGACGGCTCATTCCCCTCTTTTAGAACGAGATTTAATCACATTTTTGAACTATTGCACACTGAAATGCTGGACTCATCTCCGGGTATTAGCGAGAAACTAATTATTTGACAGCCTTTTTAGGGAACTGTAACTCACATGTTTTTAATTAGGTACAATCTAAGCTGTTGGAATGAAAATGGACTAAAAAGAAATATAGCCACTGCTTCTATCACAATTTTGTTTTATCAGAGCGCTGATTTAGCATTCATTGAAATTAACATGGGAAAACTAAAATTTTTCCTAAGAGAACTGAACGCAAAATACAGTTACACTACAGATAATGCGAAAGAATATCAAATGTAGCAGCTACAGAGGAACACTGGTTATGAAAAAATGTACTGCTTTTATTTACTGACATTCAAAAGGGGACCTTCTTTTCTTAATTACATAGAATTTCTTACTCTCGTTGGACTCCTGAACGAGGTCAGACCACGGTTCGATTCCAGGGGACGCCTCTGAGCACCCTCATCTTCACACAAGTTGTGTAATTTTTCGGGCGCCATATCTTATCATACGCCCTTCTTTTTCTAGCAAGGACCTTTGAGATTGCATTTTTTCCCTTTTTGATGGCATAATAGTTGAAACTAGCACTTTCTGATTTGAACAAGATAACCGAATGTTAATTCTCCGGACATACGAGTATATTTAATATTTCTAACGCGTGAATATATCAAGAAATATTAATCAAAATTATTTCAGAGTAATATTCCATTCATTTAATTATTTTAATCCCTCCCTTACTCTATTTTCATTGTAATAACTGTTTTTACTATTCGTTATTATTGATTTTAACACATTTTAAATATAGCTTGAATCGGACTGCACAAGTTCGGTTAGCTGATATTAAGAGGATTAAGGATTAGGGAAATAGGATATCGAAGTACATTATTACCAGCGTTGTTTTCACTTTAGATTTTCTGTAAGGAGAAGAAGTTAACACATATATTGAAAGGCATGAGCTAATAAATCTGCAAAAATGTTCCTCCTTTTCTTGTGAGGACCATCCTTTCTCTTCCCTTTTTCCAATAGAAAGTCAGTCATAAGTGATGTGCGGATACCTAAAATCTAGTGACAAGCGCGTTACAGCGTAATGATGTTAGCTATAAAAACAGTGAAGACTGAGGAACTGCAGTGGTGCTGAAGCTTCAAACTTTTTCATTCCATCTAATTAGCTCATTCATCCACGGCGACCATGATTAACGGGCTCGAGATGTCAGAAATATTTAAGGAATGTATTACGTATTAAACTTTTTAAATTGATATAAACTAAAAAACATGAAACATTTTCACAAGTATTGGTTTCTATTTTAATATCAAGTACATTTCAAATAATGTATCCTACATGTAAAAATGTCCTCACGTTTTCACTGTATACGGGGAAAGCTCTAAGAACATGATAGTTATTATTTATTAGCAACTGGTTCGACATAGTGGTATTTTATTCTAAAGTCTTACATATTTTTAAGGAAATATATTAGAGTGTATTTTAATGGCTGACCAAATATATGGATATAATATCTGTAAACTAAGAGAAAAGTATAACATGCTCTTCTTTATATCATTTAGCGTTCTTCATTTCTTATAATATTATTGCGGAAGAAAACATAATTCATACGGAATCTTAAGGCGGTTTCAGAGAATAATGTATTTTATTTTCAACTTTTGTATTTTAACTAAAAAAAATGTACATTTAACCAGCTATTTCGAGATATATTTGGAACGGAATTTGGATTTTTTCGTTGAATAATACATCGCTTTAGAATTCAATCTTTCTCCACAGAACAAGTACAACTGACTCGCATTGATATGAATGTAATATATATGACACCACAAAGACTTGAATTAATACGGACTTAGAGTATTTATTTTTTCAGCATGTTACATGCCTATGACCGATAATGGACATGTTTATGTCCTAATCGACAAATAAACTTCAGGTGTGATAAGGTTTTAATGCTCAAAATACATTTTCACCAATTATTTTTTCAACCCCTCTGCAATCGAGGTAGAGCAGCGCTGCCACTTTTTAAATTCATTTACTAAGTTTTTTCCGAAATACATGTTATCCCAAACTAGGCTCCAAGAATTTCAAATAGCACTAAATTTATTATTCTTGACTTAAAGAGCTCTCAAATAACATGATGTGAAACTTAATTTAATTGAAAGAACCGGAGTAATAAAGTTTTGGTCCTAAAGAAGACTAATAAAATAAAATTCATTAAGTATACACAAATATTTAAAAGCAAATAAATTATAATCAATATTATGAAATTACAGATTAACAGGATGAAAGGAGACCAGAATTGGACAAATAGTATAATGTTCTTTTTGCTGTTCCGAACACTTTACTTGAATCAGCTAAGTTTGCTTGAAAATGTAAATGATTAACTAACCGGATGCTAGGGCAGCGTGAATTACGTAATTTTTTAAATACTTGGACGAATAAATATTTTAATTGCAATTACGAGAATTCTGTGAACTCAGAATTGAATTACGAGAACTCTGGAAATAATGTGAATAGTTAAAAAAGCTATTCCTAAGCTTATAAAAAGGACAAAACACCATATATATTTCCCGGTATCGATTTACTAAAAATAACATCTACAATGATATGAATTTCTAATCATAACGTATTCGATGTTGCAACAGGCACTGGAGCTCTGTTAACCTCACAAGGACTAATTTTTTCTCTCCATCATTACTCACTTTTAGACTTACTCCAATGATTGTATTCTGGCATACGTTCGGATTCGAGTACCGCATTTTGATGCTTAGGACGAGCGATGAAGTAATCACAATTAATTTAATTGGATTAAGATTAAAATAGACTTTAGACACTCAGTATTTCTAATCTTCCACATCTTATTATATTAGTGAAGGGCAAGAGTCGCCAAAGAATGATGAACAAAAATGGATGGATGGATTTTTTTCATTTTTTTACGTTCATTATGACGAATTAAAATGATTAAGTGAATTTCTATACTCCAAATATTTAACCTACCGTGATTTCGTCTCTGTTCACCATCATCCCTAGTGAGAAATAATAGGGATATTTGTTGATTAAATCAATAATATATGGAAATTAAATCAGGAATTTTCATTTCCGTCATAACACAACTAAATGAAGAGCAGTGTGTAGTATTAAAAAGTGTAGTATTGAAAATTAAGACCTAGGGTGAATTACCAAGAGTGGTTAATGGAGGAAGCTAGCAAGAAACCAGGAATGATTGGTATTAGCAATAGTTATTAGGGGATGCAACGTACAGCTGAGGCACGGGTAATTTACTCCATTAGGTGGCGGGTAATTTGGAAAAGATAAGAATTTCAGGGAATCAAGGAAAAGGTGGGGAGAAGCTCGGCGTCAGAAATGAACTATTCTTAACGAAAGAAGCCAAGGCATTCAAAAATTTAACGTCCCAACCGATAGCTGGGTACTGGCCCCCAAGCAGGGTTCGAGATAAACTATGAACAATTTTTCCACTAAATTCTCTTGTAAGCTATCCGGGGCTCTTGGAGTCGAAGCAAATATTAACGCAATCCCATATGAAGGATTGAGATAACATGACATTTCCAACAAAAACCCACGACAAAGGAGCGAAGTTGGACATTGAAAACGAAAAAAATACGACCAATCAAAACAAGGACAATGAACATCGGACATCGAGGTCGAAATACAATCGACACATCGCACGTACCCTAATCAAGACAACTCCAGCCGCGAGATGCCGGATTCCGGTCCCCTGAGACGGGGATAGGTAATGGAGGCAATGGGTAGGAGGACCAGAGTCGGGAGTGAAGCCGTCCCATATTCACAGGGGCGGAGTGGTGTGGGATGGAGAGAGGGATTGTGGAGACCAGATTTAATAAGGTTACGGACTAGGCCGTGGGGCGGAGCTTTGGGTGTGGTGTGCATTGTATGCGATGCGAGATGGTGGGGGCGAAATGTGTTGGTAGCGGCGACAGGGAATAACCACTGAGGGCTCTGGGGAGATGGGGTGGGGAAGGTGCTGGTGAGGCCGGGACGAGGAGCCTTTGAGTGGCACGGGGGAATGTGAATGGCGGGATCGGGAGGGGGGGGGGAGATAGGGAGGAGGAGGAGCCTCGTATGTATGTGTGTGCATGTTTGTGTGCGTGCGACCGTGTGTGGATTATGGGGATAGTATCCCTCGCAACCATGAAATCTTACATAATTTACCAGCGGAGTGTGTTGGGAAGACTTTGATGAGGGGAGGAGGGGGAAAACCGAGAGGGAAAGTGAGGGATGGTAAAGTTTTGTTCCCATGTGGGCCGCTCTGAGGGGCGGGTAGGTGGCTTGGGGGGAGGTTGGAAGGGCGAGGGAGCAGCTAGCAGCTCAGGGACTAAAGAGGATGTCGCATTCCTACGCCACTACGCAAAAAGAAGAGAAACGACGCTCTCCGATGTGGAATTTTTTTCTACTAGAAGGTTTTACGTCCTTTTAAGGGACTGGAGAGGTCTAATATTTTTTTAAGAGTTCCACGTGAATGAAAAAACATGAATCACGATGCTTTACTTTAGGGTAGTTTACAAGAGGTCCAAATGCATATTTGAAAACGTTTAGACTAGGAATACGGAGTAAATTTTGAATTTCCGATTTCTTAAAGCCAATCAACATGCTTTCCAGTAAAATTTAAAATATTTCTTCAATTATTAATGTATCAAAATGCCAATGTGTATGTAAAAGGACATTTATGAAGCAATTCATGGGTTAAAGAGGGTTATGCACAAGAAGAATATTGTGTCGAAGACTCCCTAAATTATATTCTAGAGTCAGGATTTTTTTATGGGAAATGTTTCGAAATATACCTATGTACCTTAACATCTATCGATGATAAATATTTTGAGTCCGTCTACAAAAATTATTACACATCTTCGTGGCTTCAAATAGCTTTCAGAAATAAATGCATTTGATTATACATTATCCCTAATATTTCTTCTCCAACGCTTTTATGTCAAATTTCCTTTTCTTCCTCCCTCTAATATTATCTCTACCATTACAGTCTTAAAAGTACCAATAACTAATGACGTCTCAATTAATCTTTTCGTCTTCTCTCATACCACTCCAACAATTTCATGTATTAACGTAACACCTCTCAACTCGTCTTCCTCTCTATTCAGGTTAATATATTTAATCTCTAACTATCCACCGTTAAAAAAATTAAGCCTCCAAAAATATGTATCCTCTTCTTTTTCATTTAAGACAAAGTTTCTGTGTCAAATCACGAATGCCAAATCAATACAAAATTTTATTAATTTTTTCTGTAGCTAAGTTTTCTTTTAAATAGTCCCCATAACGTCTTCCCTCTTCTAAATGAAGCTCATGTTGATTTAGTTCATATATCAGTGTCCCTATTGTGCTCCAGTGTCTATCCAAAACAATATCCAAAAATTAAAACCTGCTCTATTGTGTGTCCTCCATATTTGAAGTTAAACTTGGTTTTCGCATTTCCGAAGGACCTCTATACTTTTGTTTCCTCAATTTCCTTATCTCATACACCTAGGTCCAAAATTTACGCAATGAGACTGGTGAACGTATGTACGCGCATATGCATTTACTAGTATCGTCGTATGTATCCCGCGCGCTAACAAAAAGCATGTCAAATCACGAATCTTGAAAACTTCCCGAAGTAAATTCATGTAATTGCAGAAACAAGTTTAAATCTGCAGATGAAACTAATAGAATCTCACAAAAATAGCATTATTGTTATGAAACCTATTGTAATTAATACATTTTAAAATGCAATATTGAATTTTGATCCATGTGCTTAATTTTAAGGGATTTAATAAATTTGTTCAACTCTATTTTGATATGGTTTTTTAAGAGGTATGATTCAACTCCTAAGATATTTTACTAAACGATTATGGAACTTTACGTATTCTCTACGTGATATGCTCTCATGACGTGAGTAATAACACGAGCAAAAATAACTGTTGATTGCAGTCAATAAATAAAGGCCATTAATAACGAGAGAACTACTTCCCTTGTGGGCCTAGAATAATAGATATCAGCAGTGTTGTAATTTTTGAATTGGTGTGAGTACTAACGAACAAACTATATTCAATGGACATTCCTCAGCTCAAGGATAACTTTCAATGCTCCTGATATAACGAGGCTTTCCCAAACAGAACCCTTAATATCGGACGAAAGTTACTGAGTTCCTTGCTTTCAGATTTCCCTGGTGAATCCGTGAAGATATTTTTCTAAGTACCTCGCGGAATCCACTAAAGACCATTCTTTCACTCAAAAAAATCAAAAAAATTTACTCAAGAAGTTTTATATCGAAAAATGCCTCAAATTCTGCAAGTATGAAATGAAAGTGTGTGTAGGTGCTTTGGCTTTAAGCACATATAATATCGCTGAGGTGTTCAGCACATATGCAAACATCATTTTTAAACAATATCAATTTTGTATATTCCATTTCAAAAGTATAAAGAACAAAAATACAGCATACTTGTACTGATTAGACCCGGCAATTGAGAAACCATAAGCAAGGTAGATTAGAAAATGCCGCTTATATAATTTTATACGGTTGCAAAAATAACTTTCAGGGATCATAGACACAACCTCTATTGCTGTAATAAACAAATAACAAAAAAGTTTACCGAATGGACCTTTAAAACAAAATTTTAAAAATTCTCTATACATGAAAATATTTTTAAATGAAAACTTCCCAGAGGAACTTAATGAAATATATTTGATTCCAAGTAATCATATTCAAGTCAAAGTCTCCCCGTTATAATTTCTTAGGGATATGGATAAATAAAAAGGAGATCTTGTTGATCTGTTAAATATTAATTTTCTACACATTTTTAGATTTCTTTTATTTGCTCTTTCCGAAGTCCTAAATTCCTCCAGTTTTCCGTCGTAAATATTAGCCAAATTGCTAAAATTTCGTTTTGTTAACCCTAGGATGCAAGGGGTTTAACACTCAACGTTCATAGGTGAACTCCACCACAGATGGAATAAATCTCTATCCTAACCTCGAAGGATTTTAATATTGATCATGATTCAGTTTTTATAATATTTTCCACAGTTCAAATGAAGATTTATCTCAAGCAAAATTCACCATAACAAACAAAGGCCTTTGTTTTCCAGGTTCAGAACCCCTATAAAGAAATGTTAGGTATTTTAATTTAGGGATAAGCTTTTGAGTAGTGCGAAAAATAGTAAAAAGTTATAAATTACCATAATTCCATTCCACTCACAAAATAATGCCATAGTTCATTCATAAATAATAATATCCAAGGATCAAATCATATAAAACGATCGTTCCTTTCAAAAGTTATTATTTTCTAAGATTGAATATTTTTTCTTCATTTCAAGCAACTTTCAACCCCTCCGTATAATTTCAAGGCGATTTTTCTCCTCTTAGAATTCCCTCCACCAATTTGTACCCTTCCTCTAAGGCATTTGACCCTCCTCCATTTGCCTCTCTCTATTAAAATCCAGACTGCTTCCACTCAGGCGCGATGATTGTTCCCAGCGGAGTCACGCATTCAGGAAAAATCGATGATTAAGAGTCAAACGAATGATACTACACAGCTCATCGTGTGAGCATGTGTGAGGCGATTTCTGAGGCTTCTAGCAATAGAATATTCCATTGGTCTGACTCCATAGGGGCAGTCTTTTTAACGGAAGTGGTTACCTTACTAGCATTATTTTGCAAAGCGACGAGAGTCTCCTCTATAAGTTCACAAGTTTCTTTATTGCGAATTTGAGTTGAAGACAAAAATAAGAGATCTTTATTTTGCTGTTCCTCGATTAGCCACCTAGTTTCCGAGTTAAGGAAAAACATCAAAGCGACAGCCAATTTTATCGAAATGGCGAACGGATGCATTCAAATTGCTAATCTATTTTATTGTTGTAGTCACGGAGCTGCACTGATCTAAGAGTGACAACGCTTATTCATCAAAAGAAACTTGATCCACGATCGCCGGAGAAGCCAAGCGGAGAATTTTGGAAGCGCATTTCCCTTTCAGGGAGTTAGTACTTAACTTCCATGCAATAGCTAACAGTTTCAGGCTTAACTTTGTGGAATTTCGTCATGGTGAGGGTAAAAAATTAGGAATACCTTACTCTTCCATACACTTTTAATTCAATATGACCATGGTTTCGATGATGCGCAGCATCGAAACCATGGTAATATTGTATTAAAAGTGTGTGGAAGTGTAAAGTTTTCCTTATTTTTTACCCTTCCATGCAATCAATAGTTGAATACTTAAGGAATAGCACAAAGAGTGGTAAAATTTATAACATATCTAATTCATATTTTATTTCCTAACATTTTAATTATTGCTTTCAGAATGTTTAGAGATGCTCATGACATTAACATATTGGAACAAATAATACCTAAAGAAAAGAGCAAATTTTTGGTGGCTTTTCCTTTTGATCGTCAAGTATTCCGAATATAAATAACTTTCCAAAACATTTATGTATGTTATAGTCATGTAATTACCTATGAAAGTGTTCTAAACTTTCCTTCTTTTATGAGGAGAAAAAAAATCAATTTCTATGTTAGATGGGTATACTCGTATGTTCTTTTGATCAGGATATATTTCCATCCCACATTTTTGTCATTAAACACAGCCAAGTGAAACAATATCCGGGAAAATTGCCAAGTCGATATTTAGGCTTTAATAAGCACTCGTATTTTTATGCCAACTTGATTATGTAGTAATTCACTGATTAACACTATGCATATGAATCACTTGTGAATTACTGGGCATGTTCTCGTGCAATCCAATCAATTTATTTCCCTTTCTTATTTGCACAAAGATCCAAAGATGCAGTGGTATCTCTTAAATTTACCTGATAAATCATCTAACGGCGAAAGACAGGAGGCACAGAAAGCCTATCGCGTCACGTAGTCTGTTATTGTTTTTTAGGCAATGCCTATTGACTTACAATTAAGCCTACACGATACGTTGCTTGGGATGGATGATTTGAATGCAATTCAATATTTTTCATCCTTTCTTTTCTAAATCCCTAACATTAAAAAATATATAGACAACAATTTATTAAGAAGCAGTAGTAAAAACGAAGAATAAAGTAAGGCGCCCATCCGTTACAAAAGTACGTCATCTAAACAAGGTGTAGTAAAAAAAAGACCGGACTGATTTTATTCTGCACAAACCGTTCAACGGATCGAAACGAGACACAATGCGCCATCTAGCGACACATCTGACGACTATAATGAGAGCTGTTGTGTTTGTTTACGTTGAGTCGTTACGCAGCAGCCGCGGTGCGTGTCTCAACCTGTTAGTCTCCGCGTGCAACGGCAGCAATGAAGGAGCTAGAGGGACAGCTTGTGTGCGTGAAATTTCGTTTCAAACTTGGCAAAAGTGCTTTGGGGACATTTAAAATGATTCAGCAAGCCTTTGTCAATGAAGCTAGGAGTCGAAGACAGTGCTTTGAGTGGTAAAGTCGTTTTAAATCCGGCAGAAACTCGACAGATGGAGATTCGCGAACCGGGCGGCCTTCCACTTCGACATACCCCAACCATGTCATATTAGTGAACGATTTGGGCGATACGAAAAATCGCCGATTAACTGTTAGGGAGATAACGGAGGAAGTGAACAATAGTTCCGCATCCTGTCAGACAATTTTTGACATTTTGGGCATGACGCGCGTCGCATCAACATTCGTCCCGCGGGTGTTGACTGATGAACAAGAGTTTTTCGCCAGAACCGGAACTTCCGTGATCCCGCAGCCACTCTACTCTCCAGACGTGGCTCCATCAGACTTTTTTCTGTTTCCAAAGTTAAAATCAACCATGAAAAGATGCTGATTCGACTATAATGCGGAAATTAAAACTAATTGTACGGTGGACCTGAAGAGGATCCCTAAGGCAACTTACCAGGCAGGGTATGTGAGCTGGAAGAAATGTTTGCAAAGGTGTGTCGTCATCAAAGGCATTCACTTTGAGAGCGATAAGTTCGATTACGCTGTATCCGTCGAAATAAACAAGTCATAAAATTAGTCCTGTCTTTTGTTGATCATCTCTTGTAGATGATCTACTCTTTAATTAAACTATTCGCATTGAGTTGGGCAGTTGGGTGGCGCAATAGCCGAACCTAGCCAGACGTAGTTTATCCCGATTACGTGATATTTCAGTGCCTAGACCCCAATGACCACGCTCACGCCGACGCGCCGTTTAACTTAAAAGCCCACTTGGAGGAAGTTGCGGGAAAATATTTACGTGAGATTCGTATGATTTTAAACAGCGCGA
Organism: Hetaerina titia; assembly: GCA_037158775.1. Classification (NCBI taxonomy): domain Eukaryota; kingdom Metazoa; phylum Arthropoda; class Insecta; order Odonata; family Calopterygidae; genus Hetaerina; species Hetaerina titia. The sequence goes on along the minus strand of CM073776.1, from coordinate 65,911,500 downwards.
AATTAACCTAAAGAGAGAGTCTCGTAGCAGCAATTCACTTGTTTTACGCTTCAATGAAATCTGTAGTTTCCTCGTGAAGCATTGTTTTTACTTACTTCAAGGAAAATTGAACCCAAATAATAACAGAAGATGTGAGCAAATGCTCGTACAACATTATTGAAACTAAATCATGGATCGCAGTGTCATTCACTCACCGCCCAATTGGAATAACGCAGGGTAATTAAAAAGCTTACATTAGCATAAATGGATTGCGTTGATCCATGCAAATTTTCTCGGGAAGCGGACTGAAATTACTCTCAGTTTAAAGGTTTCCTTTGTTTTTATCCCATTAAAACTGAAAGTGTTCAAAAAATACGAGGAAAGAAAACCTTTTACAGAGGCCACTAGGAAAAATTGGGTACGTTGTCGAGGGACGTGCTTTGATGTAACCAAAAAAAGATCGTTGAAGACAAAATGAGGACGAAAACACAGAAAAAACATCGGAATATGGCCGCGTGAATGAAATACACGAAACCTGCGTTGGAAGATGGGGAAATGAGGAAGTTTTTGAAGCCGTGTCGAGGTCAACCGATGGATAAAAAACAAAATTAAAGACGGAGGAGACAAACTAATTTCGGAATTGTTTACAGATGGCAACGATGATGATTATATATCATTTGTTTCGTCGAGTATCCTTTTATTTGAGATCAACGGAGCACGAACTCTTGTGTGTACGATGGAAAAAAATGCTAACCCGTCCTCTAATCGTCGACTTGAGTTGCTCGAATGCCCGCCTCGTAAATCCCCGTGGCAGGACTCAGCGCTCGGAGTCCGAGGGAATAATTCTTTCCCGTGAAGCGATTACGCCCAGACAATGAGGGAGAGCGGCGTCGGCTCTACCCCGGGATCGAACCAGAGGCCGTGACCTCGTGCTTCCCCTCCCTCATTCTTCACTTTCTAGCTATCTCTACTTTTTTCTCCCATCCTCATACTACCACGTACGGGCACAAAAAAAAGAAAGAAGAATATAATTTTAAAGATGCTGTAGCACATGTACAGCTCAATGTGAAATTTTAATGTCATCGTTTTACGAGAGGAGGGTGTCTCGGCGTGTCTCTCATATTAAAAAGAGTGTGTCGAGATGACATGTACACGTCATTTTGATGGAATTCTCACTAATTGTTGCCTTAACATTATCAAATAACGGCGATAAAACAGGCTCTTCCCGTTATACTCTTATTTGATATCGCCATAATAATTCAAGATTGCATACAAGCTCTTATGGCCTAGGAGGACTAACACTAGAATAATTGTGGTTCGGTGGTGCATAAATACGAATGGTATCATTTCAAAACTGATATTTTATGAGCAATTATGTAAAAGCGTCAACATATCAGCATCTGACCGCTTTAAAAAAACGATATTGATTAATTCGTGGGAGAGAACAGCCAAAATTGCACCGATTGAAAATTTAAAGATTAAAAAGGTTGTCCACAACAAGTTTTAAAGCATGTTTAGCAAGTAAATAAGAACGGAATAATGTGCCGAAATACTGTTTATTGACATCACATCTGCTTCTTAAATTCGCATGAATGAATATTACATCGATTTCGTCTCTCTGACGCTTTGGCTTTTTCAGTCACGGTCCAACCTCTTTAATGATTCAACTTCTCTGTTAGTCCTTGGACGCCACGAATGGAATGTTAGGGGGGGAGGGGTGCCATTTCAGACCTTTTACCTTTTAAAATAAGTTGAGGAGAAAAAAAATCTTCACCATTAAGCTTGGAATTTTTTTTAAACCATACATGTGTATAACTTAGAATGTTCAATAAATGGCATAGATTGGATGGAGAAAAGCATGACTATGCACGGGAATGAAATTGTTTTTTCAGTGTATCCTCTCCTGGATACAAACTTTCACTACAAGCAATCCTTACGGTGGTGGAGGTCGTGCAGGAATAAATAATGATAACTCTATCTATATCTTTAAAGTATATAGTTATATCTATCTATAGAAAGAGAGATTATAGAGATATAAGATAAATATTAGAGAGATATATAGAGTTATCATTATTTATAGTCTTTATATCAGAGGAATAGCTGACAATTGGTGAACACGTCACAAAAACGCACACATCTAATGTAATTGCATTACACGAGCAGCGTCCCGATTGCAATTTAATTTTCATTTTTTCAATCCTGAGTTTGATCCAGTCAAACTCAGGATTGAAAAACAGAAAATTAAATTTTAATCGGGACGCTTCTCGTAAGATGCATTTATTGGGATGTGGTTTTATGAAGCTACATACAGTCGTTAGTTACCTATATTCCCTTCTTGTAGAAATCCTTAAAATTTTCACTTCATATTCATCCATACTTATTCCTTTAATTACTGGTACCTTCCCTATCCTTATTGTCTTATATCCTTCATCAATCCGAAGACTGCTTTGCTACAACCTTTCCACCCACTCCCTTAGCGGCTCGTACCTAATTTCTTCTTTTTTTCTAATTATACGTATCGTAATCCCAACTTTGATTATCGCACTTGGCTAATTCTGTTCTTTACTTATCATCGGTAGGTTTAGCCTCATTTTCTCCTTAACATGAAACATTAGAAATTGCTATAAATGGCTCCTATAAGGTTATCCTGTGTTAGTTCTCTCTTCAAATCTTTTCACCGAATTTACAACAATCACGGAAGCGTCGTTATACATGCAGCCTAAAATGATGGAAGAAGACAATTTACTTTTCCTCATAGAGTATTTTTATTGCGACCTAAGTTTCATCACAGCACGATATCTTCACCTGAAACTGTGTTATTTTTATCATGACCTGAAGATTTTACACTGTAACGAAACCTAGGTCGTAATAAATATACTCTGTGAGGAAAGTGTATTCTTTCATCGTGAAGGATTTTTACCATGTTACACCTGAAACTGTATTATTTAAGTAGCCTATAGTTTTCAGTTGTGGATCACAAGTACCCAGGTTTATTTCAGGATGAACCCTTTAAATATTGGCAGCTTAAAAAAGGTTGTACGGTATCCCGGATACTGGTACACTTTAGAAAACCTCAGAGAGCATAGGGAAAGGAAATGGTTCCCATAACTTGAAAGTGTGTATTCCAGACGCCAAATGGATTGATGCTAAGTGACCTGAAGCCCCGCCTCCCAGTGAAAATAAGGTAGAAACATTTTGGATCGATTTCTGGTTTGATTTGGTTCAAATTATGCCACACGCATTGTTACGTCACATACGCATGTAATATGAATTACGTGATCACCGATTTACATCGGGATGTCTATACATCGATGCGTCTGCGACATTCAGATTTAATTTAATGCTCAGGTTGGAATATCAGACACGGCCATAGTTGGAAAAAACCCTTTTTACGTCGCCGTCGGCTGGAAAACGTTGGCGTTGGCTGGAGAGAGAGAAAGAGAGAGGAGGGTTCACTGAAGAGGGAGAGGGGGACTTAGGGAGAAAGGGGTTAGAGTGGGTGCGGAGAGAGAAGAGAAGGACGGGGGTGGAGGGCGCGAGAGGGAGGCGGGGAGGGGGATCACGTTACCATGACGCCTTTAAGGGGACCCCTCAGTCGATAAAAAGTGAAAGCTTAAAAATGTGAGTCGAGCGTGACGGTGAAACAAGTGTACGATACACTCGGCTGAAGCTAACACGGGACGTCGTCTTATTCTACACCGCGATGGGAGAAAGGGGAGGGGGGGAATAGGAGAAGGGCAGGTTAGAGAGATGTGGGGTGGTTTAGGAGGAGGAATGGGTTTTGCGCACTCTTTACACAGCGCTGTCTGCTCTCGCGGTGGGGAGGAGAGAATTGAGGATTTGAGGAAAGGGGGAGTGGGGGTTGGGAGGGTGGTGGGGATACGTCGGGACTCTCGCTCTGAATGTGTAGGCAGGAAGGTCGGGGGCGGTGAGGGAAAGTGAGGAGGAGGTTGGACTTTGCAGAATGTGGGGAGTGGGAAATGAAATGGGAATGATTACCGCCTCCGTCGAAGAATGCTCGTCTGCCGTAATCGGACCTCAAGAGCTCACGTGTTAACGTCCGCAGGTGGAACGAAATGGCGAATGGCTCCACCTTTTTCTCTCCTCCCCTTTCCCCCCAAAAAAAGCCTTTTTTTTCTCCGAAGAAAAAACATCCCCTCGACCTTCCGGAGTTTTCAAGGAAAGTTGCAAATCATCCACATAGACATGAGGTAACGCCCTCTACGAAGAATGTCGTCGCCAATGTGTGGATATTCTGATATACTGTCCTCATGTACCCTCTATGTATGTATCTGTTGTGTATATATATATGTATATAAATAAATATATATATCTATATATATATATATATATATATCATCATAACTATCTAAATCCTACGATTGGTTTACTACAGCCCTCCATTCTACTCTATTGAATGTCAATTCACTCTCCTGTGTCCGTCCTTTATGTTTGTTCCTATCCATTTTCCTTATATATATATATATATATATATATAAATAATATTTCCTTAACCGGGATAAGGAAATATTTTTACATTTGTGATCTGCTCAAATCCGTCTTCCCCACATTTCCTGTGTTTGCTTTTTATGTGTTTTCCTATCCCCTTTCCTTATACCTATTTCTATGTTTGAATGAATACATAAAAATATTATTATTAGGCAATCTACCGGTTAAGGTAAGTTTTTGGATGGACACAACTATCAATACATATAAGTAATTGTAGGTAATCTAACTGTTAAGATGCAATTTGGAAGGACAACTACCATTTTAAATTTAAATATACATACTTGTGCATACATACACTACACACACACATACACACACACACGCAGTCGTCTTTTTAAAAATTCTCACGCGAGGGATCGCTTACTCATCGTGAGACGCGGGAAGGTGAGACTTTAATTTTTTCCCTAAACTGAAAGGTTTGTATCCTCTCCCGTGCATATTTTCTCCACAGCAATGTTTTCTTTCTATCAACCTTGATATTTCAAACGAACATGGGTACGAGTATCACAACATGAAAGAAATAAAACTACCACCCATTCCGCTGTCACCGAATAGATTTAAAAGGAGCGCCTGCAATACAGAGACTAAGTAAAGTCAATTACTACACGGATGACTTAAACTCGGCGGTGAAAAGAATCGTTTGACTCAATAGGTGTTTGACCCCGGATCTCCCAATTTTCCGTTGAGTGTGATCCTCCATCTTACCACCGCCTTCCATTAAAGTCATTTTCCTCCCAGAATTTTCTCATGAAGTGACTAAGTATGTGTTTATCACCTCCATTGCGAAAGATTGTATGGCGGTGGAATCCGTAGCCGCCAAACCGGTGGGCGATGCCCACGTCAAGTTGCCCACGCATGTTTCGTTTCCCAAGCGATTCTCCGACCATATAAGGGAGAATTCAGTGAATTCTTTGCGTGTTAATATGCCCAATCTGACCTTAATATTATTTCACCCAGTCATAACTTCAAAGTGATGCGTATCTTCCTTGCTCTTGATTAAATTTATTAATTAAGGACATCTACCATTCCTAAGAATGAGCCATGCATTATAGATGCAAATTATAACCAATGAAAAATAAAAGCCGGATTTTATTTTTTATCGCGCTTTTCCACAATCTATCAAATGAAGCCAAGTTCCTTCAACGCTTTTATTTCAGTGCTCACATGCAAGGTTTAGAGTGTGATAATAGTTACTCCAAAGTACATGGTAGGAGTCCTACCCCGTCACGTACAATTTCACATACATTCTCACGTTTTGCATTTTTTTGCATCATTAAGTATTTTTTTTTAATTTTAGCTCATATACTGAATGCCAATCCTAAACGTTACGTGCATAGCAAGAAATTACCCAGCATCAGATGATTGTTATTCTATCCTATTATACCCAGTCATATTCTTTAACTTGCAAATTATGCTATTTACGTGCTATTTTGTCATCGTTTGATTACTAAGATTAAAATGGGGTTTTTTCCCCTATCACGCTTCCATGTGATGGCACGCTTCCCATGCGATCACGCTTCCATTCCACCTGATGTTATTGGTACTTGTTTTAAGTTAATGCAAGCAATTAATACATACTAATTTTTCCAAGACGAATGTTTCAATGGACAAGCCAATGATGGAGTTTTTTATTGGCTACATACATTTTGAAATTTTCTGGAAGTTTTCAGGAAAAATTCTGTTCAGGCAAAAAATGATAGCAAAGGACATGCTGAGTAGCCGGATGCTGAAGGTCGTGGTTCATGGAAAAAATTGGGTAACCAGGGAAGAGGAAAAAACGACGGAATCAAGGGTAGTACAAAGTGGAAATTACAGAGGAACTGAATAAGGAAATAATGTATGGCAAAGAAGTGTTTAAACTGGAAGAATAATGCTCATAAGTAAAAGAAAGATGGGGAAAAAGTTTTGGCAAACTTCAAAATCCTCAGTCTAGGCTTTACAAAATATAATATGCATAACAGGTACTCTGAAGCTATAATGATGATTTAGTAAGTGTACGCGAATCAAAATTGTGTCACTGAAAAACTGAAGCTAAAAACTAAATCTCCTTTTAAAAACCGCTCATCACCCTCCCCCACTGCTCTCCTTCAACGAAATTGGCCTTGCTTCTATTCACAGTTTTTTATCTTTATGAATGCTTTTAACGTCCTCGATTCCTCTCCTCGGCCTTTTTCTCTCTATTACTAATCCAGCAGAGAGAGGCACATCGATAAAAATCACCAAAACGTCTTGCTGTATAAGCCGGTAAGACAATGAATTGTGGCATTTTTCAAAGTGGTTTATTTGCCAAAATGATGACGATTTTCAATTCTGCTGAGAGAGAACATGTCAGTAATGCTCCTGAGATGCTAAGATTAGCAGAGAGTATGATGGGAAACCTTTGGATATGTAGACTTGGATTTGGGAGAAAGCAATTTCACATAGGTGCAAACTTGGGGCAGTTATTGAGCAGGAGAGAACTCTGCTTACAAAGTCACCTACCTTTTCCAATTCTCGCGAATAAGCTCACTTTATGCCCTACGCCTTTGCGTTCATTTACGCCTCTCACTCTTTCTTCAACTACGTTAGGCAATTGCTAGACAATTTAGGTTGGGATTCTCTTACACAGCGGCGTTACAATATAGATTAAACTTATTAAAAACATTTAAAGATAGGCCCTTTTCCGATGACATGAAGGATATAATACGAACCCCAACGTATTACGATAGAAGGTATCACGAATAAAAGATTAGAGAGATAGACTGCAAGACTGACAGGTTTAGAATGTCATTTTTTCCTAGAACGATAAGAGACCATAATGCTTATAGTTGAAATTCCTCAGGAGTTAGCTCATTACAATAAGTATTAACGTACAGGTTAGGGACTGCGCGAGGATATATATAATGTGTTTGTGTATGTGTATATAGATGTATCTATGTGAAAATATATTTCTGCATGCACACATATGGATATGTATATATGTGTGTAAATGTGTATATGTACATGTGAATCGAATTCTTCTGATAACTTTATCATGCAAGTATTTATTACGACTTGTTACCCAGTTCACATAAATATTTTTCTCTGTTTCCGCATTGACGTTCTCATAAATTGTTAAATGTTTTAATTCTGTATTCAGCCTAATATAAGAACACAATGTCGTGGTGCGGTCACAACGTCATATGCAACAATACATCAGTTTAAATGTTCTGGGCAAATCCCACTTTAATTTCGTTATAACCTTGTTTCAAATATTGCTATTATCACTAAAATCTTAATTTTACTTAATCTTTATTTCTGGTGAAATGAATCTCCCAATGCAAAGATTATAGAATTTGGTTAAAAGATATATGTTCAATATTTGAATTCATGAATGTATAACTAGATAAAGAAACCATAAGTAATTGAGCAGACTCCAAATTAACTCGCGCTGCTTCATACAGTTATTTTTACGCATAAATTAACGCACAGCAAGATAAAAATATAGATACCCGACATATTAAAGTTGCTGTTCACCCAGAACAGCATTCCCCACGGACTACTTAGGAATTTGAAATAGCCTCATTCCGAACTACTATGTACGAAAACTCGTACAATGCTAATGGGTGGAAAATGGTAAATACGCCACTGTCTGATAGAAAAATCCTTAAAACTCTTTCACTAAATCAATATCCGAACGCTAATTATTCTTATAAGTGTTTTTATGCCAGTTTCATCCCTAAGATATGATTTCATAAAATTTACACTATGAATACCTACTGATTGCGTTTTTATTTTGCTGTTCTCCTAATCAGAACTAGTCTCGCAATCATAGAGAAGTATTTTTCACTTAAATATCGCAGTACATACCCATTTATAGAAGTAATTAAGGTTTAAGTAACAGTTAAATTTGATGCAGTATGCCTGGCGTGGAATGACAAACCCTAGCCGGGGCTTTAGAGAATATTAGCTTAAGATATGTAAAAGTGTAATAAATTTTTTTCGTGAGCTCAGTACACTTATTTTCCGGACGAACCCTGTATGTATGTATAAAAAAATATTTTTTTTCTTACAGATTCCCCTCACCTTTCCTCACCTATTTGATAACCCCAACCCCTCATCCCTTAGCCTTCCCTTAAGGTGCTACTCCCCCTGCCACACACCTTTTTTGGTGGTTCGCAGGGTATTTATGTAGATGTAGATGTAGACAGGTCATTGTAATCACCGATTATCGCAATGAAACGACCGCTTGACGCATAGTCATGGACTGAATAAGGCATCCAGTCTGCAGGTGACGAAAGAATACTATTGTTCCAAAAGCAGTGCACTAACCTGAGACGAAAAAGTATTAAAAAGGACGATACAGCTTGCTAAAAACTAGGTACATCCAGCTTATTTCAGTTTTAGTTTTCGGTGGGGAGGCGACCGACACCTAATGTCATTTGAGCCATTAGGGATGGGTGGGAAGGAAAGGGTGGAGAGAAACCCGGCGTCGTCATTAGCCTACTCTTATCGAAAGGCGCCAAGGGGTCCGCAGTTTAACGTCCCATCCGACGGACGTCGTACTCACTCAAAGTGCTCTCCACAAAGCACTTAAAGTAGGGATTACCACTGAAAAATATTTGTTGTCTCCAGGATTTTAACCCGGGCCTTCGCGGTGGAAATCCTGTGCGTTAGTCTCTGCAACATCCTGATCCCCCTTATTTCAGTAATATGAGCAATGGTTTTGGTAGATAATACTGGGGTATAATAAGCATTTCGTTTACCTCAAAGTCGATTATCATACACACAGGGTCTTCCGGAAAGGATCTACTAAGCAATGTTTTGAGAAAAGAGACCAAACTAGAACAATAAGGTCTCAGCCCACTTCGAAGTACTCCCCTTTGGACCTCTTACGCTTTACCAGACGCCTCTTCCACCTTGCAAAACAATCGGCAAAGTCCTTTCCGTCGTCATATCTATCGTCATCACCTGCCTTGTCTCATTCTCTACTATCTTGTTTAAGTCGATAATTTCGTGTTGCAGTTGTAGGGGACATACTCTCAGCCACAAACGATGACACAGGTTTACTAAAAAAGATCGTAACTGAAGATAAGCCAAGGGTATACGGTAAGGACCTTGAAACAAAAGCCCAGACTTCGCACCAGTCGGTTGACGAAGTAAAGGAGAATGCGACGAGGCATTTGATGACCATTCCGAAAAAGGGCTTCTCCGATTGTCTTTTAAAAGGAAAGAGACGCTGGAATTAGTGTGCAAAGATCCAAGGGAAGTACTTCAAAGGAGAATAAGGCCTGACTGTTGTAGGTAAGCTATTTTTCTCAAAATATTTCATGGTTAAATCCTTTCCGGACAGACCTCGCACTCGTATTAATGAAAATCGGGAGGACGCCGAATATAACAGAAGATGCTCCGGAAACCACAGTCAGGATGTGAATTTGGAAAGTTTTATATTATTCCTCTCGTTTATATGTGGTTTGTAGAAAGAGTATTTCAATTTTTTTCGTGAATTGACTGTACGTCGCACCGCGCCCGCAACTCGGGAGGCATCGTTTTGGGAGGTCTGATCTATACCGCGTGCCAAGTGCCAATCGCCTGCGAGCGTTCGTTCAGACTGGATAGCGTTTTTAGTGGACCCCAGACGAATGACTCAGTGCAAGCGCAAAACGCAGCGAAACAGCTGTACCAGCGCGAAGCCCCACTGTTTTTGTCGCCGGAGCGTCAAGGCGACACTGAAGTTCGCACACACCCAAATCCATTGATTCACGTCCCAAAACTGTGTTCTTCTAGAAACGCCGATGGTTGAGGAAATTATAAACTATAAATAATTATATATATATATATATAAAACTTAGACAGTAACACACAGAACGAGAACACGTAAAAAGAACACTCAAAATAATATCTTGATAATTTCGACGGACTCGAACTCCGTCTTCTTCGGAAGATAAGATATGACTGGCAATGACTGGCGCATATATATATATATATATATATATATATATATATATATATATATATATATATATATACATGCGCATGTGTATACACAAGTTTCAGTTGCACTTTTCCCGAGATTAAAACAAAATTCAATGCACGCGCCCTGCTTCTCTAACACCTTCATTCTCTCTGACAAAAAAATTAGAACAGCAAGCTTGTGCTAGCTTAGACAAGAATTGCTGTTGTACGGAGATAAGTTAAGATTGTGGCATAAGCAAGGCGGTGTTTTACTTCTTAAAGACGTCCCTCTTAGGCGATTGTGATATCCCAAGCTGTTTGCGCGTAGAAAGACCAGTCTCATCTTATTGTACAGGCATAGTGTGTTTGCATATATTTACTAAAATATATTGTGTGTATATATATATTGTATATAATATATATACTTGATAAAATAATATATGGAATAAAAATAAGGCAAAATGTGTCCTTCTGGTAGTGTCCGATGAACTCCACACCCTCGGAAAGCTTTGATTCCGGCTCTTGCCATTTCTTTTTTCCACCCTCCCTTCCCTTCTCAGCATTACTCTCATCTCTACACTACGCCTCTCCCTCACATTTCCTTTTTTCCTCCCTCCTTCTCCCTTTTGCAGTGTAAATATATCTGTGTTCCATTATCTTCTTGCCGCCCTTTCCCACGACCCCGCTTTTTTTTGTTTTATTTTCCTCTTCCCACAAAAAACAGAAGAGCCTCGCTTTCCCTCATTAGATTGCCAACCTTCCTATCTTTCTTTCTCCCCTTCCCTCTCCCTCCTTTCAACATCATCCCCTCTTTCCCCGATTCCCTCCTGCTACCTCTTGCTATTACCCTTTATTACTTCTTCTCACTCTCTTCTTTTCGCACACCGATCGCCTTTGTTCGCATCTTCCTCTTCGCCATCACCGTCTCGAAATGGGAGAGTGAAATAAAGAGTTGCCACCTATGTGCAAATTCGTTAATTTGCCGCCCGTCAAATAATTTTCAATTTGCTACGCACCGCCACAAAACCCGATGGGAGTATGAGGACATTTTTTTAACGAAAGTAAAATCAGAGGCAATCTCTTGAAGTGTTTAAAGGGAAAACTTTTTTGTAATGCTTCCATGAATTATATTTATTTCTTTCTGTGTTATTTAAAAAAAGACTTTTTCTACTGTGTATTGTTATATTCTTTATTATAAACGATTTCCATACCATGAAGGAAATTTTTATGGATTGGTTTTATGTTAGCAATGGACCTTAGTATGAGGCAAAGCCTTTGGCTATATCATGTATGATCTGATGTTCAGGGCTCTAGTCCGAGTACTTTCTCTGATCACCATGAACATCACCGAAACTTAGTGATCATTTCAGATACCAAATCTTCCTAAGAAGCTGAAATCGATAATTAGAAAAAAAAAGGAATTAGACCTTTTTGATTGTAGATTTCAGACTCCTTAGGGGTCGGTAAGTCACTTTGAGGTTTTAGATCGCGTGTAGAGCAGAGGAACTAGGTTGTTATGATACCTTAAATTACGTATTGAATATAAATCATAAGGATTAGGTTTGGACCACTCACGGAGAGAAGGTTAACTGTTGAAAGGTATCGCTGATTGATTCATAACTTGTCCGTCACTTACAATCTCTCTGCTCACTTGTTTGAACAAATGACTTTCTGGAGAAGTAATTTCCACGGTTCTATAGTATTTTTAATGAAAATGCGAACCTAATACACTGGAAATATTCCAGCAAGTAACTCAAAATATTTTACATGCATGACACAAATAATTGAAATAATATTTATCATTACCATCGTTGATTAAAATTTAAATATTTCGGATATGGTTCCCATGTCGGCCAGTTAATTCACCGTTGATTGCTCATCCTTAGATTTGAAAATTGCATATGTTATATTCCAAAGACGTTTTTGATTCTATGTCCACCTGCTTCGACGAACTAAAATACTATATTATCGCCTGATACATATTGATCAACGCGCATACCGGATGAGTTGACTAAGTTTTAATTCCTCCACTGACTTTATCAACTCCTGCTCAATAAGTCTCTGTCTCGTATGCTTTTTTAACTATTTAGAAGGGTTCTCCGTTATCACAAATATTTGTTAGCCTCCCAAAATTTAATGCATAAGTAGTTGAAACTGATGTCTACTGTATGGGATTTTGAAAACTACTTTTACAACCTCGTTATTTAAACATTTGCAAAGGAATATAACGTATATGGACTGGAATTTTATGGAGGATTGGGATTGAAAATTTGTCAAACAAGAAGGTAATAGATTAAATGTAGCAAAATTGTTGCCAAAATGTACCAATAAGTTGGTTAAGGGTAAGTTAAACTTCATAATGATGTTACGTGATATGAACTGGTAACCTTACTCAAAGGCGCATGCTATTACGATACAAAAACTGATTGTTAGTCAATTTGAATTACTAAAAAATAACCGAGATATCTGGGCAAAGCGTATTCTGAATATTAATTAACATTTAAGTGTATTATGTTGTAAATTACAAAAATGAATGTTAAGTTGCTTTGTCTCAGGAATTGGTAGATTAGATTAACTCGCAGTATGGAGAAGATAGAGGCTCGCAGTGTGTTTAAGTTCATTCATTTGAAAGCTTAGAGCACCCGGCCAATCCACATCGAAATAATGGTTGTTTATGGAAATGATAACCCGACATATGACACAGTTGTGAGATGGATAAGAATTCTTCAAACTGGCCACATGTTCCTCACAGACAATCCAAGAAGTGGAAGACATTACTCTCGGGCGATTATTACAGTGAAAAAAGTGGAGGACTTTATCATATTAGACCGAAGAGAAACCATCCGAACGATCATGAATGAGACTGACCCTAGTGCCGACAGTGTGTTAAAAATAGATAACAAAGAACTGCATGTGTCAAAAGTGGCAGGGCCTTTTCAGAAGCAAACACGGCGCAGTTGCAGTTACATGTATTTTTCAGGCAGCAGAATGAATGAATCCTTTTAAAACTAAATCTTTATTAATCGAATGTGATCGAATTGTTTACTCATAAAAGAAATAAGTTGTGGCTGAAAGTCAATGCCATGTGGGCAACTGGCTAGATTGCGCACGTATGCTGTGTAGAGTACATTTTCAGCAATGGCTGGAAAATGAAATAAAGAGAAAGAATTAAGGATTTCTTTTTTGAGTTGATAAAACTCCTCTCGTGAATTAGTTAAGAATGTGACGAATTTGAGTTCAACGCATACTTTATTTTAATACTTTGTTACTTCTAATTTATTTCAAAAGAATGGCGAAACATGAACGTCCTTTTATTTTCTGTAAAGTTTAAAGTGTCAAAGGGTGAAAATTATTTGTGGGGTACTGATATCTGAAATACTAAGAAAAGGTTATGAAAAAAATGTCTATTTAATTATTATCAGGAGCCATCGAACTCTGTTTCCATGAACTGAAATACTTAGAGCGTGGAAGATGCACAATGGTGTTTACGAAAATTATGATTGGAGAGGAATGAGAACCGTAGTCCTTAAGGAGATTTATCCGTCATTTTGTGAATCATAAAAGGCATTTTTTTAGGAAGAGATTTGGTGCCTTAACTGTATCTGGAAATATTCATGCAAAATTTGTGAATATTTAATATACGGTAACAATGTCTCCCGAAAATCGCATTTCTTAATCTTAATCTTTAAGGACCTAATGCTGTACTTTATTTGTAAAGTGAATGCATAAACAGAATATGTATCTTCCGTCCCTTCAGAAAGAGTCAAAGTTTAACAGTTACCTATTCTTTTTTATGCCTAATAACTTTAATTGCATAATATTCGAGGGCTGTCAAGAAGGTAACTTACTGTTTGGTCTAGCGTGGCGGTGGGTACGGTTAGAGCCACCATCTTGGTGTCTGAACGTCTCTACACGCAGTATGCGTCCTGCTGAGCAAGAATGTGCGAGGTTGTTGACCTACTTCGCTCATTGTAAAATATTAACATGTGCAGTGCAAAATAAAATCCCGCGAATTGTCGGAAAGGTGAGTCCAGAAAGTAACTTATGTTTTGAAATGAAATATTAACCTAGTGACAAAACAAAGCTCTGTTGTATACACGAAAAAGGCACATTTAAAAATTATTTTTGCATGTATTTGCTATTGAAATTGAGGCATTTATCATAAAGATACACAAGCTTTTCAATATCGTCTCAGAAGAAATCTGCCACTTTACATTTTAATCACTCGTTTACACCAGCTTGCAATTCTGCGTAATTGTAAAAGCGCTGTGTTGCAAGCCACGTGTAGCGAGAGATTTTCAGTCGTAAATCGGAAATTTATCATGAATATTTTTGTTGACTTCCATCGTCTGTTCATCTGTCACAAGGCCCGGCCGACCACTGCCTGAACGATGAACATTTCGTGAATGAATCGTGAACATTTTTGCGGCCATTTTTGCGGCCATTTTTAAACTAAATGCACCACCATTTCACTCCGCCTTCACTTATTATTCCGTATCCGTACATTTCACAAATTCTACTATGAATTTTAATTTGCTTGTGATTTTTTGCCAGTAAAAATCTAATCGCAGATCGTACATGACAACTCGAGGGATTTTTTCATTGAAGCGCACAATTTAATAGTTGGCAGTGAACAAAGTAGAAAAACCAGTCTGTGGAATACAACAGCAGGATGCGTACAGAGTGAAGATACGTTTAAACACCAAGATGGTGGATTTACCCCTATCCACCGCAACACTAAACCGAAACGCAAGTTACTTCCTGGTCAGTCTTCGTATTTTTGCGCTAAATAATTTGCAAACATTTCTCCTTAGAAAAAATTGTGTCAGTTTTAGAGCGTATCTACATCCAGTTATTGCTGGCTAGAAATTTATCAGCATCCTCTCTTCTTCACCCAGGTTCGAAAAGGCAGAGACTGACTTGCACCTAAAGCGTCGTCCAGACCATCCATTCCTCCTTTCTTTTATGTGACCTCAGATGCCCAATCCGCCGAAGCTGCCTTTCAACGTTCCCTTCCCCAACCATTTCGTTCCAAACTCCTTAACCCTCCTTCTCCATATCCTCACCCCTTACCCCCCCCTCTCTTGGCCCTCCAATATTACGCCCATATACTGTCCCCTACTTTCGTCTCCCCCACCTCCTGTCGACGTCCCTTCTCCTCAAGTCTCCCTCCTTACGAGGAGCTTGGTGCCCCTCAAGAAGGCCTCTTTTTTTCTCCTCGGAACCGCATTTTTGCCGAGGGAATTTCCTCAACACTCCTGCCGGGTTGCTAGGAAAAAAGAAAGTGACGAAAATATCGTCGAGGGTAAGAATGAAATATACGCAATGGCAAAGCATTGATCCGCCATCTTAAAGAACGGTATCTACGAAATTTTAAAACGTTCTTCCGACTGTTTCTCTATTTATCCTACTTCTCATCAAGTAAAAACTATTTTTTGAAATGATTAGCTCTGATTACACATTAGCTCATGCAAATTATTTGCCTTATTTATGGCTGGTTCCGTAGTATTTCCCACCAAATGTCCCAATAAATAAAAAGCACTAATTACATATCAGCTCATGTAAATTATTTAGCTTATCATATAGGTTATGCCCTTACACCTCCTACCACACGCCCTGACGGTGGCTAGCGGAATAGCATGTATATGCAGATGTACCTATAAAAATGAGCAACACAGATGAACTAAATGTCTTTATCACTTCCGTCCTATGAAGTCCGTGATTGGATTACAAGGAGAAGTTGCAGGTTGGGAAAAAAACAAATTGAATGGCAGTCCAGATCAGGAGTATAGCATAAAATCGAGAGACACACTTTGCCTGTTTATTATTTTATTATACAGGTAAATTATTATATAATTATAAGGGTATAATTTTAGTTTAATGCGTAGAAATTAAATTCAAAGTGAAATTTCCTTGAATAGTGTTACTGAGGTCCTTACCTAAATTGGTTGTAGCACACGCTCGCTGTAAGAATATTTAGCAAAATTGAAATTGCCAGTTATATAAACTAGTTGAAAACTAACAAACCCTTATCTTTGAGTTTGGGGAATTTAATGCAGCTTTTTGAGCACAAACCAGCACGACATTCAAAAGGGTTGTCTCCAAAATTTAACTATGGGTAAAAATATTTTCATTTACATCGGCATCTTACTCTGAAACTCACCACGAGGGAGTGTAGCAGTCGTAACCATTACATTGGTTACTAATACTGTTGCGGCATCTCCTGCAGTTTCTTGAAATTTGGTTACTAATAGATTTGTGGTATCCAAACCAAATCAAAATTTGTGCTAACCAAACCAAAATTCCATTATTTTTTTTCCATTGAACTACTCTTGGATATATACGTCGGATCGGATTTCATATGCTACGGTGCAGACTACAGTCAACCGTTGGCACGAAGTATCTGCCTAGGTTTAAGAATAGTTCACCGTTTATCCTTGCGCTGAAATTTCCGTTTAGCCGACTTCGCCACACAATGATACTTATACGTGTAGTACGCCTACGTTCCCTTTCTTTCATATGAAAATAAAATATATATGTATATATATATAGTATATATATATATATATTCACATATACATACATACATACGTATGGGACCATGGGTATCTTGATGGTTTGATTTATGTTTCCGCGCAACGGGGGAAATGATATAGTCTCTGGGAGAGGAGGGTGATAGTGGGCGGGGTGGAGAAAAAGGTCCCCGGAGGAGTGGGATTAAATGCTTGGACTTCATTGAGGACGAAATTGAAACCAGGCCGGAAAGTCTTTTCGTCTATTCCCGAGCTGAAGTGATGCGCTCGACCCGAGATGAACCCGAAACTTACGGCTTTTGTAAAAAAAAAACTATATTCTCTGCAAGATTAAATAGGTTACCCTTCGTCAGTTTCTGGAATTTTTTATAAGAATATCCGCAGCGATTGGAGTAGAGATGACCACATTTGACGCAATAAATACTAGCCTACCCGGTTTTTTAAGCTGGTCTTCCAAAGAGAAGTAAGGAAAGTGAAGAAATATAAGAGATAAAGGAAGGTTATTCAGACCAAGCGTGCTTGCATTGCCCTCTCCTCATTGAGTCGCACAATTGGAACAATGATTTTACATGTACCTGTACTCCGGTTGGTTTATTCAACTCGAGAGAGTGATTCTAAATCAATTCACAAAAAAATTACTGGAATACTTTTGAAGAATTCATGCAATACGCTTGATCATTTGGCTGGTTTGTGCACTTACTATCAACACACTAAACAGTGCAATACTCTACACATCTCATCTCTTCAAGGAATTTTGTGATATACCTAATTATAAATGGACTTTAAATATTAGGTTTCTAGAAGATTACTGACTTCCTTTGTTCTCTGGAGGGGTTGTTTCCTCAGAAGGGCATAAATTCTGATCGTTCCTTTTTTTCTCTTAAGAATCAATTTTTTCGACATAAAATTGACTTAAATCAATGCGTATAAGTAGAGTTATTTCTCCCACAGGATAATTCCGTGATGCAAAATTACTCCGAGTGACCCATAGTAGAATCATTCTACTATCGAAAGGAAAGTAAGGTCATGACGCCAACCCTTCTTGGAACTTACTAAGATGCTGCGAGACTTACATTACACTCTAACGTCATCGTAAGAACATAATTTTCTATCCGGTAGCCGATTCCTTCAGAGGAATGGATTCCCAGTTGCGACGCCCCATAATCCCCACAATGGGGCCGCGAAGATTTCCCCATGGGTGTCGTATTAAAGTCTCCCAGTTTGTATATACCTTAATGAGTTTTTTTTCAGATTACAGGTTATCTGAACTTAAATGTCCCAGCCATTGCTATAAATTGTTTCGTAGTTTTGGAACGTGAAACCGGAAATTGATCCGTTCAGTACTTTTCCGTCCTAATCCGTTGAGCTCGTTCACTTTCTCATGATAGCCATTTCTTATTCCAGAATCTTAATTGATTTCGACTTTTCCAATCCCTCGTCTCACGTTGTGTTTCCATGTTTTTTGAACAAATGTTAGCAAAAGAATAAGGAGGAGGTTGGTATTAATGACTTTCTATTGGAGCATCTCTTTAAATGATCTCTTTGTAAATATCATTTTGCAGTTTTTTAAATCTTTGTCACTGCGGCATATAGTTTATGGCAGCTTGAAAATATTAATTTCATGATGTCGCTACGTTAGAAGAAAACGAGGCTACAGACAAGGCACCAACGAGGAAGCATAAGCTGGAACAAGGCACTATTAGTAAGGTTACGAGGTACCTAGGCATGACTAAAAATAAATGAGTTGGAATTTTTCAGTGCAAGCTAGTCTTTGGAAAGGCGAAGAGTTGACACCTGACACCTAGGAGATTATTTGGAACACGCACTTTATTTGAACATTAGAACAACGAAAAAAATTAGACGGGATATTTCATGAATGTATTTGTGTGCTTTTCACACAAATCATAATATAAGTGTATATTATCAACATTCATAACAATTGAAATTTGCTTAACCTAGCTATCCATGCATTACGGTACTTGATGAACATAATTTAAGTAAAATAGAGACAACTGCAGCGACATTTCTTCTGTAAACAATAATATATAATAATATATATATTATAATAATCAAGAGGCGAGATATTCGGCAAAAATGGTTGCTTTTTAATAAAATACATTTATTAAAAGAATTCCGTCGATCGTAAATCCAGTCTGTTGATGACCAGCAACTACCAATAGTCGACCCTTAACGTGGATTATAAGGTAAAAAAAAGGGTAAACCACGAGCCAAGTTCGCATTTTGGGACTATAGTAGGTTCCTATTCTTGTGGGAAAATTTTATTTCCGACTTATTGTAAATTTTAGAAGCAGTATTCACAATAATGCTAACTGATGATGTCGAGGAAGTCACTTGGTATTGAAACCTGGCCCATAAGTTGGTAAACTAACGCTCTACCTCGTCTTTTTAGATACACAAATTTTCCAAGAGTGATAAAATAAAGCCTTGCAATCATTTTAACATTATTCAATACCATGTCGGTGCATCGAGGATATTTTATGAAAAATCATTTCCCCAAAACTGCGCAAAATGAAAATCACTGAAGAAAGATGTCTGTACTTCTTGGGTTAAAGAATCGATTTGAGATTTTATCTAACATAAAAATGAAAAATTAAATTATTATATTAATCAATTAATTGAAAAATAACGCAGATATTTCGACTTTTCGAAAGTTACTGTCGCATGTGAGAACCGATGCCATAGTTCAATCCGATGGAATTTTTATAGAGAGACCGGATTATAAAACTGGCATAAAAGGTCTCACCTTATGACAGATAGGTGTTCTTTCATATATATTTTGCACTGTACGATATTTTCCACTAATTACTCCACCAGGTTTCCGCCGGATGGAGGAAGCAGAGGCACACAAAGAAGAGAATAGGGTCCCGTGGGCTCACCTTAATATGAGGCAGTCCTTGGTCATGACATACACGATCCTCCGCATGGGGAACATGGAGTCGAACATGGAGACTTTGAGAGCAGCCAGGATACCGATGGCTCCCACGTGCTTGTACTTGTACGCCCCCATGGAGCCGCATACTATATCCAATAGGGCTGAGTCCGCGTACGCCTCTAAGTGGGACACTGAGTTGGCGGGGGAGGGGAGAGAAAGAGGTGAGAAGTCATCCGTTAGCAATGGATTGAAGGGGGAAGTCATGAAAACATTGACGAGTAACAACCTGGCAATTTTCTAATAATATTTTTTTATGATTAAATTTGGAATCAGAATTACAAATTGAAATTATATATGATACCAATTACAAATAGAAAAATTTCATTGCTAAAAATTGTTATATTTTATAAAATTTTATCATATAAAATATCCATAGTTTTATAATATTATTATTAATATATACATTATTATATTATAATTATATTCATATAATATATAATAAATATTATAATATTATAATAAATAAAATAATATAATTAAATTAATATTATATTATATTTATTTATTTACTGTAAACACTTATAATATACTATTTACAATCTAGTATATATCGTGCGAGGTTTGACAGAATGAACTCCTTACTTTTAAAAAATCACTGAAGAGCGCTCAAATGAATTAGCGGAGTAAAAGTAATAGCGTTAGCTGAGGGAAACAACGTCATTTTTAGTAATTACCATGCAGTGGTCTGATAAACATCGAGGCTTAGTCGTAGAGACGGTCTTTAAAGAGAACAAAATTGTGGTGGCGACGCAGAGAGCTTTTCGTAGGCGGTTTGGTTTGACTCGCCATGACATGGTTCCTGATGCTAAATCCATTTAGATATGGATTACCAGTGTACGAGCGACAGGATCTGCACTACCTAGAAAACAAGCCAGACGACCTAAAAGTGTGCGGATATTATAGGGCCTTATTTTTTTAAATCTCGAGGTTCAACTGTTACTGTGAACTCTGTGCGCTATTTTGAGATGCTGGAGAACGTTTTACTTCTCGGAATGGAAGACTATGGTGAGGAATAAGACACGGTTTCAACAGGATAGTACTACGGCTCATACCGCCCGTCGTTCACGCCAAATCCTGCAAGAACAATTTCCCGGCCGCCTGATCTTCTTACGAGGGGATGTTCCGTGACTCCCTTGCTCCGCGGATTTGAGCCCACGTTTTTCTCTGGGGATATCTCAAAGTTGAAGTGTACAAAGTTCGACCAAGGATCTTTGAAGTTCTCAAGGAGGCATTTACAGATGTCGCTGGAAAAATGTTAAATATGGTGAGAAGAGCTTTCGAAAACTTTTTTGATCGACTCAATAGCTTCATCGCTCACCAAAGTCGTCACCTGGATGAAATAATTTTTAAAACCCAAAAACAAAATAACTTTGAATGTATTTTTCATAAATAAAAAAACTTTTTTAATTATCTTAGTTGGTTTTTTTTGCAATTTACCCGTCAAACCAGGGAGTCGATTCTGCTTCACCCTGTATATATGCATATAAAAGTATTATAAACTAATTTGTTATGCCATTTAATCTATGATAAATTACAATTGAACAACAACTCTATCGGATCTAGTATAATGCTGATAATTTCATTCAATTTTCTGCAATCAATTGCAGGAGTTTGGTACGAAAAATGTAAAATGTATGGAAACGGAAATAAAGAGTAATAGGCATGCACTAGCTCTGGTGGAGCAGGAGAGAGGATTGATGAAAGATATCCAAAAGAGTTAAAGAAAAGTATATGAGAAGTATGTTTATTTGCGACGGAATGGTGAAAACTACGATCAAGGGGAGAATTTTAACAAGTGAAGTATTGGGAGAAAAAAGTAAGGCACGTTGGATGGAATAAATGGAGGTAGAATGCATTCGGAATTGGATAAGGTTTTTTGTTGTGTGGAGTGTTGGTTTTGTCTTGTTTGGCGGGGCTGAGAAATGACAATTAATCTCTATCCATCCAACTCCTACCTTTTACCATTGACCGCAAAAAAAAGTTTCCCTTATTCTATATGACGAATGTTTGCAGATCATGAGAGAATGGGTAAAATAAGTAATTAGATTTCTACCTGTAGATATTCGTCATATAAGTATACAACAGTTGTAACCACAAAAAATTAATTGCTTTAGAGAAACATTACATGTTTCAACGCTATGTAATATATGTAAATACTCATATGATCAAATACGTGATGTATTATTCGATAGTGATAAAGGAATACTTGTTTCCGGTGACCTATGTAAATCTGTATGTGGCGAGAAATAGGTCATTTTCTATTTCTAAGTTAAGATCTACTTTGGTTAACTCTACGTTTGTCTTTTAGGAACAGAAATGGTTGAAATATTAACATTTATTTGTTTGAAGAAAGGCAATTGGTCCCTAATAATTCGTTTATTTGCGTAACAATATGTGTGGGGAAATATCCCTCTCTCGTTCGATTGGAACTTTCATCCGGCCCGTTTTAACTGGATGTCTTCAATCACACTCAGTCAAGAGCATTATCTTTTATTTGGCTGTAACTTTGATCATTTCTTCTCCCATCAAGCATTTCAATCCTCTTTCTTCCGCTTCCTCTCTTTCCCTCAACTTACCCTCTATGACTCTCCTCAGAAAGCAATTTCGGCATAATATATATAAACAAGAGTTCTTTTTCTATTTGATATCTCTCAGAAGTTTTCTTCCCTCTCCTATTCTCATAATTGCTTCCCAATTCCTCAGTCTATGAGTTCTCTCTTTCTTAAGCATTATTTTCTACAACCATATTCCAAAACTTTACAATCATAATTTTCATCTTTTTTTTAACCGTCTATGTTTCGCTGCTGTAAGACACCACAGTGCAAAAAAAACATTTAGCAAATCTCTCTCTCAGTTATATTTGACTATGGCTTGCTATCAAAGGTCCTTTTGCCTTTCAAAATTTTTTCTGATCCATCGATATGATCTTTCTCTTTCCTCGTGACAGTAGTCATTCCATGTTACTTAGCTTCCCAAAAATATAGAGAAATATGTAAAATAATGGTAAAAAATTATATAACAAAGTTTAAAAAACCTTAATAAATACTTAAATTTAAAAGGTAATTTAGAGTAAAATGCTAGAAAAATAAGTCAAATGTTGGTTTCTCCTATTTTTTTAAAGATGTTAGCTGAATATAGAAATTTTTCTATGGGAAGGACCAGATTTAATAGCACAAGTAAACATGTATCTCATTGCAAAAATGGTGTCTGTCAATTTAACATGTATATTTTTACGCAAATCACGCCAATAATTAGAAATTTAATTCATGTCCTCAAGCTGGCCATCTTAGACAGTAAACTTACTTGCACGATGCATGAAAAAAGGCAATCATAATTCATCGCCTCACTCAAAACTTTACATTCGCGTGATGAGATTTGTGAATACTGGTAAGGAGGTTGTGTACTTTCGAAACCTGGTCTAGGGAAAAGAAGGTTAGTCAGGGAAAAGAAGATTATTCGCATAATAACTAATTCTAATAATAGAGCTCCCAGTAAACCTATTTTTGAAAAACTAGAAATCTCACCTCTTCCTTGTCTATACATTCTTGAAACAGTGTCTCTTATTAACAAAAATCAGAACATGTTTATTAAAAACTGTGACCTTCATAGTCATAATACGAGAAGTCAAAATGCATTCCATGTAAGTAAGTCAGCACAGAGTAAATAAAACGATTAAAGGGATAGATCATCAGGGAATACTTATGTACAATAAATTGCCTGCTTGTATTAAAAATATCAAAAGTTCCTTTAAATTTAGGGTGCCGTGAAAAAACTACTTTCATGTAAATTATTTTATAGTGTAGATGATTTTCTAATGCATACCATTTCAAATGTATAACTGAAATGTGTTAATTCCAAAAAGTTGTAAATTGTATGTATTTGTACTTGCATATTGTTTTGATTTTGCATAATGTTTTTTTTACTGAAATGAAGTGTAAAACATGTTTTGATAAAGCCATGCATAATTCTATGCTTATGGTGAATAAATAAATAGTGTAGATTGGAGGCTTTTGAAATGCGGAATAGGAGAAAAAAGACTTACTTAGAAAAAAAGAAATATTGTCGTATCTATGGAAATGGAGACAGGTGAACAACTGACAGCATGCGGAGGATAATTGAGCCGAATAGTGAATTTGCTCGTAGATGTTGGGGTAAATCCAAAGAAGGCAGAAAGAGTTGAAAGAGTAAAATCTGAGAGGCACGGGAAAATTAACTTTGAAAATTTTTGTTAGATGGAAAAAAGATTAGGCTACCATATAGGAAGACAGGATAATAATGTGCATTTTGGATCCATAGAAGGAGGTAGTAAGCAATAAGTACAGTAGAAGGAAATAATGGAACTGCGAAACAGGATTATTTATATATTCTCTTGTTTCAGGCTTCACTTCGTGGAAGTATTTAATATCCATATTAAAAAGAAAGACTTGTACTTCTCCACCTTATGGAGTTCTGAACACAGGTACCTGATGATGCCGCAAGTCGGTGAAACACGTTGAACCATATAATAAAATCTGTGGAAAAGTATAAGTCATTCTTTTTAGCATGGACAGAATTATTTAGTTCATACTCGTATGTACTACTTGGAGGAGATTTACGATTAATACTCGTATTTCTTGAGAATATGACTCAAAATTGGAGAAAACCTCTGATAACTTCTTCTGAGTATATTCACGTCAATTTCCACGTTCTGTGGTTCTTTATCCGAGTTAAGCTCTTTGCTATGACAACGGTAGAGTGGAATATTTTCAAGGGTCAATCTGAAACTTCCCTCTTAACGCTATTGTAATATTGCTGAACATACTTGAAAATGATATCTACTAGGAGCTTAGTGTAAGCTTAGCAACCAATCCGGTGTAAGGGAGCCAAATACTCTATATTTCTCAGTAGGAGATTTTCGCGAGGCGAAATACCCGTCCGTAATATCGCGGGACCAATTTTTGTTCTTATTCAAATTCGTTTTGTAATAAGCTGAGTCATGACACCCACAGCAGAGACCCTGCCTTTTTTGAGAGTAAGTCAAGGTTCATTCGCTTTATTTTTTTCTTACGCTAGTCGTCGGAAAGAAATTGAGAATGGTGAGAGGAAAGCGGAAGAGGAGTGGGAGCACACAATTTTTACGTTCAAATTCATCCCTTCCACCACTACGGAATTGATGAAAGCAGTAAAAGTGTGGGTACTTAATCCGGGGATGTGGCAACCCTGACGTCTTTCCCTACATCATTTTTTTATAAATATATACATATATGTATATATGTATACATATAGGTATACTCTCTCCCCGAAATTCCTTTTTTTATCCAACCTTCTCCTTTCCTCAAGCCTTCCCTCTTCCACCTCCACAAAGTCTACGGACCCGCCTAAGCAGACCCGTCCTGCCCTTAACTCAGAAAAGGTGCTCGTCTCGTCTTACCCACTTTACACTCCCCCCACTTTCTCTTCCTCCTTTCCTCAATATCCTTCGCCATCTGCCCCTCCCCCCCGAACCCACAGCACCCCCCCTTCTCCCTGTATCGTCTATTCCACCCCGTCTTTTAAGAGTACCTACCTGGAGCCACCTCATCTCCTTACCTCTAGGCAAACCTCAAACGACTCTTTTTTTTACGTCCCCTAAGACAGACCTCTCCACTTGTCCTTTCCTTCTTTCTTACATAACGTGAAGATCCGATTTTTCTTTAGATTCGTTCTTACGGGTTTGGTTCTAGAAAAAGGAACGACTTCGAAGATTCATTCCGCTCGTTTATATTGCCGTCGACATTTTTCGGGTGTGTTTTGAAGAATTGGTTTGTTTTTCATCTTATTTTGGGAATAAATGACTAAGGCTATGATCTCAATTTCTTTCTCTAATCACTTTACGTTGCAGTTAGTGGAAGTGAAGGGCAGATGATGTACGGTTTGATTTTCCCGGCTTTTGATGCTTGTTTCTTTTATTCTAGCATGTAAAATACTTTTTAATAAGTCTTAGTTGAATGATGGATTTTAAGTTTTTCGTCCATATTTATTTTTTTGTAAAACATATGTATTTCTTTAATCTGTAATACAGAGGCCAGCTTGGATATTTTTAGTTTATTTGGTTAATAAAGAATTATTGAAAAATAAATTTGTTCCCTTAGAAGTCGACAAATTCGTTTGAAATGCCTGAGGAACTATCAGAAAATTTCCAAGTAAATCGATCAATTATTACTTAATTATTATTATGTTTTTAGGTTCATTCAGTTAAAACTGTATGGTTGCCAAAATAAATTTTAATTATCGAGTGGGGATATTTTTACCATTATTTCTTCACTCCTGTAAATCCAATATACTCGAGGAACCCCGCGAAACACGAGAACCCTACTATTCTTTGATAGGTACCGAAATGAAGTCCGGGTGTCTCGAATTCTTAACTTCGAAATTTGGAGTATTTTGTCCGTCTAACGATTTTTCTGACGCCTTTCCTGGTGAGCTGTGAGTCTAAAACTTGAAAACAAGGCAAGAAAACACTTATTAAATAAATTAAGCACACAAAAAATTTTATTCTTATGGGTTCTTTAAGGACCCTGTTTTCCAGCTCATTTGATAATGCAACTTGCTTACTATGACCGCTACTGATTTAAGATAAAATGAAAAAATAATAGCATAATTAAATGCGTAAAATAAATAAGACTCTAAATGATTTCATAAGACAATAAGAAACATTGTGTGAAAATAACTGGCATTTTAACAATATCACTATGATGTATTTCACCTATTTTCCATTGTCTTTTAGAATATCAAGATTATTTACGTGGCATGACTACTCCAGGAGCTCTAAATATATTTTGGTTACGACTGGCTAAAACTGACAGCTCCTTATCTAGAAATCAAATGAGGTTTTACTAACCACAATCCTATTGCCATGGTACGCTTCCAGGTAGCTATGAGCCTAAATCACAGCTAATTTGTGAGTAAATGGGTAAAAACCGAAAAGGGTGTTTTAGGATTTCATATCGGTTATTTTTAACACGCTTGTAAACTTCCATACATTAGAGTTTCCGCACATGTAAATGACGCCTTTTTCAAAGCAGCTCCAGATGGACTAGAAATTTGACTTGGCACAGAGAGATAACTTTAATTGGAACATGAAAAACTATAAAATAGAATGTAAATGAGTGAAAATGCAGCACAATTGCATGACATATATTCGGGATGGAGAGACATTAACCGCAGTCTACCACCTTAATTAACTATTAATTATTATAGTCAACTATTAACGTCGAACTACCAGTTGTTTCTAAATGTGAAAGACAATATAAATTCATCCGAATACCAGAGTGAAAGAAATTTCATCGACTAGAGACGGATGTTTGTACGTCTAATAACAATTCGTCGGAGCATGTATATGATTACGTGATTCATCAGAAGTGAAAGGAAAAAAATATTGATTGCGGTGTATCTTCACCTTGGAAGATTCATCATGGTAAAATATATCATGGTATAATCCATAATTTGCTTCTTCGCCGCAAAGTCGGGGTAGCTGCCATGAGGTGTTAAGTCATCAGCAATTTTTTGGAATGGTTATCAATTGGTTTTCAAAAAGTTCGTATCGTCACACGTAATATTTCCTACTGATGTGGTAAAAAACAACGCAAAAGAAAGGATCCTTTTTATCCAAGCTGTTCACAGTCAATATCCCTTTAACTGAAAATTTTTTTACCCTACCAATATAATATAAGAGTAACTTTTCCCCACCTTTATAAGTGTTCAACTATCAAGACTTTTAAAACAAATATTATTGAATTTTAATTGGTCTTACTCTTAAATGTTGTAGATTCAGTCATAATATTGGAAGATTATAATGATCACTTTGGTAGTGACAAATTTGCACTATATTTTTATTACTAACTGGATTTTGCTTCAACTTCAGGTGATATTAAAATGATATAATGCCTCTAAAACTTGTTAGGTAAAAAATAAAAATATTTAGCAATTAGAAAAGTGCTAAGTTAGTCATTAGCCTTGCCTTCCGTTGATTTTCAACGAGCGGCTTCATCAGTATATTTCTAAATATACTCCTTAATTCACTTTCTCAAACCATATCCCTATTCTTTGGCCTCAATTCCAGCTAAAAATGTGGATTTGAAGAACATAAAAATGCATGCACATGGTAGTGTAAATTTTACAGGCACATGAAAAAGATTTTTATTACAGCGGTGAATCGAATCCTTGGACAGATTCGTTCCCTTTATGAACGAATCTTTTCCCGAGCGAACCATCACTTCTTTCTCCTCACCCTTCATTTCCCAAGTCACTCTCAACTGCCATGATTTACATCTTCCCCTCCAGTCGACTCTTGATATTTCCCGGAACTCGTCAGTAGTTTTAGCCGAGGTGAAGCTTTAGAAATACCCTCCTTAAAAATATCCAGTTTTTTTGCCAAATAAGAGATGCTAATTTATGACCTGCCCGTAAGGAAAAAAGAAGAGTGGGATCTGTTGGTATTGTGGAGAAGGGGGATTTGGCGGGTGAAATGAGGAGATATAAAAAAAGTGGGTTAAGCGGGAACAGAATTAGAGGTGGATGAGGACGTAAGGAGGTATGGATTATGAAGGATATAATCTGAGATGAACAAAGGAGACAGACATTGGAAGAGAATCACTACTTTGGGTGAGGTGGAATTGGATACGATAATGGTGCTCGCCAAGAATAACGTAAGCTCGCTTCATTCAGTAATTGAATTCGTAAATGAGATAAATAAATGACAAATTTGGAAAAGCGAGAGGAATAGACAGAATTGAATAGGATGAAATGTTAACAGAGTTAATCTATTGCATCTAATAGATGGTTGTGAAGTGGGTAGAGCGCTAAGCTACTGACCAGAAGGTCCGGATTCAATTCCGTGTGAATTTATTAGAGCACCTTCAGCCTCACAAAGCTGTGTGATTTTTCGAGTACCAGATCTTCCTGAGAAATCACAGACGGCATAGAGTATAAGAAACTGTCGCCCTTACGAATGAGTGAATTGCACAAGCCCCTGCGGTTGCAATTACGATGGTAGGCTGAAAACTAATGGACACATGCTTGTAGATCACAAACAAAAACAAATAGCAAGATCGGGAAAAAAGTATATTAAAGTATAATTCTCAAGTTTCAAAATCATATATTTATTTTTCAGCAGAGTCACCGTTAAGTCTAACACATTTGTCCCAACGTGTAACAAGTTTTTTCATTCCGTCACTGAAAAACTCTTCCGACTTTTCTCGAATCCAGGACTTGACAGCTGACTTCACCTCATCGTCCAAGGTGTAATGATTACCCTTCAGATGTCTCTTGAGTTGAGGAAAAAATTAAAAATCGCAAGGCGCAAGATCAGGGGAATAAGGAGGGTGTGGAAACAGTTCAAATGTCAGGTTCGCAGAGCCTCTCCATATGCGCGCGATGTGTGTTGGTGAGCGTTGTCATGTTGCAAGGTTATTGGCGCCAGGCTGCCTTTAACGCCACAAACTCGACGTTGGAGGCATTTTAGAGTCTGCATGTACTTAGAAGAATTTACCGTGGCCCCTCGTTCCAGATAATCGGTCACATTAACTCGGCGAGCATCCCAAAACAGTCAAAAAAAGTTTCATCAACAATTATGGCTTTTCCAGCCTCGCAACTACGAATTTTTACCACCCATCGATTTGCAGTAGACCTCTCAACAGCATCGTCAACTTAAACAGCTTTTAAACAACGATGAATCTCTGTAGGAGTCACTTATTAAACAGTTAAACATTCAACAACAGCACTCTGTTTAACTTACGTTGACATACAGGGTTCGTCCGGAAAATAAGTGTACTGAGCTCAGGAAAAAAAATTATTATACTTTTACATATCTTAAGCTAATATTCCTCAAAATAGGACCCTTGTGAGTCGATACACTTGTTCCAGCGGCGTTCCCATTCCTTGAACGCTCCCGCGAAGGCATCATCGGGAACCTCTCGAAGACACGTCGTCACGGCCTCTTTGACGGCGTCCAAAGTCCCGTATCGCGTTCCTTTCAAACTCAAACTCAAAGACCCACGTCTCGTCACCCGAAACAACGTTCTCTAAAAAATGTAGATCATTTTTGCAGTGATCCGCAAGTTGTGTCGCGATTTCCAAACGAAAAAGTCTTTGATCATCACTGAGCACTTTCGGCACCAACTTTGCACAAATTTTTCGCATCTGTAATTGGTCCCTAATAATCTCGTGCACTATTGTTTTTGGCACATTACACTACTCTGCTATCATCCGAACACTAAGACGACGATCAGAGTTCAGTAGATTGCGAACTTTTCGCAGATTTTCGTCGGTGAGTGTCGTTGATGGGCGTCCAGGCCGTGGTTCGTCGTCGACCTCTTCTCTGCCCTCCACGAACATCTTGTGCCACCGAAAGATCATGTTTCTGGACATGGCTGACTCCCCGTAAGCCTGGTTAATCATACCGACAGTTTTGGTAGACGATTTCCCAAGCTTTACCGCAAATTTGATGGAATAACGCTGCTCCAAAAACTTCGGCATCGCGTTCCGTGACGTGGGTCGAGCGTGGAGGTTCGCGTTAACAGAGCTCCTCACTTCACCACAGCCCAGAGCGGACTGCCTTTCTCAGCGTCGCTTACCAACATACCCCCCTCCAATCGTAGCCCGTCAGAGCGGTGCTGGGCGCGCCTGGAGCGGCGGGAAAAAATCAGTACAATTATTTTCCGGACGAACCATGTAGCACCAGAACACGTCTCCATTCTTCCGCTTCTCAAAATATACTGGAGGAATGAAACAACCTCAAGCCTGCACATGTATATTGAGGGGAAATGTTACTTCAAAATGCCACTAGAAGTGCTTCTGAAGGTAATTTTGTTTGTGGTCTATAAACATGCGTGCTTTAGTTTTCAGTCTACCCTCGTAGTAGAAGGCGAGCTCTACCTACGCACATCAAAACATGATTCGGGATGGCTACTGTGGTTATTAGAGAGATATATACCAAAACCGCAGAAAAATAAAAAAATTAAACACAAAAATAAGCTTAAATTATCGTGCACATATATGAGGAAGAAGGAAAGGGGTTGTGTGTTAGGGTAATATGTGCGGAAAACTTGGATAGATGATTGATGGTTCTCCATGGGAGCACCAGTGTAAAAATCTAAGAGGCAAAAAATGCCGCTCGGAGGATATATGGATACATATGTTACCATACGAATATGTACACGGTTATAAAGCCAAATGCCTAATAAATACATAAACATGGAGAATACTAATGTCTCGTAACATGTATAGTTAAACAAATATTTCACTTTTATCGCGTGCATAAAAGAATTAGACGCATAAATTTAATATATTTTAAAGGTATTTTACCTTTAAAATTTTGTCTGAGCGTATTCGTGAGAGTTTCTCACGGAATTCTTTCCCATGACGTTTTATTTACGCTCTTATTCTGACAAAGTGATGGATATGTGGATTAGTTTTAATGCATCATGAGTTTTTGTACGCTTTTTCGTTTGTCTCTACAAATTGTTTTAGCATAATTTAAGTAATATAATATTTTATCACAAAACATCGCTTCTAGCGTATTTCTAATTTGGGACATTTTTTAATTCAAATTAAAATATTAATATTGTTGAAAATTGTTACCTAAAGGTACTAGAGCGCAGGAGAAGCGCACGACACGGGTGATTTTTATATTTATCTTTAGGCCTATTACTATATTTAGGTATTCCTCGATAAGAAACGTCGAACGCCAATCCCTGGTTGCTTCTCCCACCTCCATTCAATTTATGTGGGAATTATACAAATTTGAGTTAAAGCAACACAAATTTTATATGAAAAAATCCTTCATTATAATATTTTGAGTAACTTTTACATTTTTTTACTCGAAGAATTCCTATAACAATCTATTTTACCAAAGGCTATGTAGTGCCTTTGTTTTTCTAGCATGGATTTAGTTCAAATAATATTCCCAAAACCGTTTTCATACGGCTGAATACTTTTAGACAAACACCATCATTATTATCAATGTTATTGGTGGGGAGTTAATAACCACAAAAAGTTCATTTTGTGGAATTCAATTATAATATTCAAAGTTTAAGTGCTAAAGTCTCTGAAGTTTTAAAATCACACCCACCTCACAAACAGGAAACTTAAGTACGTAACTTCCCTTCCCCGCCGATAGTAAACGCATTCAGTATGGGTAATGGTATTTTAGTTCGGTCTAGAAAGTCAATTATCATGCAATTGCGAAATTCTGGCACATTTGCATACGATTGGATTTGTGTTTGGTTTAGGATGTTCATTCCTTCTTAATGTCTTCTTAATATATTAATTCATCTCAATTTCTTCATCACCATAAGTACTTAAAGCTTAAGACTGATTGATTGTTGCTCTCCATTCTTCTCTTTCTAACGCCAACTACGTTATTCGTCTGGACATTTTAAAATCCCTATTTACTTGATTTGTCTTATTATCCTTCAGCCTTCTCGTATGTAGTATCCAAACAGCTTCTCTATTTCTTAATCAATCTTTTTGTTCCTTCAATTTCTCATATTTCTAACCGTTACGCAGATTGTGTTTCCCTCATCTACTTCTAAGAATACTTCATTTCTCATTCCATCTTTCCATTTGGTCACATCTTCTACCCACGTTGCGTTCTCCGTTGTCTTATCGAGAAAGTCATCGCCAATACCTATATTTCATTTTATCATTAATCCAGGTATTATTCCTCAGGACATTTCTGATTACATGAATTCCCAATTATAAACCATACGTTCTAACAATGCAATAATTCAATAGCGTATAAATCGTTCGCCTTGTCCGGGATTCAAACCCGAATCTCTCGATGTGCGACTGAATGATTTAGCTAGTTCAGCCATCTAGGCATCCTCTGGCACTCCGAAATTTTGGGGGCTTTAAATGAACAAGATGTTGTGACGAAATACCATACATTCAGGTCGTCGTCATGTACGACGCCTCGAAAGCTCAACTGGATAATGTACTCTTCTGGATAGTGAGGGATCCTGGTTCGAATCCCGGTCAAGGAGAATGATTTTTACGCCCTGAAAGTATTGCATTGCAATAAACATTTAGCGGATAACTCCATTAAAAGTTACTCTCGCAGCACCTTACGCACTTTCTTGGAATATACACTAATAACGCTTAATAATTAGTTAACATTTGGATAATGCCTAACGAAAGAGGATTGCTATCAGAATAATCAGTAACAACTGCATAGAACAATACGTTCATACGTAATCAGACGATGTTATACATGAAGTTTAGCCATTTTTCTAAAGTGAAATATCGTTCAAAATTCTCCTATCGGGATATAAAAACGGATCGAGTTTTTCCACCACCCATTCCATTTTGCACCATCCTATTCCACCACCTAACTCACGCGATTCAACTCCACTCCGTCCCATTCCATTCAATTTTGTACAATTGGGCTCAATTTCACCCTCAATGATCCCCTTACATTCCATGAATCCCAACCTATTTCACTATCCAACTATCTTTCCCTATCCAGATTCCGCCCTATCCCCCTTTCATGCTGGCACGATTCCGTCCATCCCCATGTATCTCATCCTGCTCCAAGTGCCCCATCCCGCAACCAAACCGTGCCCCATCAGATCTCTCCCAGAACCCTAAGTTCTCCTTCCTCACCCCATACCAGTGTAGGCAATCTTCCTCCTTCCCCCCTCCCCGTTATCCTCCCTCTACAACTTGGGCTTCCTTCTCCCCTTCCTTCCTCTCCTAACTCCCTCGACCTTACAAACCTCCATTATTTTCCCCCTCCGCTCACTCCATCATATTTCCCTCTCTCTCCGTCTGTCTGTCTTTCATTCCCCCTCTTCCTCTCCTTTTACACCCTTTAATCCTTTCCATATAGCACCACTCTCTCTCTCTCTCTCCTCCTCGACCTCCCGTTTCCACGTCTACCCTACCCTCCCTTCCCCCGACGTCCCTTTTCCTTTCTCACGCCCCCTCACTCTTGAGGCTACGCTGCGCCAGGGTAAAAAAAATATGTGGGAGTGAAAGATGTAATAAGAAGAAAAAAATGAATGAGGAACCACCAAGGACGCCATGACGAAGGTCTTTTATCCCTTTTCACGTTTCCCTTCCCTTCACCCCCTCCAGTCCTCATCCCTCTCTTCCTGTCTCTGCCCCCCTCGACGGGCCCTTAAAAACTCCCTTCTCCTCCTTTCTTTCAACTCCTGTTGTTTTCCCTCTCCTTCCACCCCTGTTACTACTTTCTTCTCTCTTATCCTTTCTTTTTCTCTCTTTCTCGTTGGTGTAGGCACGGTAGAGTGGTGGATCAGGAATATCAATCTCTCTTCCTTAGCCGTTTCCCTAATTTTTTTATTTAATCCCTTAGAAATTAAAAATTGTGATTTATATTTAGGCGCATAAAAAAGTACTCAAATACTATATCTGACCTGTTCCGAAACTACGCATGCAATATTTTCTTCAAAGTAAAGATATTCCGTAAAAATGCTCGATTTTGCAAGGCGCTTATAATATTTGTATTTGCACAAAGACGAAGATCTTAATACCCTTACGGGTAGAAGCAACGAGTATTGAATGCAATAGAGATTAAGCAATGGAATTATTCAAAAGCTGGTACTTAGAATTAAATGCACCATACTAACTTTATTTAACACTGTACTTCATTAATTGAATACGTTTCATTTTATAACCGCAGCTGCATTTAAGTTACAGAATATTAATAAAAGTTGTATCAGGCATTTCCTGTTTAATTGAGGATGGTACCTACAAAAAAATTCCAAAATAACACCATTCTCTCCTCAAATATTGAATATGTACAAAGGCTGCATACGATGTCTTAAAACATACCTAACATGTACTTATATCAGTAGAAATTCGAAAGTTGGCTCTGAAGAGTTATCTCTCTAATGTAACCACCATAAGTATTCATATTTATTCTCAAAAGATGAGAGGCATAAAGACGGACATCTCATTTATCACTAAACAATTAAATTTTGATAAATGGGTAAATCTTCCTCGAATTTAGGAAGTAATCTCCTTGAAACGTTATGAGAAAAGGAGAGAATGCTTGACTGAATTGAATAAATAAAAATAATGGTTTTCGGATGTAAAAAGACTTGAAAAAAAAAACTTTTTCCCAGTTGCGAAAATACGCTTTATAGTATCGCGAGTTGTCTTAGTCGAACCTTTATACGCCTCGGTAGAGATAATATTACCACCTTTAAATACACTCATTCCATGAGTTGGATGGGAGGAGATTAAACTTAATAAATTTCAACTCCCTGCTTACAAATTCGGATTACTGTCACTTGAGAAAACGTTATTT
The DNA here is from genome assembly GCA_037158775.1 of Hetaerina titia. Taxonomy (NCBI): domain Eukaryota; kingdom Metazoa; phylum Arthropoda; class Insecta; order Odonata; family Calopterygidae; genus Hetaerina; species Hetaerina titia. Next base: position 65,876,324 of record CM073776.1, on the reverse strand, counting down.
TCCCTATTCAGAAATCATACAGGCGATGTTTACTTCAAAGCAAGGGCACGAGGTAATACTCGATCCTGTAGAACATAACAGAAATATTTACACATAAACGTCTGACTCAGTATTCGAATGGATGGATAAATCTACAACATTGGCATAATATTATTTTCAATGGCACTATCGAAATAATAATCCATAAAGTATTCGTAAATGTCTGAACACTTTTAGCGGTAATGTAGCATGTAGTTCGTTCTACTGTGAGCTAACTTCACATGAAACTGATAACATTTACAAAACAATATAATATTCGAAAAACTATTCATTTTTAGTTTTTTATCATTCTTTTTTATTTTCCTTCAATGGGGCACATATTTTATACTTTTTGCTAGTATTCTTTTCTGGACTGAATAATTAAGAAATATACGATTGATAATTGCTTTTTAAAGAAAGTTTTCGAACATGCAATTGAGTGAACGGAACGAAAAATAAGCAGAAAAAAACGCTCATTATTTTGAGCGAAAGAAGCCTAAATATGTTAATACTCATGTATATTCTAATCAAAAAGTACGGTCAGATAAAAAAGCTTGGTCTTCAGGAACATCTTAAAATTTAATATTAGCATACATAAAATTTCACTCGAACTGTGAAAAAGTGTTTGATCACTATTATCAAGCTACATTTTTAAGACAAATAGGAAAATGAATAGATTGTCCCAAACAGATACTATTTCGATAGTTTAGATGGTGTTAAATATAAAAAATAGCACAAGAATTTCCACTCTGAAAGATTTATCTAAGATTTTAGTTTTAAAATGGATGCACTTATATAAAATATAATATAGTATATTCGCCAGTGAGATGTTGAAGACAGTGTTAGTGGGGAGAATATTAGAAAAACGAGGAAAAAGCAGAAATAGGATAGGGAGTTTGGACGGGATGAAGGGAGGAAGGAAATATACGGAACTGAAGAGGGACTTGTTGTAAAGTAGGAATTGGGGTTGTGTTTTGCTAGGAGATATTCATTTGATAGTTGTGTCCATCCAAGACCTACCTTAACCGGTAAATTAGTGCCTAATAAAAATATATGAGATTGCTTCGGAGAGCACTAACTAGATCATGTACAACACTTCAAATATCTAGAAAATGCTTTTGACGAAGATGTTCAAAGTAGCATGGATATTGGAAGAAGAATTCCGATGTGTAAAGAAGCTTTGACAAAGAGAAAGTGATGATGACAAGAACCTAGATTAAAATCCACAGAAAATATTAGCAAATTCTTTGATATGGAATTGAAAGGCGCACATTTGTAAGACTCGAAAGTTCGTTTCGATGAGACAAGAGGATATGCGTAGAATGGGGTTTAAATTTTACGTGGAAGAAAGAAAAAATGAAGAGCGAAAACAATCGAAAAAAATTAAGGCAGGAGGATATCCAAAGAAGGCAAGAAATGTGGATCCGGGATATATTGAGCGACAATGGAACGTTAAATACTGTGATGTAATATAGAGAATGTTGTTTGAGCAAGCTAGAGGGAGGAACAGATTAGAAAATGGATGGCATAAAGAGAGGAGAAAAGAATACAGGTTTAAAGAAATGTAGGACTTTAGATATTTTTGCCGCGTCGGGCAAGGCTAAGAAATGCCGTAGTATCGGTGTCCATTATTAATCTGCCTTAACCGGTATTCTACTGCCTAAATATCAACCTTACCTCAACGATGCGAACAGGCTTAAAAGTTGATTGACTGCCCCATTCAAAACTGCAGTAGAGAAAGATTATTTTGGAACGCCACATTGTGCTGTACCGAATTACCATAAATATGGAGCTTTTTGCTTCTCAATACGATTACATGTCATCGTCAGCAATGTACCCTCTTAATACAAGTTACACTTCCTTTTTACATTACAAGATACATAACCTTTCATCGGATGCATTAGAAGAATATGCAGGTCAGCCTCAAAGAAGCTAGGTTTCATTAGATGGATTGTAAGAAAAGGCAATGAAAACGTTATAACGTGTTACCCCAATTTAGTTAGGAAAAATTTGGCAAGTATTTGGGACCTATGCGAAAAAATATAATTGGAAATAGTTCAGAGAAAACCTGCCAGATTTGTTACAAATGTCCACGAGAAGTGAATTAGCGTGAAGGGTACGTTGGAGGATATTATACTGGGAGCCCCTTGGTTCACGAAGAGAGCAGTCAACACATAAAAACTTATAGAATCTCACATTCTTATGACACAGGCAATCATAGTGAATCCAAATAATTTTGGTAGATTCTACCGCCGGGATAAAATAAGAGAAAAGTAAACAGAGATAGTTTTCAGTACTCGTTCTTCCTCCTTTCGCGAAATGTAATCATAACAAAATCAAACCCAAATACCAGATTATATTTAATTAAAGAAAAAATGTGTAAATCAGTATCAGCATGATTCACATACGTATATAATTTAGTATCAAGAGTAGTAGGCATTTATACGCACGAGGGTTGTAAATTAGCTATTATTATTGAAGTAAAAGAACAATGAACCTTTCCACTAACTTTTTTTTCGGTAGTTTCGACGCATCGGTGTCATTCTCAGGTACCCCCAAACTAGTTGTACCGAGTAAAAAATTTAGTACATACATACATTTGAAAAATACATTGTTTTTCTTTACTTCAGTAATTATGAATTTCCAAAAAGTTCAGCCTGAAAAGATCGAATATATTAACTAATATGCTTTTAAGTGTGTGTATGAGACGCTCATAGACTAGTAGTTCTGCATGCACGACTGTTGACCCTAACACCGGCGCCACATGTCTTTACGGCTGCTTGTGAGGGATTTTGAAGAATAGATGTGCATTTCTTAACACTCTAAAAAGAGTGAGTAAGAATAGAGGGGTCGATTCTCACGTTTCAACGTTTTTCTGAAAGCAACTTATTGCCAGGTCCAAAAGAAATTTACGTAGTTACTGAAATAGATGCATGCTATCTTAATATATATCTGTCACATGGTGTTTAGCGCCAAATGGTTGTACAGGGATTGTAATATTGCATGTGTAAGGAAACATTCCGATTTTTTGTGTTGAGATGTATCTAAGCCCTTACGACAAGAAAAAGGTGGGATACATTTCCTTTGGAGTGCCTGTGACAATATTTTTCCCAGTTGGGCCATTTCATGACGCTTCAACGAGGCGTAGTAAAGTGCTCGGCGGTTCGTGGAATTTCTACCTCCACGATATTGGATAACATACGTCATTTGCCCCTACAAAATAGCCCAATGCAAAACATTGACCCCATATATATCCTCTAAAGGAAAAACCTTGGCTACACCACAGCTACATTTCTCATGTGTCAACCGTTTCCTATCCTCTCTCTCATTATACCACTCTCCTTTCTTTCATTCCTCAAATGAAAGCTGAAGGAAAAGCCTCAGTTGGATTAAACTAAGGCCATGCCAACACGAAACATTTTTTCTTGGACATTGAAACATAAACAGGAAATATATGATGGGTTTTTCCATCAGACAGATTTTCTTTACCCATTCAAGAGATTCTTTTGCGTTCATGGAATGCACGAAAGTTAATATAGCAATTTTTACAAGCCTGGTAAAAATATACGAACTCAAACCAGTTATGCATGAAACTAACTTTATCTAGCATATGTTTTTGATAACATCCATAAATATCATCAACATAACCTATGTTTATGATATCTACGTATGCCGAAGTACTTAAAATGTCATTCACTACTTAGACGATGAGTCTTAATCTTTAATTATTTCATCTATAACGTTATGGCTAGCCTACATTTAATCTTAGTCATTATTTTGTGAATTTAATTTCATACTATATACTTTCATCCCTGAGAAGTAAGAGGAAAATGAAAAGTATTGGAGACAGAAATGAAAATCTGTGGGAAATTCGTAAAATCAGTCAGATTTTCCGATGATTAAACTTTGCCTTGCCAGGCAGGCAACGGATTGCAAGTTTTGCTGAGTGCACGGGTAAGTCAGTGTGATAGGTATGAAATGAGATGGATGTAAACAAAACAAAGGTTTAGCGGTTGTCTAGAAAGAATATAGCTAAGTTAAATATTAAAAAAGAAACACTAGTAATACCATAATAGAGCAGGTGGAACAGTGTACCTATCTCGGAAGGTTTTATGCACCGAAACGGTCCAAGTAGTCGGGACGTAAGAAGAATTTGCTAGGCAAAGAAGCTTTCACAAGGAAGAACGGTGATGAAAGTGACGTTGAGAAGGATAAAAGGCTCGTTAAATCTTTGGCAAGGAACGTGGTTTTTTACATCATGGAAACATGTTTGCTGAAGTAAGGTGATAGATGTGGATAATAGGTTTTTGAAATGCGGGTGTGGAGAAGAATTGAAAAAGATAGAAAGAAAAACAATCAAGGAAGTGATAGGCGTGGTCGCGTAGGCATTGGCATTGTTGGGATAAATCTATAAAAGGCAGGAAAGATGAATACAGGGCATTTTGATTGACGATGATAAGGTGACGAAGAATGTAATGGAGAGGATAATAAATAGGAAACGAGGATATGATTGGAGAAGGATATTCATATTGGACGGAATGAAGGGACGAAGGAAGTATGCGAAAGTGAAGAAGGTTTAATGCAGTGCCGGATTTCAGGTTGTGTTATGTTTGAAGAGGATACGAGTATATAGGAAGAAGAAATCGTCCTTTTACCTTAGTTTCTCGTATACTCTGTGTCTATAAAAACCTATCTCAAACAGTAGAATGCCAATGTTAATATTTTCATGCCTGAAAAGCATACGCTTTTCCACGATCAAGTCGTAGACAAACATATATGATCGCAGGTTCAAAGAGGATAATTACTTTTGGTATTGTAGGCATCGTATTGGTATTGTATGTCGTTATCATGTATGCAACTTATATTATTATTAGGTAATCTACCGGTTAAGGTAGGTTTTTGGATGGACACAACTATCAAATAAATATTTTGTAACTCCAAACAAAACCCAATCCAGCAACCTACTCTTCATCAGGCCCCTCTTCATCTCTGTGTAATTCTGTACTGTGTCCTTCCTCCCTTCATCCCGTCTAACATCGCTATCCTGTTCCTGCCCCTTCCGCGCTTGCCCAACATTCTCCCCTCTATTACCTTCTTCAACATTCCACTACCGCTCAATACGCCTTTCATCCATTTTTCCTGCCTCCATAGGATTTCTCTCAACAAACCCCTCTCCTTACCCACCATCTCCATTACTTCCTCATTTGTTTTCCTTCCGCAACTTATATATGTAGCCATATTTATATCATTGTTCCCGCATGATTAGAATATTGACATTTTCACTGAATATTTTTGCATGTAGTAAGTAGTTTATTTTGTGTGAATTACTTTGTTCGAGTTCATGGTCGAACTTACATCTAAGTAACTTTAAAATCCATAATTATTGAAGTGTAATAATTGTGCTTGTATGGTTGGTGATCTAACACCTCCCGCCACACGCTCTCGCGGCGGCTTTTAAGGTATTATGTAGATGAAAGAATCATTAGAAAAGACACCGTGATGCAAGGATAGGTCCTCGTCATTTGTGAACTCCATGATCATATTGACTGTTACATGACTGAGAAAATAATAATATTAGGCATAAAAAAGGCAATTCTCGTAGCAATAATATGTTTTAGAGAAAAATGTTAAAAAATCTGGACAAAATAATATCATCCCCGTATAAATTGATACCGAGTTTTTGTTTCCGGTGCCCCAGGAAGAAACAAACATTCTTCATCAGCGCGAGTGGTTCTTTCTCTCTTTCTTTCATTCTTCCACGGTCGAGTTCTTCACTTACTAAGAACCCCCAACGGTCGGAATTGGATTGATCCAGTCTATGGGTCCATTCGTGCAACGCAAAAACCACGTCTCATGCCTCAAGGATGGATTTTCCCGCTTATATTGTCAGCATCCCCGATTCACGCCTTGTGTTTCCCACACCTCCGCCTACGGGAATGGACTTCTTCCTCAACCCCCTGGTGTACTTTACGACATTTTGACCGCGTGTGCCTGCATCTCACCAATTTATTTTCCTATAAATTTTCTCCCTTCATCACCACTCTCCGCGTTTCAAGACGTTCGACTCGACGTTCCCCAAGTTCCTTCCCTCCTCCTATCAATTCCTTTTTTTTGTTTTACCTTCGCCACGTCGCGATTTTCGTGACGGAGGGCATTCGTCCGCACGAATCGGATCGATTTTTGGTATTCCGTGAGGGCATGGTTGAAAAAAGTGTTGGTGACCTCCACACAGGGTCCAAGGCCTTAGGAGGAGTTTAAAAGAGAGTGCAGGGGGAATGCCACCTTGGTTGGAGAGAGTGGTGGGTCGAGAACGCCTTTATCTCTGACCTGTAGTACTCGCACAGAAAAATATCGTATTTTCACCATATGCAATTCGTATCATCATCATTGGCAAACTGCCTTTCAAAGGTAGGTTTTGGGTGGTCACTAAGGACTATGGATTCTTTTTGGCCCTCTCCTACTGCCTTCTTCAGTTCATCATATTTTCTATGTTACTTCCATTGGCCAGATTATATTACCTTCCTCTTACGTGCTTAGCTAACATTCTCCCATGCATCAATTTGCTTCTCAATATCTCCTCCATTCACTTCTTTATATTTTGCCGAACCCTTTCTGCTCTTTTTACGAGGTGTTTAAAGTTTCATTACTGGCCTTCCTTTTATCCACCTTATTTTCTCCATCCTTATTCATGCGCTCATCTCTACGTTCTCTTAATCTTTGCATTTCCCCTTGCTTGAAAGATTGAGTTTTGGATCCATTGCTACCGCTACGCCTCGCATTTGAGTCCTTACCAATCTTTTCTTTATGCCTTTTTATGCCTTTACTTAATGTAAATATCACTATTTCCCTTCTGTATATGCTTCCTTCGTTAACACAACTGTGATCGAGCATAGAATGTGCTTTCTACCCCACGTGGACTCTACATATCAAACACTTTTCATTCATGATGAAAATTGTATGATATGTAGAGTCTACGTTCCATAATTTCTGTTTGCCACAGAAGCGACTTCCATTTGGCTAAATTCAAAACTAATTACATTGTAGTGAAGTTTTTTAAGTAGGTTTATAAATGTTAAAAAAATGAGGTACTGTTATATTTTAGTCAGTCGGTTATAAAACCACTGAGAAACATTAAGACGATAAATCCAAAAAGATGGTGGATATTTTAGCGACTTATTGAAAATCGGTGTAAAGGAAGAACAGCATAGCGAATGCACCACTGTGAGTATGGGTTTGCATGTATGTGTTAGTTTTGAATGCTGTTTTTTTTGTGGTGACCTAACACCCCCCGCCACACGTCCTTGCGGCGGCTTGCGGGGTATTATGTAGATGTATATGAACAGCATAGCAAAGTGCTCCAAAGGAGTCAACCAAATGCAAAAATCTTTTTCGCTGCAGCTACTGATGGTTTCTCTTTTGTTACTGACAATTTCAAACACATAAACTCAGAAATTTAAATATGTTGAATTTCGTTGCTTAACTACTAAAGTGATATCCGGATAACTTAGCTACTGTTAAGAAATTTTTGTTCAACATAGGTTAACTTCATTTGAAACTATTTTGAAACATTTTTAGAATAGGCAAACTCGACACGAGAAAATTTGATGGGAGAAATGATTTTTTGTAGAACCACTCGGAATTGATCTATTTCTCGAATCATTTCTCGAGTTGGGTGGTGACCTAAAACCCCCCGCCACACGCCAATACGGTGGTTTGCGGGGCTACTACGTAGATTTAGACAGAGATCAGTTCTGCGTGTTAGTATATACATGTATGTTACCCACACCTTTAGAGGTTTCTCATTACTTAACACTGCAATGGAACTATTTACATTTTATAGTAATACTATTGAAGAGAGAGTACCCTTCTAGCATTGAATTAAAAAATATTCATTCTATTCTCCAAACACTTTGATTGAGAGTCGCATTTCACACCCGGTGGAAATATGAGCCAAGGGAAAAATGTGAGCAGTTGTCCTCTCCCGCGGAGAAATGACATTTTTATTTAGAGTAATATGCAGGTATATATAGTGCCTACTCATCGTATTTAGGTATTTACGCCCGGACGAAATGCATTCCATCCCGCTCCTTCCCATTCACAACGCTTTCATTCACTCGCACCTCTCCAACGCACAACGGTATTCCTCCCTCTCTCTTTTTTTGTATAAAAAAGTGGAAGAGGTGGAACCTTCATTTCTCGTAATTATCATTTCCCCTCCTTCATCTTTCCGTCCGCATTCAGCCTCAAACTCTCGCTCTCTCTCTCTCTTACTCCTTCTCCCACTCGCCATTTTGCCTCCCACCCTTTCTCCCAGCCGCATTATCCCCCACCCCTTCACCCCCGCCTCTTATCATCGCTCCTCTCCCTTGTATGCGTATGTTTGTGTTCATGTACTTACGTATGTACTACTCAGACTGTCTCTCCCTTCCCTTCTCCCTCACCTTACCCAGACTCGTTCTCATTTCGCTTTTACGACCACTTCCTCCTACTCTCACAACTTACACCCTTCCTCTGGGCCTCACCACCATCTTATTCAAACCTTAAAACCTCCCTTCTTCTCTCTCCCACTCCTCAATCCTCACACCAATCCCCCCACACACTCTTTTCCGGCGTCGTGCGCATTAAACCTCACTCATATAACCCCCTCCCATCCAACCCCTCGACCCCTCTATAAAGCCTCATCATCCCTCCGAATAAAAAATAATGAAAAAGAATAAAAAGGAAAGGGTGGGTTGAAAAAAAAAGTCGACGTCGTCTCACCTTCCTCTCTCTCTCTCTCTCTCCCACCCTTTCTCCTTTCTCTCTCCTTTACTTCCATTTCGCCTTGATATAGTCCGCGTCGAGTGAGTAACAGCGTATGGCGTGCCCCCCCTCCTACTCCCTCTGCCCCCTCCTTCGGCACAACACCGTTTCCCCCACCTACCCCTTTCATTGTCTGCGCCCCTCGGTTTTTTGACCCCGAATACGTGCGGGGAATATGCATTACGAATTCACACGCGGAAAATATCGAAGCTCCTTACGCTGATGCGTTGCTTACCTATGTGTCTGTATGTGTTTGAGTCTGTGCGGATATATATACATATATGTGTGTGTGTATGTATATATATATATATATATATATATATTTGTATGTATATATATATATATTTGTATGTGTGTATATATATATATATATATATATAATCTTGAAAATGACGCACTCCGGCGACGCACAAACACTAGGTTAATAAATATTAAACACACAGAAACATAAAAGAAGGACATTTACAGTAGATATTTACGGTTGGCCATGGCCGTCGAAATGGGCATTCTGATGACGACGGCCGTGCCGTCGAAACGTAAATATCTACTGTAAGTGTCCTTCTTTTATGTTTCTGTGTGTTTAATATTTCTTAACCTAGTGTTTGTGTGTTTATATATATATATATATATATATATATATATATATATATATATATATGCATTGTTTTGGACACCTCTTACGCTAGACCGTGAGAAAACCCGAGGAAGGAAGTTGTCAAGATTCAGAGCGTTGAAACGTCGCGTCCGTTAAAAACGTGCACTTGATGGTGGCTCTCTTTTTACAAGTAAAGAAACTCGATAGAAATTCATATTTTACAATGTTCCTGGTGAATTTTTCACCAACCGTTTTTAACGAAATGGTGGAAAACATTTCACGGACGATAATGGTTGAAATGCCGATTAGATATCTGAATCTCTATTTACATCAATTTAAACAAAATTACAACGAAATTGAGGCTAAAGGAGAGTATTGTGATGAGTACGTCATCAATAGCACAATGTGACTGGTATGGATGATGTCGAGGAGAGTTATTTGCGAAGTTATTAAAAAATGAATTCCTCATAAAAATCTTAAAAACATACTAAATTTCTCATTGACTCTTGTCTCTGACATTGAGGAAAACGAATGCATGGTAAACTTTTAAGTTTTTATATTGACTGGCGGCTACAATATTCGGTACAATTTTAAGAATGCAAAGGTATCCCAAGGTAAAATATCAAAACAAGATTATATAAATCATTATTAAGATCATAAAATTCAACTATTAAAATAGTTATTTTTCTCGTCATCAATCCACGACTGGTAGCGATGAAAGGTTCCCTTTTTGCTAATTTGCCTATTATCTCTCCGATTTAAAAAATATTGGACATTAATAAATTAATAAATCAATAATTTACTTTTCGTTCATAGAATATTCCCTTCGAACAAAATAAGATCTGTGTGTCTGTTTTCATTATAGACAAAATTATCAGACCTCCTTTGATGGTATGTGGCAACTATGGTCACGACGTTCAAGATCAGGAGAAAATGGAAAAAGAAGAAATATGCATAAGTCATGAACCACAAGGTAGCCATTCCTTTAGGTTGAAAGTAATGGAAAAATACTGAGAATATTCCAAAAGTACGTCCAATAACGCTTAGGCGACATCCTGGTAAGGCATATAAGTAATAATGTTTTAATAATAACCCCCTCCACGGGATAATAATTAAGGTTTACAATGCCAAGGAAATATCTGTATTTTTTTATAAGTTTTAAAGAAACTACCTAATGTTTTCAAAGGAATAAACTCGTAGGTAAAAAAGTCCATTTTGAATATTCACTTTTAGGTACAAAAGTATTCTCTCCCTTAACTCAGCTTTTCACTCCGAAATGTTTTACAAAATTTTGATAATTTTCAGAGGAAATCCTATAGCTTTGTTAATAAAAATGGTATGAGAAGAGTGTAAGCGTGGTGATTATGTTGGAGGATTTAGTTTGGGAACCTCTAGATACTCGAAGAGTGCAGGCGTTACAGGCTTTCGGAATGGTACAGGGCACCTGACTTTTCTTGCGAAGGGGGGAGGGGCGATTATTACTGCACCAAACCTAACTAAATTGGTAGGTTAGACCACTGGGATGAAGCAAGAGAGATAGACACCGTCTCAGAAGGATTCAAATATTACACTACACCGCACTACACGAGATCTTAACGGAATAGAGCCTATACACCGAAGATAATTAAAGTAACATAAAAATTAAAGTCAATGAATTATTCAAACACTATTTCATGATGCATTTCGGCTGTAACATATATTGAGCGCATTTCTTGAGTGTCTTTGTATATTAGCTTACTTGCTCTCAAAAAGATGCATACTCGTGTTGGGAAGCACAGGAAGACGGAGTGTGTGAAATTAACGTTAAAGGTACATTGCTGGGACTCTTTACAAATTAGGAGCAAAAGAAATAGACTGCGTGGAATTTTCCATATTCTCTAGCAAAATAAAGCTTGGGAATACAAAGGAAAGATGTGGGAGATTTCAACTGCATAGGGATAAATGGCCATAAGGATAAGGTGAAATGTCTGGCGCAAAGAACTAACATAATAGAATTTTCATTACTCAAATTAAAATGATTGATTTGACAGGTCTACCTGATGAACTATTCGAGACCTTTCCAAACAATGTAAGTATATTAAATAAAAAGATGCAACAAATTTTTATGAAAACTGTATGCATATGTGTGAAATTATATGCATGAATATATAGTAGTTTACGTACATGTATTCTACCACCTGGCAAACTGTTTACATATAAACCATAATATTGATAATAAAATACGCACATGTACCAATAGATGTGAATAAACGGCTGTTGCCCTAAAAAGAACCGCGCTTGTTCTTTCGGCAGCTAGCATGGTATTGAGTAAATGACACATTTTCATACAAGTCATTTATTCATCCAAGGCCGTGACAGCCATTTAATGTTCCATTAACAAGTAACCATTACTCTTTGCTACTCCGAAACATATATCTTATATTGGTGAAAATTAGTGTTAATTTCTAAATATGGAAGTGCGTAGTAAAATAGTTAAACAATATATCCTGCAAAATGCTTGTATATTCAAATATTTAGTCAAAACATTTGAAGAAACGGGACGCCTCGATGGCTTCAGGGATAACAAAAGTCGGGAAGTTTGACGGATATCTTAGAACAAGTCGCGAACAGGACATTCTTTTTGAAAGAACGAAATAAGCGGTAAATTTACACGTAGGTATCGATAAAAAATGAGGCATTATGAGTTATAAACTTGGTATAAATTGTGGTTCCTTAATGAGAGATATGAAACATAGGATAGACAAGCAGATAGGAATTTGTTATGAGGACACGAAGTCATAAGGACATAGAATTTTTCAGAAAACCAGACGAAGAAATAACTATAAGGGCCGTTATGCGGAACAAAATGTTCCAAATGTACTTGAAACACTCTGAGAACCATCCGATTATTATTAACATAATAAAAGTTAAAGTAATACGAAGAAGATCAATAGACAAATGTGTTGACAAACATAGAGAACTTTCAGCTGAAAGCGATAAAGGGGCATGGGATTAACTTGCGCTTCGTAATTGTGTACTGATAGGACAAAATACACAATGTATATCAGAAGAAATGAGTGATCTAAGGCACAGTTAGATCATTTTTAAAACCTTAGTATTATCTGGTGTGTTACCTTTTTCATGCCAAACAGAAAAATATGTCAATAAAGTCTACGTCTAATTCGAGGACATGTGAACACAACTCATTTCTGACTTGACGAAAACTAAAATATATGAATATTTAGAATGCATAAGAATTTTTTATGCTGAAAAAATGTGTAAATTTTAAAGTTTTCACTTGAAGTCCAGTAACTAATTATCTTGGTTTCTATTTGAAAAGTGATACCTTGGATTCCTATTGTCACTGATTTCATAAATAATAAACAAAAGTAACATTTAAACGCTAAAACCGTGTTATAAATTTGGTTGAAACACGACATTTAAAAACTAGCCGTGCCTAGAGGTTTATTTTTGTAGCAAAATAACTTTCACCAAAGTGTTAATTAAAAAATTATGTAAATGTTGGTCAATACTGTGCCATTCCGCCATTCCTAAGTTCCAACATTTCCAAAATTAAATACCTATTTTTAACTTTGGGTGACTCAAACAACTCATTTTAATAATTCGTAGGGGTAATGAATTGTCAGTCGCATACATTTACTAGAGAGAAAATAATCGGGCATGCCTGTAATTGAGATATCCTCCAGAACTAGTAATGGATAGTGAGTACTGGAGGGCTGCAACCAACCACTCACTGGAATGAAAGAGGAATCGGTGAACTAACGCCTTGTGAAAAGCAATTACACGTTAGGTTCTAGTTTCAAATTTCCATTGGCAATATAATATATCCCACGTTTTAAAACGATTTGCTGACTTAATCAAAACAGCTGAGTTTTCACGCACGGATTTTAAAACACTGCGTATGTAAAATTCGCAACTAATGCCTTCCTTATGTTTTCTTTCTTTAACTCCGAGAAGTTTGGCGGCGTCGAACAATTTTCCAATCGGATTGGAAAATTGTTCGACTGCACCCTGCACCGTTTCTAAGGGATTGAATCCCTTAGAAACGGTGCAGGGACACAGGCTGACTCACTCACTGCTCACGGATCGCACGCCACGCTTATATAAATTTGTACGCCGTCGCGGGTCTCGTCTCAATCCGGAGGAAGGGCGATTCTAAAACGCTTGCTCGAGCATGCCCACAAAATGCACGACCCTCTTCCACGCTCCCCTGCCGTGACAAAACCGGGAAGGGAAGTGCATTCAACGTGTGCATCACGTGCGAACGAGAAAGTTCATCCGACTTGCTCCCTTTACCTTTCTCTCCATTTTCGTGTTTTATTTTTACATGCTTGCGCATTTATTTATGCATACTTTTTACCAAACGAACGCACTTGGACTAAATGGGGGAGTGCGGAAATTCCCAGGCAGACAATCAGTAGAGTATCTAGAAATCCTTAAAGGGTGGGGACATTTTCAAAAGGATATATTCATAAAAGGATATATCAAAAAGTTATTTTCATAGGATATTGCCGTTCAATATTTCTATTTTAATTTGCATCCTAAAATTAACTCAATAACTAAAGGTAATTAATTTTTTTTAAATTACTGCCTGAATACATTGTCTTGTCATATGGTGGCTTGGAAGCTGTTAAATAGCTTTAGGAGTTCTCTCTAGGAAATATCCATAAATTTACATAGAATGTCCTTCCGCAATTTCTGACCCCCCTATCCCTCTCAACTTTTCACTCTTCCAAAATCCTGCGTTCAAGAAAAACGAAAACTTAGAAATTCGCCGTCTCTTTATTTGTCCCTAGGAGTAGATTAAAACTTGTGAGTTTTCTTTTCGCGTCATCACATTTTTTCCGAGTCTCACCTTCGTTACATTGAACGAATTACCAACTAATACCTATTTTATGGAATTGGTATAATTTATGAACACTCTCCCACTCTCGAAGTCTAATTCGCATGTTTTTCTCAACTGTGGTATTGGATCTTGTCATATCTGTTCTTAGTTCCAATAAGAAAACACTTAGAAGAGAATTTACCTCTGTTGCCATAAGATGATGAGGCCCATGTATGGTTAAGTTTGTATTCAAATCTAAAGAGCTTTAGATCACTCTTAATGCGTTGTAGCCAATTACCTAAAACGCTTTTGTTCAATTAACTTCGGTTTCCATGGAAATTAGTCATGAATGTAAATTTCATTCAACTTAAATCAATCTGCCACTCCGCATTTCGAACAAAATATGAAGCCATTTACCTATTCGAACAAAATATGAAGACACAGTTTACCTATCATTTGAATCGTACCCTACGTTTCCGAAGAATACTGTGATTATAAATTTGGCATATATATTTGTGCGGTTAATTAGTAGAAATTGAAAAGTGTCTATACATTCAGAAAAAAGATACACAAATCCAAATATTACTTCTAAATATATTTTTCTATATATAATTATCTAATTATAAATCTAATTATCTACAGACGTTAAACTATTTTGGAACCAAAAGATTTTTAAATATATACCAAATTAGATCAACGGTGTTTTATGTATTAATAATCGTTTATCAACTGATTTTAATATTAATTCATGCATAAAAATATTTTACTCGTATTTGTAAAGTATATAACAGGAAACATTAGAATATTTGTGAATGTTTTACTGTCAGGAAATTAATTGGAAGTTTTTGTAATAACTAGTTCGTTCATTTGATTTCAAACAAATTGATTCATTTTCAATTTATAATTTCAGGGAACAATTTACCTTCCTGAATAGTCCGTAACAAGATTTTCGCTACTTCCTTTGTTTAATAGATGACTCTCTGCTTAATAAACTCATTTCAAAACTCGATCATATCAAACTCATCTCCGCCCTTTATTTAAGAATACCCTTATTTTATTCGCGTCGCAGAGAAATATTGCTTTTTGCTTCGCCGTGCAATATCTCTATCTTAGCCTTTCATTGGTAGGCTGGCATGCCCCATCCTCACCCTGCATGGAGCCCGAGGGAGGTAGGGGAGGAAAGGGAGCGGGGGGGGAGGAGGGGTTACCTACCCCCTTCACTACCACTTCGCCCAGGACGTTTTGGGGGTTCCGTAGACATGCGCCCACTTCCACAAAGGCAGGCGATTCTCCCTCCGGTTTAGTACAGCGCTATCGATTTGCGAGGGCCAATCCTTCCATTCAATGGACGCGTCCCACACCTCCCCCAACCGAACCCTTGTGAAACCCCTCCGCGCTCCTTTCCGCTCCCTCCCCTCCCACCCAACCCCCTCCAAGGTCCCTGCCTTTGTATCCCTTCGCCAGCCGTCTCCACGGCCACCCCTTTCCCAAACCCTCCCCACCCCTCTTTCATTTTCTCCCGCTCATTACGACGTCCCACCGGCACCCGAGGGGAAACATCGCCGCGCTTGGAATTCCTTTCCGCTATATTACGCGGGCTATATTCCGTCCAAGAGAAATCCAGAATGATTCATAGATACGCCGATATTTATTTCTGTTCCTCTCCAAACGGCTTCTCTTTCTTTCAACCCCCCCCTCCTTGCCCTTCGGAATGAATCCTTCTGTCCACTCTTGATTGGGATGTCTTTGGTAGCACGAAATGTTTCTTTTTCACGATGAACGTCAGAGCCGAGTCGAATTCATAAGGAAAAGTAATAAATTAATTCAATAGAATTAAATTTACAGACACAATATTGCAACCCAGAAAAACAAAGGGCCGAGCTAAGCACAGAGGGGTAGGGGTGAGAGGGGGTTGCTGGTATAAATCCTAAGGAATAAGAAAAGATGAAGATAGGGTGGGGGGGGGAAATTTAGTGGAAAAGGAAAGTGGAACACTGCGACTGAGGGGAAAAGGTTGGGTAATCGAGGTGGAGTAATAAACGAATTCGGCATTGATGAAGGGGTGCAGGGAGGAGAAAATCAGTCGCTGTTGGAAAAATGGTTAATTTTAATATGAGATTCCAGGTCCAGCGCCACAGTCATATCGTCATCATCATTTCCGAAACTGGCATTGCCAGCAAATATATCACCAACTACATAAAGCAATAGGACTCAAACCAAATATCCACTAAAGAATGAAAAAAACATATATTCAAAACAATCACAACAGTGAGAAAATCTTTAATTAAAAAAAGGAACATGCGCATTGGTTATAATCTGTCGCACGATCAGTAAAAAGTTACAACATGTGAGCAATAAATAAAATAGTAACAATAAAATGAAGAGTGAAATGAATAAAAAAGTGCCTTCGTGGCACTTTTAACAATTAATAATGAATATGAACTTCGTAAAATTAGCCTACAAAAACTGAGAAAATTAGAGTCAGAAACTAATTGTTCAGTACTGGTGAATTGATGTTTGCCGCATTACATGAGCGTGAATACATAGTTATCCATGAAGTTGTGCATTATTCCTTCAGTCGTAAAAATATAGAAATAGAATATAAACAAATGGCATAGAAACGAAATACATCATTTTGTGAGGAATGGACGAATAGATTTTTTAAAAATTAAATTGAACCTAATAATTTTAAAGGACTAAATATAGGAGAAATCAACACTCCATATTCCATAGAGAGAAATCAACACTCCATAGTTATTGAACGAAAAAGTATGATTTGTAACGAAGTGAATTCATTTTTTTGAGGCAGTCTTAAACTTCCATCGAGTAGATATAACTCAAATTCAAACTCTAGAATTTGCCTAATCGTAAAAAAAATAGAATCCGTATTGTTAGAGTGTTGTCACCTAAGCATAATTAGCATTCATTCGAAAGTACTTTATCATGCGGTAAACTTGGCTTGTTGAGCCCTAATCAACGCCAGTGTACTTTCCTTCAAATTTTATTCGATGGAACAAAACCATAAAACTTTAACGTCGTTTATATCGTGGCAGGAATTGTATACAACCACGTCTAAGACAACCCTCCCTTTCATGAGACTTGTTTAACCCGCATGGCATTTTATTTATTTAAAAGATAATTTCAACTTCGGAGGGAGGCTTTGATACAATTTTTTTTAAGTGTCAGCAATTCCACATTTCTCCCTGCAGTACATAATTGTTTGTTTTAGCACTTCTGAAGGACGGAATAAGGAAAATAAAAGTTCTAGGATTGTTTATAATTTCGATTTATGTCAGCCGTATTCACCGAGTTCACGGACATCCCGTGTCTTTTATGACCCCTTTCAACTGAAACCTTATTTTTCTCCTCCTCCGTTCCCAAAAGTTCTAGTTTTTCTTCTCGATCCTTAACCTCTTACATCTCCTTCACACTTCTCTTCTCCTTCTCCTTTCACTCCCTATAATCCAAGGGGTTTCAAGATTTTCCCTCCGTTGGTTTTATGCCCACGTCTCAGGAATGTGTTTCTCGGCCCTAAAAACCTCTGTAATTTAGACATTTTTGGATTGTTTCCCATCAAAATGTTTCTCTGCCTAGAAGCTTTGAAAGGATCCAAACGAAATCTTCTACTCAAATTTAACCTCGACCGTTTTCTCTTACCCACCCTACTTTGAAACTTAGCGATGTAATAATGTCGCACAGCGATTTGGCAAGCTGGTTAGAGTGTTCCGGCGTTGTCAGGTGTCTCATTGTGGAAACGCATGATCTAAATACATATTACGATCCAAACTAATTTTTAAATTTTTTCGTAGACCTGAGTTTCGAATAATATACCATTATCATGAAATATTTCTTGGAAGTTTTAGTCGAACCAAATTGTGAAAATATTAAAAAAATATGATATTGTTGAATGCGAAATTGTTAGACGGGAAGGAAGCCCAGGACAAAGGATTTCACGAGAAAAGAGGAAATGTGCCCAAAGGAGGAAATACGGTTAGAAATAAGGAATTTGCTCTTTATGAATGAGGCGCACACAATCTGCGGATCAAAAGGGAGACGTTTGGAAAAGAATACCTTGGAAGAAAGAGAGCATCCGAAAAAAGGTGTAAAGGGGAAGATTCCGAGGAGCAAAAAAGCAGGCAAAATGCGAAACGAGGAAGTAAATCGAGAGGTATAAGATGAAAAGAATAGTGCTAAATGGCGTACCATTCGAAGAAGACGAGCCAGGTGGATTGGACACACCTTGATGGGCCATCAAACACAGACGAACAAGGACAATAGATTTACCGGAGAATGGATGGGTTTAGAGCACTACAGAAGGCAAAAGCCCACCAGAAAGACAAATGGGGCAAATAAATACAAAACAAATAGATCCGAGGTATAAGAGTAGCGAAGGACAATTAGAGAGGAAGGGTTGAGAGTTGTGAACAAGAAATTTATGAAATGAAAGGCTTACAATTTTATGTTAAATGTTTCTCCTTTCATTTGTTAATAATATTTTTTACCTACGTAGAGAAAATATTGGTTTGATATGTGGTTAATAATGGATGAAATGTTATTCAATAGGCCTCTTAACTCGGATATGATTGACACAATGGAAAATTCATATTCAGTTAATAAAAAATTTCCATCGTTTTCCTAAAAATAAAGGTTATTTTTAATGATCGATTTTTCTATTTGAATATAATTTTGCGTCCGAAATTTAAATAGTGATCCTTGTCTGGTAAAAATTGGCTAAAACTTCCTCCCCGTGGTTAAACCACTGTCGGAACGATTATATTCTAAACCGAAGTATCATGAAAAAACTGTAATGTAAACTCCAGGATTGAGTTGACGAGCATCATATGCTTTTAAATCTCTATATCAATTGTTTCAATATCGTACGGTGTGAAACTGACAGCTACTATCTTATAACACGGACAATTAGCGAAGGTGACAATCCTTTTCACTCAGATACACGATGGCTGAACAACAACAGAGTAACAAACGAAATGACAAGCAATACCCACAACAGGTTCCGGATTCAGACAACAGAATTCTAGTCTAATTTCGCGGGTGCGATGCACCCTGACCTTGTATGAAAAGGGTCCCGAATTAAAAAATGCCAACCTCTCCCAACTTCTCGGATGCACCCTGATTATACTCCCTCATAAAGTGTCCACCTCTTGCCCAGAGGTAGATCGTAAGAGCAATGGCCGATATTCGTACACTGTTGATACTGTCAGTCGTGAGGAAAATTCAAAGCTCAGCATTTGGTGACGGCCTGGGGAGAATCCTCGCGCCCCCTTGAAGCGGCATTCACCTCTCGGTTATACGAACCTTATCTTTATTTTTGACTCAAAAAAAAAAGAAAGGTTTAACGAAAGAAATCGCTCGAGGGCGGGAGGAGGGAGTCTCTTGCGTTTGGTTTGTGACTGCGGTGGTGTCGGGCGGGATCCGCTTATCAGTCGCATCCTCGCCAAATGGAGGCATTTTTCTCTCCGGGATTCTTTTCCCCATTCGTCTCTACCTCCCCATCGCCCCCGTTCTTTAATCCCTCTCAGACAACGCTAGCGTGTTCAAGCAGCCTCCCACATTACCTCCCTCACCCACTCCTCAACGTCTCCAACGGTATAATAATGATTTTTTTTAAGGACCACGCGGTGGAAAAATGTGCGTGCGAGATTTTTTTTTTTAACGGCTACAATTCGTCACGTTTTTCTTTAATTGGCTTGCGCCGCTATTCGAGTGAGAGGGAAGGGAAATTACGAGAGATTTGTGCCGTCGACGGTTGGGTATAATAATTCCTGACGATGCATTCATTTTCATTAGGGTGTTCGAGCTTGTTGTTCCTAATGAAATTTAATGTAAGTGCATTTATTCCCGCTTTCCATTTGTTTCAAAAAGATTTGAATAACTTTACATCTGCTTAAATTTCTTCGGTGATCTATAGAAAATAAATATGATTATGAACTTTGATTTGCATAACTGCTTAGGGAAACATGCCTAGAGTTTTGAAATGTTTGAAGTAAAACAGAAAGATAAGTCTAAACGATGAGCAGTGGAGAGAGAAAATCATATATAATATAAATATAAAAGAAAGTTTATTATCAGGACTTTGATTACGTTCGAAACAGACAGTTCATTTTCTAAAGATGTTGAGGAATCCTGAGGATTAATCATGTTGATGGGAAATTAATTCAAGCATGGCTACATCTACACTATACCACCCAAACTAATTCATGAGCGTGTGGCGGAGGATGGTAGGGCAATAGCCATGCATTACTAGCTTCTACCACTACTAGCTATACATTCACAACTTTTAGTTCATTTTTGTATTTGAGCTAATATATTAACTATATTTTTTCCCCGCCTATTTTAATATTTAGCTTAGCCTTTTTCTTTCTGGAAAATCGCATAACCTTTGCTTTATTAATATTGATTCTCATCCAAGTGCGATAAATATGGGATGAGAATCAATATTAATAAAACAAAGGTTATGCGATTTTCCAGAAAAAAGCTAAGCTAAATATTAAAATAGGCGGGGAAAAAATAGAGCAGGTAGAACAGTTTACATATCTCGGAAGTGTTTTGGACCAATACGGTCAAAGTGGTAGGGACGTAAGGAGAAGAATTGCGCTAAGCAAGGAGGCTTTCTCAAGGAGGAGGGAGTTGATGACGGGGACGTTGAGTAGGGATGTTAAGACAAGACTCGTAAAAACTCTGATATGGAGCGTAGCTATGTACGGCGCGGAAACGTGGTCGCTGAAGCAGGAGGATATACGTAGATTGGAAGCTTTTGAAATGTGGGTGTGGAGAAGAATGGAGAAGGTGAAATGGACCGGAAGGAAAACAAATGAGGAAGTACTAGAAATGGTGGGGAGGAGAGGGGTTTGTTGAGAGAAATCCTATGGAGGCAGGAAAAATGGATGAAAGGCGTATTGAGGGGTAGTGGAATGTTGAAGAGGGTAATAGAGGGGAGAATGTTGGGCAAGCGAGGTAAGGGTAGGAACAGGATAGGGATGTTGGACGGGATGAAGGGAGGAAAGAAGTACACCGAGATGAAGAGGGACCTGATATAGATTAGTTTGCTAGGTGGGGAGTCACAAAATGTTTATTTGATAGTTGTGTCCATCCAAAAACCTACCTTAACCGGTAAATTACCTAATAAAAATATTAACTAATGGGTCGCGGTGGTCTAGCGGGTAGAGCGTTGGACTGCTGACCAGAGGGTCCCGGGTTCGATTCCCGGGCAAGGCACTTTGGGCACCTGCAGCTCTACCCAAGCTAGTTGATTTTTCGGGTACCAGATCTTCCTAGGAAAGCGTAACCGGCACAGGGAAAGGAATTGGCCCCCCTACCCTGATGTGTGAATATTCACACGCCGTCGGCTTGGTACATGGGTGAGCTCTACCATCACCTACTAAACCGACCTTCGGGTTGATTACTGTGTTTATGGTTTTTTTTATATTAACTAATTTAAAACATACACACACACATACGCATGCATGCCTATATGCATCATACAATTGACTTAAGCATTACATTTTTGACTTCAAGTAAATGTATTCGCGTGCTTAGGTTCGATTATGTAATGATCGAGTACCATGCGAGGGAAGAAGTGACTTGATTCTCTCGAATGTGGTATCCATTTCTCTATTTTATCTAGGTGGCTGGATCTAAAAATATAATAACATCATAATTCCTAAATACTATTGGCTTGTTTTAGGATTTCCAATTTTTAGCGTCATTTATCGGTCAAGTTAGTTTTTTTGATGGACACCCCGGGACTCTTATGTACTGACCAATAGGGCACAAAGTTTCCTGACATCCAACATTAAATCAAACCACCTTTTATCTGCATATATCTTCAACCTCTATCATTTCTGCCCAATATATCTTATTTTTATCCTACCCTAGCTCATCAACGCAGCAATCTCTCCTTTATAGAAATTTTCAACATTCCATTAGCTCTCAATATACGTTAATTAAAAATAGCAATCTTTCACAAAAATTAAATTTAATGCAACCGGTTTTAATATTACTACATAATAATCAGTTAACAGTCATAACCAGTTATTTTATTTTTGTGGAAAATTACTATTTTTAATTAATCATGATATTCCACCATATCACGCCTGAAAAGTCTCTTTTTACTCAATATACGTGTATTCTGGATTCATTTTTCATGCCCTCGTTTAATTTCTCTCAATAGCCTCTCTTCTCCAACCACTCCATTCATATTCCTTTCTCTCCATTACATTTTTCCATTTTCTACCACTAAGGTCCCCTAAAATTCTCTCACTAAATTGGCCAACAATACTTCGACATCTATATCGTACCTGACATCCACCCAGGAGGCGTACGGTAGAGGGAAGGTCTTAAATACAGGTTTCAGTAGCTAAATGGTTATTATGAATTAGCATTCGAAGTTAGTGGTTCGCAGTTAGGTTCATCGGCCGTAGTTTTTTTCATTGTGTAGCTTTGTTTTTGCTGTAATGGCAAATCGGGCGTGTAAAGAAGGAGTCCCTGAGTCTACAGGTGCTGCTATTTATTCCCTTTACATCACCGAATGGTTCAATTAACATTGGTACAGTGTAATGAGAGAGCGTCATGATTTATTCGCTGTCGAAAGTTAAATCGAATGTGTTTTACATTTGAAATAGCGTTAATCTCGCCTTCTCCCTTATTTCTTGGAAATAAGATAAATGGAAAATTCTCCCTTCTTATATCCTAGTTCCTCCATTAACCGTGTAACACTTATTCTTTTATCGTAACATTTCTTCATTAAACGAACTGCCCTTCTTTGTATCTTTTCTATCTCCTCAACCAACGATTACTCCTAACTTGGCTAATGACCGTCCATGTTCTGAAGGCAAAGGCACCAGTTTGTGCTGTTTCTCTTGACTCACAATGGCCACAGAATTTCTCTAGAAGTAATAGCCATGTATCCTAAACGCTCTCAAAAGGTAAACAGTAGAAGTTGACGTTGTATACGACCAACGTTTTGTCAAAGAAAATCGTAGACTGTTGGGCGACATTAGGATTGAGAGTCATTGAAAGCTACTAGAATCTTGCGCGGGACAATTAAACTTTGATTTAAGTACAGGTCATTCGATCCATGGAAGGGATAATACTCAAGTTTTTTTACATTTGAGGCACTACGTTAGTGAAAGGATAGGTGCAATTGAGTGCTTAAGCGGTCACTGCGAATATTAGGACTTAATTATCCCCTCCCCAACATTTCGAGAACGCTGCCAAAGGAAATATTATGTAAGACATATCAATCATGAGAGCCTCTAAAGGATAGTAGTCTAACACCTCATCCTACATGCCCTCGTGGCGGCTTGTACGGTAAGGCTAAGATGGTTATTGGTGTAAATATCAAAAATCTTTTTTTCCAGAAATATACCGGATATCCACCATATTAGGCCATACTCGACCACCTATATCAAATTTTGCAGAACATAATATTGTACACTGAGGAAAAAACCTGCTGATATTTACCTCATATATAAAAATATTTATTTATTTATAACAAAGAGACGTAATGGCTGTTTATTGAGATAAGTTGAATGCATCCGATTATTTAATACACAGTGAAACAGGAATGCATCATTTTCATTATTATTTGTAATAGTTTTCTTTTTGGAGAAAACGGATCTCCTTTGAACATCTTTTCATCCGCTAATGAAGTCCTCCGATGGATCTCAAACATTTTCAAGCGCATTCCACGTGCGGTCTAGCTTAACCGGTAAATGAACAGGTTTGCAGCATGAATGACATTCTTGTAGTTTGTGCATGCCCCTCCTTCCCTGCCTTTCCTTATTCACGCCGTCGATTTATGGACGCTTGGCAACGTCGCAGGCCCCGCTCTCTCAGACCCGCGCCCCCATCCCTCCGGAGCTCCCGCCACACTCACTTCCCTTTCTCTTCCACTTCACCCTTTCTCTTGTCGCAAGTGCCCCTTCCCCCTTTTTCCTCCCCCCTCCGTCTCTCTCTCTCGCGAACCTTTCTCTCCATCTCATCCCTCTCTCTTCCTCCCACACTCCTTTTTATTCTCCAAGTGTGTGCATTTTTTTCCTTTCACAAATCCCACTTCACCTCCATCCCCACCTTCTCCCTTCCGAGAAATCCTTAGCGTTCTTTTCTTCTGAACTTATTGGCCGGTCTGATCCCACTCCTCACAAAACCCACCTTCCTAACCTCCAGCCACCCATCCACCCACCTCTTTCTCTACACTTACGACTCCCTCATTCATTTCTCTTCCCCTGTCTCTTTCTCTCTCCCCTATTATATGGATTGTCTAAATTCCACGAACAGCAATACCCTGATCCCCGCTATGACAAAGATATCATGCATTAAAACCAGAATAGCTATTGACGACCTGAGTGCCCACCAACATTCACACCATTATTGAACATTAATGGTTGCTGCAGTTCACATATGAAACAGAAGCCTTCGAGAGAGAAAAACTCTGGTTACTCTCAAAAGGTTTTATTTGATTATTATTAGGTAATCTACCGGTTAAGGTAGGCTTTTGGATGTACACAACTATCAAATAAACATTTTGTGACTCCCCACCTAGCAAACTAATCTATATCAGGTCCCTCTTCATCTCGGTGTACATCTTTCCTCCCTTCATCCCGTCCATCATCCCTATCCTGTTCCTACCCTTACCTCGCTTGCCCAACATTCTCCCCTCTATTACCCTCTTCAACATTTCACTACCGCTCAATACGCCTTTCATCCATTTTTCCTGCCTCCATATGGTTTCTCTCAACAAACCCCTCTCCTCCCCCACCATTTCTAGTACTTCCTCATTTGTTTTCCTTTCTTTATTTGATTAATAATTACAAATGTGGTGTTGATTTATGATCTTGGTTCCTCAAACACAAAAATGGTTTTGCGTTTTTACATTTCTTTTTTTTTTTTTGAGCTTTGTACTCTTGTAGTGTTTCGTGTTTCTGGTTAAATTAGCTTATCCATTGACTTTTTTCTGTTTGTATCTTAAAGTATAATTTCTCTTACAGATAGTGGCAAATTAAGACATACTTATAAGAGTAAGTGAAGAGAGAATCTTCTGGATTAATGTTTGTTTTTTTTTGGATAGATGGGAATACATACTCCCCTTTCCCAACAGCCAGAGGGTATAATGTACTTACACTTATGCTTTTATATGTCTCGTTAACGCCAGTCGTTACTTAATGCGAATGCTAACTTGGATAAAAAATCATAAACACAGTAATCAACCAGAAAGTCGGTTTAGTTGGCGATGGTAGAGCTCACCCATGTACCAAGCCCGACGTGGCGTGTGAATATTCACACATCAGGGTAAGGGGGCCCGTTCCTTTCCCTGTGCCGGTTATGGTTCCCCAGGTAGATCGGGTACCCGAAAAATCAACTAGCTTGGGTGGCGCTGCACGTGCCCAGAGTGCCTTGCCCGGGAATCGAACCCAGGACAGTAGTCCAACGCTATACCCCCTGGACTACCGCGACCCGCTACGTTAACTTGGATATTATCAACAAAATCCCAATTTTATAAAAAATAATATTACTAACTAACACAAAATCGTCTGTAGTTATTTAGCTGTTTACCGGTTGGTTTTGAAATTATCTAGTGGTCATAAAACTCAGTTTACAACTTAAATGGAGGTTAACCTTCACTTTTAACGAGATATTATATAACCTGAGCTTTAAGATATAATAGAGCTAGAGAGGAAAATATGTAACATGATAGGGGGATAATAACTTTAAAGTGTGAAATATGAAGAGTTATGAAAATATAACCATTTGAAAAAAAAATTAATTTAAATAATGAGTGCTATGAAGGACATTTTAAAGCAGAAGAGTGAAAATAAACACATCATTTACAAGGTGACTTGCTGAAGATCAAATTTAAAGTGAATTATTGAAGAGAATAATAACAGAGTAAAGTCAAGATTTAAGTGCGGAAAGCCGGTAATAGAGAATGTCGGTATAAGGCTATATAAGAAAACGAAGAGGTTGGCAGGGAACAGGGTAATTTGAAGAGCAGCTAAAAGCCAATCGTCTAGTTGATAACCCTTAAAGTTGAGTATCTTCAATTAGCTGAATTTGTATTGACTGAGGGATGGAATGAACATCCTCATATTCAGAGTGGACGGATTTTCCAAGAACAATTAACCATTCTACACAAATTCCATATTCTATTCTCGCTACTTGCCTTTTATATCCCATTCTCTCTCTCACAACCACACTTCACAATAATAATCCGCTTGCTCTCAATCCTTAGCTTCCCTACGGTATGAAGATGGACACCATAAAAATCTGCCCTCCTCAAACCCTCCTCCAAATTGGAAAAGTCGAGGCGCACAGTGTGCCTGGCGCGCTGTCTAGGGGTCGAGGGAATTTTTACTTGTTTTTATTTTTTTGCTAGTTATGCACTGTCCCCAGCAAACAACGATTTAAGATTTCTATTCGAAACACGTCCATTTTCAACATATTTTTATTTTCGTGCCAAAAATAATCTCCATCATACGGCTTATCCTTTTCCTAGCTCAATTATAAAATAATACTTCCGTCTGGCACGTAAATCTGCTTTAAAAATGAATTACGATAATTGGTTTGCTTGAAAATCCTCTTAATATTTGATAATGGATGAAATCTTACAATATGCTCACATGTATATTCTTCACGCCTTTCTACTTCGATCTAGGTGCTTCCTAGAAAAGTTGGCTATTGGATTACTAGTGAAAAGTTACTCACTCTCGTTAATTTTTTTCACTGCATAATATAGATTCAGTTTATATTCTAATGTATTCATGGCTCATCATATTCACTAATTCCCTGCCTCATTTCTCCTGTTTTGCCACATGTACATTCAATCCTAGGGTTTTAAATATAAGTGCTATTGGTTTGGGATGAGAATAAATGGAAACAAAGCAAATGTTATGAGGTATTAAAGGCAGTGGAAGGCTAAATTTAATGAGAAAGTTGAAGGACAAAAGATAGAGCAAGTGTACCAATTCACCCATCTCGGAAGTATTTTCGAACAAGAAGGTCAAAGTAGTAGGGACACAAGAAGAAAGATTTGAGTCAATTCCCGGTCAAGACGAATCATTTGTACACTCTGAAATTGTTGCATTATAATGCACATTCAGCGGATGACTTCGTTAAAAGTTACAGTCGCGGCACGCGGTATCTCGCGCAGTTTCTTTGAATGGGTCCCCTTAGCAAATATTGACTAACCCCTGCGGCACCTAAAAATTGACGATAACTTCGTGAAAAGCGACGTTTTATGATATCTGAACCCTTTAGTAAGTTTTTCACAGATTTCTACGACTCTTTTGTCTGGAAACACGACTGAAAAGTTAGGCTACTGCATGTTTTGTGCTCGTCTCGACGAGAAACTTGAAGATGCCCTCATCGGTTGGGTTCGATCACAGGCGGGAGAATTTATTGCTGAAGGGAATTGAAAACTACCTCAGAGATATAACAGATGTTTACATCTGTTTGGCGAATATGCATGAATATTAGAGATATGTAGTTTTGAGAAGAAAATAATACATTTTCTATATCTATTCTAGTGTATATTTGACTTTTTGAACAGCCCTCGTATATTCCCAACAGCAAATAGCCAATGACTCGTTTTCTCAATTCGTATATTTGATAAAATGAACTGTTTTCGATTTTTTTAAATATCGAACTAATCATTACGTAAGTATATAAGATATAAATAGTGTCAGTATACCGAATTAGATTATTTGAAATACAAAATGTGATCGTCCATCGGTCAATTTTATTTGTGAGTTTTTCACGATACCCTGGTTATTCAGAGGGGAGTATGATTTCCCAGGGTATTTGTCCATGTCCTTCTTTTCTCTCTTTCGTCAACCCTTTTTCTTTGAACGTTCCACTCTCCTTGCTATGCTTGACTTTGTGACTCCCTCAATTATGCCCCGCTCGCCCTTAATATCTTTATTAAAAAAAAAAACTCCCGTCGCCCTTACAGCTTTTATTGCCTTTCCATGTTCTTAATTCTATTACTTTATAACTCCCACGTGCTTCACTTTCCCATGCTCCTTGATTTATTTCCATCTAATTCATACAAGTCACTGTGTAGCAAACCTCGACAGGTCTCTTGGAAAACGTTACCTTAGGAGAAAAAAATGTCGTGTTTATTTTGTTTTTTCGTGGTGTGTTTTTTTGCGTGGATATACAGCTAGACCAATCCTATTTGAATCATTTTTACTGTTTCTATTTTTAACGTAATTTACCAATAGTTCTTTGTAAAATGAAGTTTATTTTGATAGTTGATCCTATCTATAAATTCAGTACGTTCTCGTGAGTTAAAACACTCTTCAACGCTTATCGTTTAATGCTTGCGTAGAGAGTGAAGAGTTTACCATCGACTTCCCCTGTTGACAAACGCAATATTTTAAAACGGATCAGAAGTTATAGTACATTGATTTGTTAAAAGTTACCTCAAACAAAATGAGATGATTTACTTACTATCCGCTATGTATGATAAAAAAAACGCGTTGGAATGAATGATCGAAAAAAAACATTTAAAAAATGAATATTATTGAAATGTAACGGTAAAATCCGTCTTTTGAATGGTAAAGGTAAAATCAATGTTCTCCTCCGAATTCAAGTTTGAAACTGGTGCTCAAATAAAATAAAGAAAACAAACCTTGCTCTTAAACTTCAAGCGGGAGGTCAAACGTTCGACCCATTTTGAGTTTGTGGACGAGAAAGCACAAATATTATGAAGATTTTAGCACCTCAGAGACGTGAGTGAAAATGCAAAGCAAACAAGATTAACAAATGTGAAACAATTGCCTTTAGTCCAATGCATGAAGGTTAGTTTGCACACACAAATTAAGATGAATAGACTTAAATGGCGGAAGAATTTTGCTAATTGAAAACCCGGATTTTTAAGCGGAAGAAGAAGTTAGAAGTTGTAGGACTATTGCTTTATTCCAAACATACTTCCTGCTATCGCAAACTAACAGGTGTTGGGCAATGGCACAGTGGCAATTATAATATCATTATAATTATAAAATAGCTCACCGAACCTTAACAGGAATAGTGAGACGAATGTAATGCACGACTGTAATATGAAAGATGAAAATGAAATTGAATTGGGCACAATTTGAGTCTTAATACTCTTCTTGCGATTCCAACTGCAAGAATCTATGGAGAATAGAAACTGAGAGGAAAGATTTCGTGATGCAATAGATGGAAATCGGTGAATAACCAGTTTTAGGATTTATAATTTGTGGTGATGACTACTTGATAAGAATATCCTCGGAAACATTCTGACGACAATCTATTTTTGCCCTCTTTGAACCATGAACCAAAATACCATGCCGGACTAATATTTGAATGAGACGTGAATACCGTGGAAGGAGTTAAAAATGAATTGAATATTTATTGCGTACTTTTGAGGATTTGAGCAGAATTACGAGTAACTACATGTAATAGTGGACGAAGTCTCGATATAAAAAGGTACTACGTGTAGAGGTACTATCTACATGGTCTTAAATTTAAAATTCATGGAAGCGTGGATTATTATTACATTTTCAATTGTCGCTTTTAAGAAATATTCTAAATATTCTAAATAATAAAGATTTTTTTGAGATTTTGAAATATTTTAAAAACCATTTAGGATATTTTTCCCTTATATGAGCATATTTTCAATGCAATAGCTTCAAAGTGACTACAACTTGTAGAATATTAAAAGGCTCTTAAAAGGCCAAATTTTTAAGGGGTTCATTTAAGACGAATCTACGTAGTCCTTGCTTTTTAATGGACCACCTTCTCTTTTACTCGTTTAAATTATCACATTTATAATAACATCTTGCATATCTTCTTCTTTAATCTCAACTTAAGATGCCTGGGACGTTATCTTTCATAAGTACTATTTAAGCGCTACAGGAAAATTGCAAGCATAATCCCTTAAGCACTGATGCTTATTTAAAGTTAGGGAGAATTTATTTCGGCGGATAATTACGAAGGAACAAATTTAAACAGTGAATTCAGTCGTTAATATTAGCCCTGGCCGGTTTTATAAGGACCCAAATTTACTGATGAGGAAAAACTGGTTCTCGTTTCTACTTTTTTCCGATCGCAGAAACGGTCAAAATGTAATTCCTTGTCCGAAAAAAAATCTAAAAAAAAGAGAGAGGAAAGTAGGGAGCTGTGATGTGGACCACAAAATTTTTCATTATTTAGCGGCCACATTTCAGTCTCTATTTCTCTTTAATTACTTTCATGCCGATGACAGGAAAGAAGAAAAAACACTCAGAGCGGAAAATGAACAAGAAGACGGAGGGGTTCGGGTGAACCTGTATGAAACGAATTAGGATTTAATTCGGTGGTTTGAGGCTCTAAGTTGCAAAAATTCATGAACATAAAAATCAATAAACTTGGTCTATTTTCACAAAAAAAACTTTAAGACGACATCATCGGGTAAAATAATGATGTCGCCTATGCGTCAAAACAAGTAGTATTGTAATAAAACTTTTGTGTGAAAAAATACCAAGTTTATTTATTCAGCGATTTAGATTTTATTTTTAATGCGTATTAGCGAAATCTTCTCATTCGTATATCCAGCGTAGAATTGTGTTGCCTCAACACTGATGTGAACACAGAGAAACAAGAAGTGAAGCGGATTACGCGTTACTACCGCGCGGTTTTAAGAAATTTTCGGCCGTAAAATACTTCAAGAATTCCCATTATATATTAACCAAAAAATGATGAAGCAATACTAAAATATTTTAAGTGTATGCCTTTACATCAAAAGTTGGATGAAGAACAGATATTGGAAGAGCATGAGAATTGCAGCAAAACGGTATCCCACTGCTATAAACAGTTATTGAAAACAGAAAATGAGAGGTGTCAGGTGTTAGTCAGTTCGAGTAACAGAATATATTTCCTTATAATTGGAGAGCGCGATAATTATGTATTCAAAAAGGTTCATCAAAAATTTTCCAAAATTGCTTCGGAAATTTAATAAAAAATTCCGAGGGTTTATTGTGGAACCGATACTATCACTTACGCACAGGGAATACAGGCAAATAATTAAGAAAATTAGCAGATGATCTACAAAATGGTAAGGGAAACACCTTCCAGCGAAAACACTTCTGCTCTTGCCCTTGCCATAAACGATATGTGATGTCAGCAATATCGAGAATAAACATTCCAACCCATGTGACGTATACAATATCATATTCCTGAATCGAATTATTAAATCTGAATTAAATTATTATTATCATATAATTAACCAAAATTTCATGGGTCTCTAAAAACACATCGTTAAAATGGTGTTTTAACATCTCTATCAAAGCGCCCATGGTGCTCTTCTCAAAGGACAATGCTCTTAAAAATGTGGACGTAGACGCATCACAAGACAAAAAATAAATAAAGGAATTAAAAAATTAATTGAAAGTAAGAAGAGGAAGTATTTAAACTGCAGGCAATTTAATGTGAATTCCTTTGAAAGGGTAAATGTTAATTCATTAAAACATTTTATATTCACCGTGGAAACGAAATTAATATTTTTCCCAATTTTATTGGACATCTGACTGATGTCTTTCACTTTCACTTTTAACATATTGGCGGGGAATTGATTCCAATTCTAATAAAAAATCTGAAAAGTATAAAAAAATTATGCAGCATGCATTCACCAATATTTCAGTTGAAAAATTGCAGCACCTCATACCTCTCTGTCTAATATGTAGCACCTTTCGTGCTTTCGACCAATACGATGTTTCTACGATTCGATATCTCGTCTTTCTTTTAACTTCTTTCATTTAAATTACCTATATTTTCCTTGGTAATTTTATCATAGCTTCCATTCCGTTTTAATAATAATGGTGGACTACCATTGGGCTAGACATAGACTATCCACCTAAGAATCACCTACACGATGCGGCACAACTCTTTACCCTACATTGAACTGCTTATTTCAAGAAACTGTAACAGTAACTTTAACGGAGTCACCCGCTATGTGTGCATTATAATGCAACAATTTCAGAGGGTAAAAATCATTCGCCTTGACCGGGATTCGAACCCGGATCCCTCGATATCCGGGGATCCAGGTTCGAATCCCGGTCAAGGCGAATGATTTTTACTCTCTGAAATGGTTGCATTATAATGCACACATAGCGGGTGACTCCGTTAAAGTTACTGTTACAGTTTCTTGAAATTTGTCTAAGGTATGAACAGCCTAAGTGTTTGAAATTGGCTTTATTAACATCGTGGACTGTGGCGCGTCGCGCACGACTACGAATGCCTGTGACATTGTATGTACGGTATTTCGTCATAACATCTTGTTCCTTTAAAGTCCCCAAAATTTCAGAGTGTAAGAGGACGTCTCGGTAGCTTAATTGGTTAAAGCACTCGGCCGGATATCGAGGGATCCGGGTTCGAATCCCGGTCAAGGCGAATGATTTTTACTCTCTGAAATTGTTGCATTATATTGAACTGCTTTTCAATTCCACTTATATATGCCCATCCTTGTCATTCCCCACTTTGCTCTCATCAAATTCTCCCCTCTACGTATTAATCTCCACATTCCATCCCCAAATAAAATGTACTGTGCTAATTAAAGACTAGTGCTAATTAAACTGAGATGTATGACTTGGTTTAGCAATTATCTATTAGAATGTGACATGTCATGATGTTTAAATATTGCAGATGTAGTTTAATCAATTTTTGACGTCTCATGATCTCCTCTAATTTCGATTGGCTACCCTAGTCACATGCTATTAGTCTAGTTATTAATTAGTTTCTAAAATATTCTATTGACTTGTATTACTTCAAATATCTATTATTTTTGGAAAAATCTTTCGTAATCAATTGGAAATCTTACTATTGCGTCTTTTTGTTTGATGCCCACTACTTGCTGTTATTATAATGTAGTAATAGATCAAGGCAACGAGGTTTTACGAGGACGAAAGCTCTTCTTTGGGAGTCCTGTAAATGCTAACAAGATGGCGAGTGTTCAAAAAGATCGAGCGGTAATGAAAGGACGGTGCCATCTGCAGATACATACATACTTCCCCTTTTGTCGATTCTTGTTTTTTTAATCCATATTGGAATCCGGTTTCTCCCAACTGCGATCAGAAAAATGGAATTGATGCCCACTTGGAGATCTGTGTAGAGTGATTAATGGTGACCAGCAACCGCGACCAAACGCGTTTGACCAACCAAATAGCTGTTTAGCAAATGAACATAGTCACGAGACTCCAAGTCACTGGAAAAGGCAAGCGTTAGAATGCAGTGGGTCTAACTCCATTATTTTAACTGATTCTTTTTAGCTATAGACATCGCTGCTCCCTTGGTACAACTAGGTAGACAATGAACCCATGTGATCGAAAAAATTGGTGTAATTACATAAATTAGGGGTGTTTTTAATCCAAATCAAGTATAAATTTCAAACTTTGAAACATTTAATTCATTGAATTAACCCTCTTAGAAAAGTACAAAGACAATAACCAACTTGAAATACTTGGATTTACTCTCAGCCACTCTATATGTTTTTTTCGTTTTAAATCAATCCTAACGACAAAATGCATTCAGATCTTCTTCTGGCAAACGCTCCCTATAACTGGAAAAATATCTACCAAACTCTTCCAAGTTCACCAATTGAGATTTTAAGAAAACATTGTATCAAACGTATTATGTTTTCTGCAATAAAATTATAGATTATTAAAAATGTAGTAAATTAAATACGTTAAAAAATTTATTAGCCATTCTCTAGTTCTATTTTCTAAAAAAATTCAAGAAAATAAGCTTGAATTACTAAATAATTAGATTCGGCATCTGCATGAAACGTTAAGTTTAATGGAATAAAGTAGGAAATTGTCAAAGCTATGAATATAACCCTATTGATTAACAAATCTGTCCAAAGCAGGCATAGAAACAAATAAGAAAGTAGCAAGGGATAAGATTCGATTGTCGGGTGCCATCAGAAAAAATCAGAAACCTTTTGAAGAGCAGGGAAAAATAGAGATTTTACTCTTGTTCCAGGGAGGAGAAATGCTTAATATCAAATTAAAAGATAAAGTAGGAAAAAATGAAATATTAAGGGGAACAGAAGGAGAAAAAGGCATATAAAGCGATGAGAGGGGAAAGTGGAAAAGGAAACTCGAGATAAAACGTCTTTTTTAAGAATATAATGGATAATCTTCGGTAAATTCTTCAGTTTTTCAAAACAAAGAAGGCATGAATAAAGGAAGGCAAAAACACTGTAGGCAAAACTAGTGGAAGCTCACGCGATACGTAGAAGATAATATAGGTTATGAACCATCCAAAACCTATGCTTAAGTACCTAAAATGAATCTATCACATGAGTATGAAGAGTGATGAGAGAGAGATACTGTAGCAATTGGAAGGGAGCAATGATATCGCTTACATAAATATGAAATATCTAATTCAACAATGTGCAACCGATGAATGTGGACCACAACATTTCATAAAATTACAATAGGTGCTAAAATGTGATGTTTTAATGAAACAAAATCTTATGTGCGATATGAAACACGAATTCGTCCGATTATACCACAATGTCGATACATCGACCAACCTGCGGTATTCTATTTATGCTCCCCAGCTTCGCTCAGATTTGTGAATTTCACAGAACTTTGGCAACCTCTTGTCAGTCTTCCTCGCGGTTTCTCTCTCTCTCTCTCTCATAATCATGTTCCTTTGTCCGTCTGTCACGAGAGAAGATGGTGAAGTCTTTCCACCTCCTCAGTTTGGAGAGAGGTGAGCCGACTTCGCGAGGCTTTCTTAATTGCTTTTAAGACTCGTGAGTACATCAAAGGCCGCCGTGTGACTCGCCCTTCCTGTAACCTCCCTTCCCCCCTTTCATGGGATACAACGGTATACTGAAGAAAAAACTTCGTAGCTCTCGTACGAAATTCTTCTAGTAAAATGTTTCCTCTAAGATTTTCAAGCTAATGATATGATTTGTGAAATAATTAGTGTTCTAGGACCCCCACAGATTGATTTTCTCGCATCGATTGTCTTTGAGCTTGTCCAGCAATATTTTGATCCCACAACGGTTGATACTAATCCAGTAGAATTGGTTAGTTTTTAGTTTGTTAGTACCCTGTATGTCTCCGTTACGGTGTGTGGTAGGTGATGATTACACATCAGACTAATTTTGACCCGACATTCATTCCCCCCTAGCGGGGTTGAACGACGTTGTTCTGGTTCCTCATCGTCCGTGGGAAAAATTAAATCTTAAATCTAGAAATTCTCCATTTAATCTCAATAATCTTATTAACATGCCCATTCCTATCGTAATACGTTAATAACACAAGTATGAAAGGATAAATTTCACATGCAAGCGCTTGAAATTATTTTTCAGAGGATTTTTGTAAATATTAAATTTCCGGCATCTTAGTGAAATAACTTATCTTAAATCTATCTATGAATCATCATCTTTTTATGGTGCAGCACAATGCATTTATTTAAAAACATCCTTGCTTCAGGAATGCATTATGGATGTTTTTACTGAGATATTGAGGAAAATATGATTTTTCGAAAGCATAAATACTATCGCATTGAAAAGAAGAACATAAAAAACTGCCATTACTTAAAACTATACAATGAAGGCACCGTGTTTTGGTAAAACAATTTTTTTCTTGCTGTAATATCCTTTTATTTAAAATCGGTGAACTGTGTTTGAAATTTCAATTCAACTGCACATTTCACAAACATGTTTGTCATAGTAAATTTCATCCTTGATTTCTTCATCTTACTTTATTTTTTTCAAACTTCCTCAAGGTATTCTAATAGTTTCAAATGTTAATCGTATGAGTGAATGTTTAAAAAAAGCAATTCCTTAGGCTAAATAAGAAACCTTTAATGAGTGAAATGCCATGATGTTCACTCCTCTGACCGGAACTTTGAAGAATATTAAGAAAAGGATAATGACTATTTGAAAATTAACCTTAATTTGTTCTTTGCAATTCTATGTTCAGACCATCTCCAAATTCTAGATGACAACATCAACATATTTAAAACCTGGCTAGAAGACTGTCGTCCGACAATTCATGTTTCAAGACGGTCCTAATCAATTTAACCAATTCAGTTTTGTAAGAGTAATTGAAAACAAAAGTGTATTATTAACATTAGCATCCATATCTTGTCGACTTTCAACTATGAATATTGTGACAGAAAACCGAACGTTTGTGCACAAGTAGGAAATTTTCTGTTCTTACTTCTAAATTAATTGTTTAACTAACAACTCACGAGAAGCAAGGGAATTACACTGTCACCGGCAGATTTGCGTACTTTTTCTTCCCGCACACAATACGCAACCATAGTAAAATCGAATGTAAGAGCCAAAAAACGTTAAATTAATTTAATACTTAAGTTAAATGAATTAGCCGACTGCAAAAATTGTTGCAAAATGCATATAGACATGTACGAGGTATGTCCGAGAGATATTTTTGACTTCACATATATTAAAACGAATATAAAAGCTAACATTTCTGCATGGATGGCTGGTGCCCTAATACCCACCGCCACACACTCGTAGGACGTATTGCGGGGTATTGCGTGAAAGTACATTGGCTTGCCTTAAAATAAAAACATTTTTTCAATGAAAAACTTAAAGAGTTTCACGCAAGAAAGTACGTTCATGTTATTAGCATCAGCGTACAAGGTTGGATTAAATTTAAACTCTATTGGTACAAAATATTGTTAATTATTATCGGTAGCTGTATCAAAACTGTGCTCGTTTTCACTCATATTTAT
Source organism: Hetaerina titia (assembly GCA_037158775.1). Classification (NCBI taxonomy): domain Eukaryota; kingdom Metazoa; phylum Arthropoda; class Insecta; order Odonata; family Calopterygidae; genus Hetaerina; species Hetaerina titia. The sequence goes on along the minus strand of CM073776.1, from coordinate 65,839,350 downwards.
TTTACTTCTTGCTTCTAATTGGATAAACGCGTTAGGAAGTGTACTTAAAGCTTAGCATGCAGGAAAGAAATAATATTTTTACTTCAGAGATACCTATACCTAATATTTTACTTTGCGATCCTAACTGGACGGCATTTCTTGTCAAAAATACCGTCCAGATATGCTCAACCTTCAACGCTAAAGATAAACCCCCATCCACCACGAAAGCAAAGTCGAAAGAGTTCAACGACGCTCACGGGCGTGAAATTACGATTCTTTCGTAATCCTCGCGCCTATGGATGTATGAGAGAGAGTTTGCGCGGGTAAAATACTTAGTAGCCACTTTTTATAGAGCTGGAGATACTTGGCGCCATTGTTTTGGAAACTATCCTCAGGCGCTGGTCTTTTCATAAAAATATCCGCGATTCTTTTATTCCCAAGGACATGGCCATCAAGACCATCCTTTTAATTTAAACTCAAGCAATGAGCTCCCTTTTGGGACCTCATGTATATGCCAGTGTGTCTGTATATATTTATATGTATATATATATTCATCCACATGGAAATAGATATAAGGAAAAGGGATAGGTACACATATAAAGGACGAACACAGGTGAGTTAGGGAAGGCGGAATCGAGTAGATCACAAGTGTAAAAATATTTCCTTGGCCAGGAATTGAACCCCGGATCTTTCCACGTGCCGGGTGGATGCTCAAACTACTTGAGCTATCGAGGAAACTTCTCGGCCTTATATATATAGCCAAGTGCCCCGCTCCTTTGGCCAAGAGATGACGTCAGGGAGCTGTTTTACCCAACAAAGGATAAATACACGACACGCAAGAAGAAGGACAGTAGGTAAGCAATCGTACGACATAATAAAGGATAGGAACAGAGCGTTTCGTGGCACCCATAGCCAGAGATGAGCCACATTGGCCAAATACACATTCAAACACGAAATCCCGCCATGCGGCGAAAACATATTCATTCGCATGGAAATAGATATGAGGAAAAGGGATAAGTACACGTACAAAGGACGAACACAGGATAGGTGGGGAAAGCGGAATATATGTTCACCATATGGCGGGATTTCGTGTTTGAATGTACATATATTTATGTGTGTGTGCGTGCGTGTAAGCTAAGAATCCACATTTAAATCTGTAATTGCATGCATGTGCATTTTTATTGCAACTGAAGACGGGAAAGGATAGCTCTTTATGGAATCAACTCATACCTGAAGTTTGGTAGACCGAAAGAACCTCGAAAAGTCCTTCGTAAGTTGGACAGCGTGGGATAGAATAAGGTCGGCGCGCATGATAAGGAACAAATACATCTCAAACCAAGAAGATTTTGATGCTGGGGAGAAAACTCCCGATAGCTTCAAGAATGATTCCACATAATAAATAAATAAACTTTATGTAAATCCGTCCAGATGGGGTCGAGGGTGATGTTCTATGGATCAGAAACTTTGGCCATCAGGAAAAATAAAAACGAAAGGCAGAAATGGAAACTTTCAAAACGCGCTGCGGGAGACATCTAATGTAAAATTAATGGCAAATGAAAAAATGGATGGTTTGTGAGGGAAGGAAAGGAAGAGGTTGAATGGGGAGTGCTTAGACTCATCAAATTTTGAGGAAGAATACTCGGCTATAACAGAAATGGGGCGAGGTATGTAATAAATAAAATGATAGATGGCCTGATCCAACCGCTTTGAAATATTAATGGGAAAGGATGATGAAGGGAAATATATATTAAAAGACATTAAGGGCACCAGGTCACACAAGACGATCGGATTGCTGTGACGGTTTGCTTACTGACTTTCTGTCACTGAGCCCCGGATTTAAGCCTCTGCGGTGGAATTTTTGTCTGATTGTAACCCCATGCACACTTGAGCTCGGTGAGGTAAACACTTTTATTTCAAAGAAGATCACATGCAGCATAGGGGGGCTAGAACTATAGATCGTTGTTATTATAAACTTATTAGCGTTTCTAGATCATCAGAAAAACTAGGTCAATAATTCCACACGGAGCCTTACATAAATTATTGAACAAATCCCTTGTATCAATTGGGTGTAGGCCTATTTTGCGATGATGCTGAAAAAGTATAACTAACCCCCTAAAGTAGATAATTCCATGAGAATAATGTTTGGGAGATAAAATTATAAACCGCTTTGAAATTTAACCGTCTTCCCCAAACGATATTAAATAAAAAAATGCCAACAGATGAAATCAGTTTACCATCAATTATACTCTTATTATCACTGTTTGTAGCTATTCATATGTCTAAATACTATTTTATTATAATCTTCACCAGCAGTTTGTCACGTAGAGGTACAGTAGTATTTTAAAATTAAAAACTATAGTAAAGCTGTTTGAGAAAGTTATTCCACCATTATAAAACCTCTCCATTGATCACTAATATTTTGGTGATGCATCATTTTGGCTGTCCATGCCTGATGTGGAATACTCCTGCCACACACCGTAGTGACATATTTCTATCCAACTGTACTCAATCCACTTGGCTCTAATTTTAATTTTCGTGTTCCCCATTGCCCTTTCCTACTCCCTCCTCTAGTTAACCTACTTGCGAGGAACAGCGTGGATGTACCTGTAATTAGAGCACTGCCTTCACTGAATTTTATTCACTCTTGGAATTGTTAATAATCCTGTTTCGTTAATTCTTCTTCTGGCTCTAAGTATTCATATTTCTACCATTACCTACGTCTTTCTTAAGGCGCACATGACTTCAACTATATTTTTCATAATGAAAAATTTCATCATTAATATTTCTATACGAATATTGACTAACGAGACTCTTCCGTTCTTCTCTTTCCAGTGCTAACTACCTTACGGCCTAAGTGAGTCTTCTGCCAGACGTTCCTCTTAATTTGGCAAACGTATTTTACCATCGGCCTTCCTCGTTATTCCTTCCCTTCAGCTAATTTGTACAGCAAATTTATTTCTTCTCAAGCAGTATCCAATCCTTTTGGCTCCAATCAAACTTTTCATGACTCACATTGTATTCTACCCGTTTTCTGTATTCCTTACTTCCCCGTTTATCAATTCGTTTGCCCAATTGGCAGGCATCATCCATCACCCTCACCAGATTTCGAAGGCTTCATTTCTTCTCAAGTCTGGTTTTTCGAAGTCTCTCTGATCCGTAACGGTGTCACACCTCACTCATTTGCTTTAATTTTTCGATCACTTTTATCACGTAAACTTATGGAAAACAAATCGTAGAAGCTTAGAAGTTTTTCTCTATCTTGTTTTGGATAAAATACTTCCTTGTTTTTAAACTTATATAATTTGAGCATATTGGTGGCCCTTTGGCGGGAAATACGATCTCAGCTTGAGTTTGGCATCCATTGATCTCCTAAGATCACATATCATGCTAGTTTTTGGATGATTATGAAAATTCCATTTCATCTAAATCATTTCGTAAATAGCAAAACACCTGTCTGCAGCCTATCTCCTCGATCTACTAGGATATTTTTCTGTATTAGCAATAAATTTGAAACGGTATCCCTACGAAATGGGGTTGCTTTATAAATTTAAAAATGAGATTAAATCTCTTTCATGCATTGGAAGCATGATCCTTTAGCAATGATGTTAAAAATGTATCATTAACCCCATCACATGATGGTAAGAAAGATATTTGAAATAAGAGTAGAGAGATCAAATATATAACCAACAGATTTGAGATGTGGTTTTTACTACGTAATATAAAGGATATTAGATAATTTTGTCAGTGTGTGTGTGTGAAAAAGTGTCCTTGTTAGGGGAAAGATAAAGTATTTCTCTTTTTCCGCTCTAAGTGGCCAAGTATATAGTAATTTCCCTTTTATTTAACTTCCATTCTTTTGCCTTCGCTTTACGTCCTTATAATTAGCTCGACTTGGATATGGAGAGTATTATTTTACACTAACAGTAGTACTAAATTTACGGGAGATGACCGACATTACAGTCATTAAGGATCCAGTTAGGGATGGATGAGAAAGGAGGTCGAGAGAAACCCGACGTCGGCACTAGGCTACTATTAACGAAAGGCGCTAAGATATCTGCATTTAAACGTCCAATCCGATGGACGGCGTACTCATTGAAAGTTCTCTCTACAAAGCACTTCAAGTAGGTATCGGGATAACCCTGAAAAAGAACTTTAGTCTCCAGGATTCGAACCCAGACCCTCTGGGTAGGAAGCGGCGAGTGACTAATATTTCACTAGCTGCCACTTTAATGTTCTGTGCTTATTTTATAAATTGTTACACTTTTCTGACCTCTAGAATAATTAATGATAACCATTTTTGCCTGCTTGGTGATTTCCGGCCCGGCATAAAACATGAAAATTTTGCTTAAATCTTAGTTTCTACCCAATTAGACAAAGGATTGAAATAGTGAAATGATAATATAAAACAGTTGCCCTACGATGCATAGGTGAAAAATCTAGAAATGTGTAGGCGAGACAAGCTGCTAGTAAGAGGAACAGAAAAACGTCAAGGAACATAAAGTAATTTTGGAGTGATTTGGGCTCTCTAATACACCCCGTCAATTATTATTATTAGGTAATCTACCGGTTAAGGTAGGTTTTTGGATGGACACAACTATCAAATAAACATTTTTTGTAACTCCAAACAACCTAAACATCATCAGGTCCCTCTTCATCTCTGTGTACTTCTTTCCACCCTTCATCCCATCCAACATCCCTATCCTGTTCCTACCCTTTCCTCGCTTGCCCAACATTCTCCCCTCTATTACCTTCTTCAACATTCCACTACTGCTCAATACGCCTTTCATCCATTTTTCCTGCCTCCATAGGATTTCTCTCAACAAACCCCTCTCCTCACCCACCATCTCTAGTACTTCCTCATTTGTTTTCCTTTCGGTCCATTTCACCTTCTCCATCCTTCTCCACACCCACATTTCAAAAGACTCCAATCTACGTCTATCCTCCTGCTTCAGTGACCACGTTTCCGCGCCGTACATAGCTACGCTCCATATCAGAGTTTTTACGAGTTTTGTCTTAACATATCCCGTTAATATACTCAATATTTTGTTCAATTCTTTTATCGATATTTTTCGAGGAGTTCCTGTTATTACTGATGTGCTTTCAACAAAATATTCCACTAGAGAGAAGTATCAAGCTTCAAATCGCTACTTTTTCATAAACTACATATTTTCTCTCTGTGCATTTCACAAATATCTTAATCGAAGAACCACCCGTTCTTCAACGAAGGTATTTGTAAAATGCATAGAAATATGTGAAGCCAGTTCCTCCCGGACTGGAGGAACCGGGTTTGATTACCGGTGATGCTTCTGGGCTAATCCTCAGCTTTACTCTAGCTGTTTTATTTTTTAGGGGGCCAGATTTTCCTGGAAAACCACAGGTAAAACAGGGAAGGAAACTGACTCCCCCTACCCGGATATATGAATTTCACACACCGTTGAGTATAGTAATAGGTGAGCTTTATGAAACCTGACCTTGAGGTTGGTAGCTGTGGTGATCAGTGGTATTTTAACCTTGAAAATCAGTTATTTTCGATACCTTGGTGAGTTTTAAAATTAAATATCGATGTAAAAACTACCATAAGTGTTTTAATTTCAATTACATGTGTAACAGGAGCTAACCGGCAAGAGGAAGATGGAGTGTCATTGATTGAAAGAACAAAGATTCAGGTCGACCGCCTCGTAACCCGCAGGAAGTCAAGACATCTGTCGAGATGACTAATTTAGCAAATTGACTGTGATACGAGTTTTCTATGATAATGACAGTTTGCGTATAATTGATGGCTCTTATGACAGCAAACTTGTAAATCCGAATTTTTCTTATTAACCACAAAGCCTACGTCTTTGATCTATATTCCTAGACACTCCGGCACACTTCGGGTATTTTCACAAAAGCAAATAGGCACCCAGCGGCTGTTGGAGCGTGGAAACCGCAATCATTGGCTTGTTAACTGGTTACTCCCCGGAGCCTTGAGGCAAACAATTCGAGCCCAGCAAACCCGACTCGATAGACCACAAGTCGATGGTTTATCGAGTTACCTGAAATATATTGTCTAGTGTTCATTAAATTTTCTGAAATATGGTATATAGACCTTAAGGGAATATCAATATTCCAGTATCTTTAAGGTGTCCTGGTTTGACTGCATGTATTTCTCAACTAGTTAAGCTCACTTTACAACAAATATAAACTAAATAATGTATAAACCACTCATCACACAATTGCATCTAAGCATTCAGAAATAATATTGAACTTTCAATATGGCAGATTATGACGGATTATAATTAAGTTATATAGTTAAGAGTTTCTTAAAATCTGCAATATATTTACCTATTTAATTGGAGGTTAATGATATAATATTCCTTTTTTTTTCAAGTTCAGTTCAGCTCCATAATTATAAACATTAATTGTGATTTGAGCGTAATAGTCGAGTGGGTAAAGAACTGATCTTCTCACCGGAGGGTACGGGTTTGATTCTGGTTGAAAATTCGTCGTTCTTAGTTGTTTAAAAATCTTGAATATTTTATTCTGAAATATTATCTATTCAAATAAACGTTCTTTCATTGATGAATGAGAGGTAAAATTTCGAAATTGCTTTCCAATTATTTGAAGTATTTACGGATATCGGTTCTATAAGCAATAATTTGTGATTTTCTCGCCAAGAATCGTAAATCTTCTGCGACTTCACTCAGTATGAACTGGTTCGACTACATTTTGGTCTATTTTTTTATGTCCAAACCATACAAACTCCCCCTCAACTACGCCCTACCTATTCCAGAAAGCACAGGCAATTCCAAACGAAAGCGTTCCGCGTTTATAAGTAGGGTGTCACGTGGCGACGTAGACGTTAAACACATTCGCCCTTCAACTCCCTCCTCCATTCACCAGTCCTAACTCTCCCATTCTACCCTTCGACAAACCACTGACCGACCTCGATGGGAATGAATGAATCATCCCCCTCACTTCTCCTCCCCTCTAATCCCCCCTACGCGCGGGTAAAACCCCCTCCGCCTACAACGTATGAATAGATGTCATTATCGATCTCTGCCATGGAGTCCCAAACAACCCTCCCACCTCTTGCTCCCTCCAACCCCGGCCCTCAACGACTCTCGCCAACCCCACCCTTGTCTCCTTCCCCGCCACTCCGTCGTCGACCGTCGGCTGCCCGTGACATTAACCCTTTCACCCAACACTCCCCTCCCTCCAGCCGCCCTCCTCCGTCCCTTATCCCGTTCTCTTTCCCCACACGCTCACCCCGCATCCTACCCCAATAACTCCATTACCGACATGTGGGGAAGGCGGAACCGCCTTCCCCACATGTCCTGTGTTCGCCTTTTATGTGTTTTCCTATCCCCTTTCCTTATACCTATTTCTGTTTGAATGAATATATATATATATATATATATATATATATATATATATATATATATATATATATATATATATATATATATATATATATAACATTTAGACGGCACAATAGAACACAGAATAAAATAGATGGCACGTAAAAGAACACTTACAATGTCAGGTCAGGTCAGCCTGAAGAAGGCCTCGGAGTAGACCGTAAGCTCAAACAATCTACAATTTGAGTGTTCTTTTTCGTGTTATCTATTTTATTCTGTGTCCTATTGTGCCATCCAAATGTTATATTGCTCTCGTGAGTACTTCCACATCATCTATATACATACATATATATATGTATATATTAAGGAAATATTTTTTACTTTTGTGATCTGCTCAAATCCGCCTTCCCCACCTTTCCTGTGCTCGTCTATTATGTGTTTTCCTATCCCCTTTCCTTATATCTATTTTCATGAATGAAGTGATAAATAAATAAATATATAAAACCTTAAATGTGTAAAAAAAAAACATATCGGTTGTGATCTGCATCATTCTACCTTCCCTACTAATCCTGTGTTTGGATCTACATCATATAAATATGTTTTCGCCATTTGGCGATTGTGTGTATACATGTGTATGTATATAAATATATATTTTTTTTTCTTCAAAGTAACACGGAAGTGTTGAATAAAAAACTTAGACAGCAACACACAGCACGAGAACACATAAAAAAGAACACTTACAGTAATACATATATATATATATATGTGTGTGTGTATATATATATATATATATATATATATATATATATACACACACATATACAAATATAGCTTTACTTCACCCCTATATTTGGCTGACACCCAAGCTTCCCTAACTTCATCTCCTTCCAGTGATTTGAGACTTGGCACAGCGGTGGAAGGAGAGAGTGGACTCGGCGAAGTGATCCTCTCTCCCCTAATCCTCTCACTGCTGTGGAAAAACCTATTGTCACGGTGTATGTTTGTTCACGCAAGGAGAACTAAAATGCATTATTCTAAATTTATTTCCATCCAAAATATTCATCATCGAATTTAGTATGCCGTACAAAATCAATAATCAAACGTGTAGATAATTTCATAGGACTTAAGAGTACATAGTATTAGTCAATAAGACCTACATAAAATAGAAATTTAGGAAGAGAAATCACCTCACTTAAGATATTTTTTATAAGAACTGGAACTCAAGAAAACATAAATCTTAAGTTTATGGCAGGATTGTGAAGGAGTAACCCTTTTTCAGTCACCAAGTGCATTACTTGATTAGCAATCTGTTCAATAAAAAAAGGCATTATTATGAATAAACAGGAAAATTCGTGCTAACAATTTGATTTTTGATCAATTTTACTAATATTTACACTAAAATCAACTTCAGGAAACATCTGTTACACGAAACGCAAATATTAGAGCGCATATTAACAAACAGAGAGGCTAAATCACGACTGTCTCACGAATGTCACGATTTCAATTGCATTTTATACATTTTTGGCGGTAGTTTATCGGTTGACGTACATATTTAATGGACCCATGAGATAAGCCGAGACACCTCTGCCAAAGGGGACACTAAATACCCTTACGCCCAGAATTACTAAACATTATTTTATAATTTAGCACGTATCATTCATTTGCCCCCCTATATTTCGTCTTTCATGTTTTTCTTCTTTAAACTCCGTCTATTACAGTCCTCAAATAAGTCTCTAAAAATAACTAATTAAAGAGCTAAGATTTAATTGAAACATTAATTTGTGAACTAAAAGTATTAGCGTTTATCTCGTAACTATCATTTTGTTGATAACAATAATAATTATTTTTTGGTTTTATGTACAAAAACGTTATCCCAATCAAATGCACTCTTGTAGAAATAAAACAAACAGAAGTTAAATAAGAAGATATAATTAGAAAAAACCTAATATTAACAAGTCAAAAACATAAGATCAATGACATGAAACACCCATACAATGGTGCGTAACTGCGTATGTATGACGAAAATATTCGTAACCCTTCTTTTTCTGTAACATTGCCAAGTATCTAAACCTTGTCTAAAACGATGGCCTGCACACCCTAAACCATATTAAATCACGTATAATCTCCACGTACTCTCTATCTCTCTGGATTTTATCCATAAAGATGTTTCGCTTTTCCCTTCTAATAACTTACCCCTTTCCTCAAACTTCTTCGTTCGTTTCTGTTGTCTATTTATTTTTCCTGCTTTTGCTGCAGCTTCATCTTGAAAACCTCCAACCAACCCCTTTTAACGACCAAGTTTTTAAGCCACGAAAGAATACGATCCATATCTAAGTTTTAGCAGAAATGTTGTTTGCATTTTTTCAAGCAATCTTAAGCATCAACTCTAAGCTTTTTGTAAACTTATCCTTTACCTAATGCAACTATTTTTTTAGCACCATGACTACTTTTTCCATGTCTATCTGAAACAACTTATGAATATATGAATTGGCCTACCAGATTTAATCTATAACCCACTGCATTCCTTTACAATTAAGCCTATCTTTCCCTTAAAAAAGCATAGCACTTAGATGTACGTAGATACCTGAAAGGTTAAAATTTTGAACTTCAATAGAAACTTCTCTTCACTTCATAGAAAACATTCACTTTTAAACGCTGAACATTTTGGAATAGAATTGTCCGCAAATTGGGTTTGATCGACTTTCATATAGGCCAAACACATTTTAGCACATTAACACCGTGGGGAGAAATTTGGCACTTGCCTGAATGTATGATAATTTATTATTCATTCATTATTTATTTTACTTTATTCAAATGGTATTTCAGTCAATATTTTCAAATGTCCAAAAAGTATAACAGCGTAGTATTTTGAAAGTTTTAGAAGGTATGTGATACAATTTACTCGATATATTGGAAAGTTTTAGGACGCTTAATATAATAATTTGTCAGCCCCTCCTTTTTTAAACGAAAATATTTTAAAAATGTGAAAAGGTCTGCTTTTTAGTCCGACGGGATTACTTTATTGTTGAGGGAACTCACTCTAATCAGTGAATCATTTCCAATAAATAGCACTTCTATGTTAAAGACTTCTTTGTATTTCTATGAACGTTTTTTTTTAAATTAAACTGTAAATATAATATCTAAATAAAGTTTTCAATGAATCCAGAAATGTTTATTGTTCACCATTCAACCTGTGATATATCATAGATTAACCACCTTATTTAACCCTGAGGTTAGTTTTATAGTTGATGATAGACATCACAGCCAAGGCTAGCGGTGTGTGAAATTCAACCAATAGGTTAGGGTACCTTAAGAAGCGGGATTAATCTAACAATCTTTGGATCTTAAATAAGCTTCCATAATATATAGTGTATAGATAAGTCATATACACGTAGGTTATCCTATTTATTGATATTATTTAAAATATAATTGATAAAACACCATAAATTTATTGATTACATAAAGATTGATGAAATATCTTCTCAATGTTTTTAAAAATTTGCCGTTACATTAAACGCTTCAATGACATATTTATTCACTGACTTTATTATATCGGTGAAATCACTCTGTATTTCACTAATAAATTTTATGAGCTTTATATTTTCTCTAATACTCCAGAAAAAATGGTTTATAAGAGATGAATATTGCCCCATACCGCTCAGAAAAAGTCATATCCCTCTTTCACAGAAATTTTTCAGTTTTAAAAATTAATGTATTTTATATAAAGGAATAGGATAAACCAATTTCTATGACGGCAATGTTGCGTATTTTGATATTGCATTAATTGAACGACTGCTATGGAGTTTTCATTTATTTTAATTAATTACTTCCCCTCTAGACAAGCATCAAAGTATTATTCTGAATCGGTTAATTATTTCTTTGAGAAAAGTTAAAAAACGAATTAGCAATAATCAAAGTGGTCATTTCTATTTTTAATTACGTATTTCCATAGTACGATTAACCCTTGAAATGAAGAGTGCTTCATAAAATAAAGTCACATACCTGTAAATTATACAGGGTTGTTACAGTGAATTTACCTTCCGAGAGTTGGACAGTAAATTTTAAAATAGAATTTTCTTCATGAAATGAAGCAAAATTTTTTGAAAAACGTACCTCCTATAATTTTAGAACTAGAAAACATAAAATAGCTGAGCCACGCATCGCGGTTAAATTCAACCACCTCTCTGCTTGTAGCTTAATAAATCTCTCGTTGATCCCACCCAATGACGACGTGCTGAGTTAGAAACTGAATACTCGGATGTTTATTTCCCGAAAAATCGCTGAAAAAACATATTTCTCGGATAAAGTAGTAATGGTTGGAAAGTATTAAAATTTTAGTTATAACTCTGATTTTCGCACCGAAAAAAATGTAATGGGGCAATAAATATTTGCTGTTTAATTAGAAATGGTGCTCTAGAGCTTGTTAAAGGATAAAATTGTCCGTTTACCATCCCAAAGGGGGTCGCAAACGTAAGTGTATATACATACGTATACACATATGTACATAGATTTATGCTCCATTCACTCTCTTGACAAGGATTTCATCTCCAAGCCGGCGGAAAATAGCAAAGTGTTATTAAAAGGAAAAACATGAAGACGAATGGAAGTCGTTTCTTTTTTTCCACAGACAGAGCCAAGTGAAAAGGTGCACTTTGTTCCGAAAACGTCGGCTGTCCTTTGAGGGAATGAAACGCCCAGCAGCCACTTCCACGTCTGCCCTAGGAAACGCGGAATAATGGCTTCAAATGCCTTTCTGGAATGCACAAAGGATATTTTTATGCGGGAAAGCTTGACATTGTCGTTAATTTAAAAGGTGAACTTACAGTTTGACTTTTAAATTAAAGAGTTATCTCTCACCTATTACAATCCTGGGAATATGTATAGTCAATCCCCGTGTAAGGATTTCTCTTGGACAAAAGTGTTTGTCAACTGGTATAAATGTAAATTTAACTTTAAATATTTGAAGGATTCGATCTCTGAAGCAAGTAAGATGTTCAGTAAAAACAATTAGCATGATGTGCCCTAAAATTTTGGTTACGAAACTCGAAAAATAGGATCGTACTATTTTTAGAGCTGTTAGCCACATTGACGTAGACATCCATGTAATTGAACATTAAATTTTATTACTATAAAGTATTAAACTTAATTAATAAATACTCAGTATTAGGAATTGTTTTAAAATGAGATGCATTTTTAATTGATTGATGTCAATGAAATTTATCATTGTTGGATTCAAAATATAACTCGCGTTGAAAATTTTCGCTATACCTAAATAGACGAATTTACAGCTATCCATTAAACTATTGAAAATTCCCCAAATTTTTCTCAATTTATAGGGATAGAAATGGTTAAAAAATAAAATATGCTTATTGCTGCTAAAAACACGCTCGTCAGGAGGCCTAAGATATTTCCTGAGAGCGAAATAGAAAGCCTTTGGTACTCAATTGAAAAGCCGTCGTCGCAAAAAAAATTACTTCAGCGTTTATTATAGGTCCCCTAATACAAATCATTACTCAGTATTGGAGCTAGAAAAGCACACGCAGAGAATTATATCTGATTACAATAATGGTTATTTGATAATTGATAGAGATTTCAATCTTCTCCCGCCATATTGAAGCGTTTACAATTTAAAAATATGCGGGAAAGACAAAAAAAACTGCGAATCACATTTGAACCATTCTGCTAATATCTTCCTGCATCGATTAGTGACATCATGGATCTGGGGTAAATCTATTCTTGATCTTTTAGTAACAAGCATGCGTAAGCAGATTTTGACTACACTTTAGAGGAAATTATAAAGTTTTACATGCTAATTCTCCTAAGATAAATAAAAAATCAATCCGTTTATAGAACCTCGATAATAAAATACAGAAGTGCGGTAATCGTTTCGGCGCCAAAGGAAATGCCAGGTAAATATGAACTTTTCCGGTAGACAGTTTCTTAATAATTACCATACTACTTCAACAGAAAATTACAGAAAGTTCTTAGCAAAAGTTGTCTTTTGGAAAGCGCTGGCTGAATTTAAGAGTAAAATTTTAGGAGACTCATTAGACAAAGATCCATAAGCTTTCTGGTCGTATGTGAAAGAAGTTCAAGAAAATATGACTTCGGTAGGCTTACTTAAGGACGGGAAAGGGCATGAAATAATATTCAGCTTAGAAAATTCTAATGTACTTCCCTCTTCAAAAGTATATTCGATTCATGTAAGGAAAGAATGAATGTAATCTTAAATCGTCAATACTAGAATCCAATTAATGAAATAAATATAACGTATCGTGGAATACTGCATCAGTTGGAAACACCCAAACCCAAAAATTCTCTTGGTCCCGATGAAATTCGCATTACAAAACATTGATGCCAGAAATAGTCCCCGTACTTAAAAATAATTTTTAGAAAACCAATAGCAGAGGAAAAGGTATCCAAGAATTGGAAATTAGTCAAAATCACACCTACATTTAATAGTGGCGATAGTGAAGAACCCATAAATTACAGGGCAATCTCTCTGACGACAATTTGATGTTGGGTTCCAGAGCCCATAATTATCAAATTTATTATAGAACATATCGACAGCCAGGGTTTAGTTATAGGAATCAGTTTGTATTCCAAAAGGGTAGATTCCGCAAGACACAAATAGCTGTTAGTCCAAGAAGTTTTAATGCCTGATAAACATAACATTTAGGTTGATGCAAAATGTGGTATTTTAAAAAGAATTTCGACAAAGCGCCTCATTAAATGCTAATTAAAAAGTTGAAAAGCTTTGGGATGAATCATAAATTTATATGCTGGATCAGAGGATACTTAAATAGTCGAGTACAATTGGTCGTTGTTTATGGTACGTTAGAAATACAATTGAGATAACTTCGAGTGTTTCACAGGGAAGCATCATAGGCCCGCTTTTAATCATATTATATATCAATGACTTAGCCAAAATTATTATAGGACAGCCAGCGCAGGCAAAATTAAGATTCGCCTGTTTGATGACGACAAAGTAGTATATGGGAATATTGGCAGCTAGTGCAATATATTGGCGTTGGAAATGATCTTGAGACTACTCTTCGCTAGGAATTCAGGAAGAGTATAGAAAGCTGATAAAATAATGGATGTAAGTTTATCGAAAGTTTTCAAAATGTTATAACTGCACAATTTTTGTATTGATAAAATTGCACACACGTACGTATAAACACAAAAACATGCGCAATTATAATGAATACCATAAGGTTAGATATGCTTAACTCCTATTTTATTATTTTTTTAAACTGATTCCAGGCATAGGTCACTTTTGCAGGGAGTCTATATTTTTAAAATCAATATTTTACCCAAGAAAGCACGTTTTTAAATATTCACCCCATTTCAATAACAATGCAAGGTAGAGGAAACTATTTTCCACAATTCACCCGTTTTATAAATTCTTTATCATCAGAATTCTAGAATAACTAAAACTCAGTACCACCAGCAGGGAAATGTTTCCCCGTCGAGAATATATTCTTTATGCTAAACTGAATAGAGTCTTTCTCCATTTATTACGTAAAACAACTTTTTTATGCTTATCAATCGATTTGAAAATTGTTGTTTTTTATACCCTGGCGTGCATGGCAATTGTTTTCCCCAAGCATTAAATTACTGCCATGCATACCGTGTATCCTGTATTATAGGCAACTTACAATGTATTTAAGTACTGTGGGTTGTCTACATCAGGTTATGCATGCTCACGCGATGCGAGCACTGAGCATGAGAGAGAGAGAGAGAGCGCTGCTTGCCCCTCAATTGTTCGGTGAGTAACAAGCTTTTTGGTTACATCATCGTAAGGAAGTGCATGCGTATTTAAACCATACTTAAAATTGGTATTGTGTGTTACGCTTTACGCATTTTCAACAACCATTCACGAATATTTTAAGTGATTTTTAATTTTATGTTTGAGTGATAAATTACCCGGTTTCTCTGTTGGAAAAATTGGCGGGATTCCCTATTTTGACTCTACAATACAGTTAATATCCTACCAACAGCTTACTAAACAAAGTGAGTTTTGTTCATTTCGTGCCTAAAGAACGTGCGTCATACACAGTGCCCTTGATTAAGACCTTATTAAATAAAATAATCTAAGCGAGGAACTTATTATATTTCTTAGTAAACAGTAATTGAATTATCATTTTGAGAGCATGTATTTGTATTTGTAAAAATTATCTAGTTTTCCAATAAACTTCCTTATTGGATTAT
Source organism: Hetaerina titia (assembly GCA_037158775.1). Lineage (NCBI taxonomy): Eukaryota > Metazoa > Arthropoda > Insecta > Odonata > Calopterygidae > Hetaerina > Hetaerina titia. The sequence goes on along the minus strand of CM073776.1, from coordinate 65,823,817 downwards.
TATTCTATCTCATACAGTCTTCATTATTTCCATAGTTTTTGCCCTTGCCCCATGCTTTAATCTCTGATCTTATCCTAGATCTCTCTTTGGGCTTTAAATCGATGCATAACTGAATTATAAGTCTTTTCTATTTTTTGTTAGTTTCTTAAGATAAATTCCACGTCATTTCCCCTGGATTTTCTTTTATTCGCTACAACATAATTTAAAAACAAAAATAGCCATATATTTTCATTCTTTGGCTTCCTAAACGCAGATCTTTTTTTCTCCGAAAAACTCCGAATAAATTATTGAGTGAGGTATTGTAATTAAAACATAATTGAAGAGAAAATCTGCAAAAACTGTAAAGACCCAAGAGACGGAGAAGAAGAAGGCCGATAACTCATGAGACGACCAAGAATAGTAAAGTATTAATTCAAAATATGATTTAAATAATATATCCAGAATTAACTGAAGATGCCATTAATTAATATTTGACCGATGTTATTAGAGCCCTACTACACTATTCTGGTAATCACTAATAGTAAATAGAAATTCGATAATTTTAACCTGTAATAAGCTAATACATCGCTCCATACGAAGCATTGCAAAATAAATAACGAAGCTAATGTCCAATCTCTCTTGCTTAACAATATTCCTTTTGTATCCTAAATAGAAATCCATAATATTTTATATTAAAATTCCAATATTTGTTAATGCATTCAATTATTTAGTTTATTATTAGCATAAAAAATTAGGCAAACTAGGAACATCTGTTAAAACATATTATCTCAGCAAAAAAGTTCATTTTTATGAATGTATTCCTAAGGCCATGAATCACAAATTAGATTTAGCAAGAACTAGTTTGGAATGTTCTCAAATGCATTTAGTCATGTACAGAAGAATTCCAGGGCATTAATAAATGCAGCAAATCTTAGAATGCATGCTAGTTAAAAGCTCATGGTACGGACCATGACCGGAGTTTTCCTAACTCATCAAGTGAAGTGCCTCTTCCCACTTGTTATCCAGAGAAATAACTACCAGTAATTGATCGAAAGGTTTCCATTCGTGACTGAACGTGAATTATCTTCCAATACCCGATTTTTTCCCCACTTATATTCGACAGGCCGTACACAAATAGTCAATTATTTTTCTTCTTCTAAATTGTAACAACCAATTTAAAGCGGTGTCTGTGTAGCTTCCAAACAAATGCTTAATCATATGCTTCAATGAAAAAGCTAGAGTTTCCACATCTAAGCAAGCGGTTAACTTTAAATGCATTACAAACCAAATTCTCGTCATCATCACCGTCAAAATAATAATATTTAATCAGTCTGTATATTTAAGGGGAGTTTTAATCGATAAAGATTGAGCTCTCCTAGAAATAACCCATAATCTGTGTTAAATTCACACACTCTGGGTATGTGGAAAAGCTCATTCCACTCAACCGCCATTCCGGGTTCTTCCATTAAGCCCTAGTGAGAAGTAACTAACACCACATATATCCACGGAGCCACATACATATACTTTATGTACGTATATATCACATACAAGTATGTGTGTGACATATATACAAGTATAATCACACACAACGACTAACTGAATTATATTGCGATTAATACATCATCAGAATGATATTTCACTTTTTCAAGTTTTGTCACCTTAGCATCGTAGAAAATGGCAATCCGTTCTAAATTCAATGTGATTTCCTGTTTTTCCTCTGGAATACTCCTTGAATTTTTTTTTAATTTGAAAATTGCAGATGAAATAGCAATAAGCTATGGACACCCATATAGAGATGGCATATTTACAAACAAGCATGTGATGAAATACACGCTGAGAAAAAACTTAGATAAGTATTCTTATCTAAGTTTATCTATCTTTATCAAATTCAAAAAAAGCTTTGGTATAGCAGAAAAAATGTAAATGTATCTAAAATACGAATGTATGAAACAAAACATATTATGATTCATACTGTAAGGACCAAAGACATTAGATTAAGAAGAGACCAATGAGAGAATATTTAAGTTTATCACGATGCGACAAATAAGTTCGACAAGTAAACCTGAGTACTATGGACTAAATATTTCGGAATAATAGCATGATCATCAACAATAATAGAACGAAAATCCTTGCGTGTGGAAGAGAGAAGCTAAATACAGGTATCACAATTCGAGAAGTGAAACTAGAGCAAGTGAAATCCTTCATCTACTTGGACTGCAGTATAACTTGGAATTAAAGAAGCTCGACCGAGATCAAACAAATAATAGGCCAAGCAAAGAAGGCGTTCATTGAGAAGAGGCAACTACTATGCTCAAAGAACATAAGATTGCCAAGAAGGGAGCAGTTCGTCAAAACGTTCGTGTGGAGCATGGCACTACGGATCGGAGACATGGAAAATTAGAAAAGTGGACCAACGAAGGATAGGAGGATTTGAATCATAGTGCTGGAGGAGAATGCTGAAGATTAAATGGACAGACAAAGGGAGGAACGATGAAGTATATGGAAGAGCAGAAGTGGAAAGTACCATGTCGAGGAGATCTCTACGGCAAAGAAGAACTAGATAGATTGGACGTACTTTGAGGCACAATTGATTAGTTAGAAACATAATATAAGAAAAAAATGAAGGGAAGATCCCGCGAGGAAGGCCAAAAGACAAGTACAGGGGCAAATTAAGAAGGACGTAAAATAAGGGAACCTAACAGAGGGTGATGGCATTAATGCTAAATAGGGAAGAATGGAGGGCTGCAGTAAACCAATATTAGGATTGAAATACTGATGATAATGATGAATCGGTCGGCATTAGATTTTCGAGGGATTATCAAAGGGTGATATCCTTTACAATTACGATAAGTTAAAATAAGCAATGAAGGAATAGCAACAGAAAGAAATAATATAATTCATTAGGTTTTCAAAATATGGGAGAAAACAGAAAGAACACTTCGAAATAATTGATTATTCTAGTCTCAATAACGGTAAAAGATAGGAGAAAGAGATGTTGGCTCATACAAGAAATTAAGGTGGGGGCAACTCCATGCGTGGATTCGGAATAGACAGCTTTCCTATACCGCGTCGTGTTGAAGAAGAAGACATTATTGGAAGTACAAAGTTATCTGAATGAAAACGCTATCTAATTTATCAGACTTTCAAAATTCCCATAGGAGCGTGCAATGGAGCCTGATTTTTTTAAAAATTCTGGATATTAGTGCATATTAAAATCCAGATCTTCTCTAAATCACCTTCAATTCTTCCAATACTAGCTAATGAATTTTTTAAACAGAAAATGTTTTTCTGATAATTTTCATAAGAAGACAAGTGTGACTGGAGTTTTAGATGAATTAGTTTGAGAGCCGCTTGAGACCCGAAGAGAACAAGCGAGACTTTTAGCAAATTTCAGAAAAAAACAAGCTTACTACGATCCAAAAAGAATTATTACATCCCCACACAATTTGAGTTGATTAGACCACAAAGATAAGAGGAGATAGACTTCAGTACAGAAATATAAAAATATCCATTCTTTCCTCGGAATATCAGGAATTATAATAGTAAGATATCAAATTCATAATAGATATAGTACAGATATTCGAATTACATGTGATGAGATAATTAAACGCTGATAAGATATAAGATAATTTTGTAGTGGCATATGTTTGTTATTTGCTAGTATATTTATTTACATTTCTGTATATTTAAATAAATTTTTCATGAATATATGTCTCCATGGGTGTAAATTGGATGCTTTTGTTTGTTCTGCATGTGTTTTTATTCTGTTTTACGAGTGGTGTCCTAACATCCCCCTTTACATGTCCTTGCGGCGTACTTTGTAGATGATAAGTATCGTAAGAAAACATGGAAGACTACTGTGTGAACAACCTTCTTTGAGTTAAATATAAAACAGATAACTACACTTGGAGATTGAAATGGCACAATGAATTTACTGAAAAAATCTATCTTAACATTTTTTTTATTTACGTAATGTCGTATTTGTACTTTTTCTATGGTTCCACCCTTCTCTGATGAAGTTCCCGTAATGCGATGAAATAAATATATCTTCCAAAGATTCTACAGGGCCATGCATCATGCCCCGTGTCTCAGGCTAAAATGAAATTCGGGGACATTGGATAACTCCATGGAGGAGCGTATTTCTCACAATTCGCCGACCTTGCTCAAATGTCCCTCGCGGATATATGGACGACATAAGTTTTCGCTGGTTTCCTGCCCAAGGGCTGCTATGGAAGAGAGGCGAGGGAAAGAACACAATCACGCCAGTCATCCCGCGGAGTTCCATTAAAAGATGAAATATTGCCAACGACGCGGAGCCGTGAACTATTTGTCCAAGGCTAGGTCCGAAATGCAATGTCGTGTGTTAAAGGTGGGCACCGATGAGGCATAATTCTTGTTTGGAAAAGGCCAGCGGATATTTTGGAAAATTTAATCGGAGCCACTCTTTTGTGTATCCTTGGAAACCCCTTTACACAATGGAGCATGAATAATTGGAGCCATCGAGACGGAGCAATGAATGATGCAATACTTGGTCGTGAAAAAGCTTAATTTTCTCTTGCTGCAATAAAAAAACTGGATGCTTTTTAGTAATATTTTTCACGTAAAGATAAAATATAAATGTCAACGTGCCCGAACATTTACTGTATTACAACTCTATACTTGTGCCAAGTATTATACTTTCTAGAGAATATACCGGGTTCTAAAATCTCTCGATATGATATCTAGCTGAGTTTATAGTTTTGATGCGATGTATTCAGTAAATATTAGACACAATCGGGTCAAAGTGTTGGATCAATGCCTCTGCTGTTATCAGATATTACTAAGGAGAAATTTGACGAAAAGATGACTTACTGGAGCAAAAACTGGTACAAAACATTTTCACGCAACACCGCTATTTTACTAACATCTACGTATGGATGAGAACTAAGAAGGACACGGGGAAGTCGATGACGAGGACGAATTACCTCTACACAAATATCCAATTAATTTCCAACCAATAAAAATGCACATCAACATGTTTTTATGAATTTTTTCTCATGATAATAAGCATCCATCATTCTTCTGTGATTTTTGGATTAGTAATCTCTATTTTTATGGTCTTTTGCTGTTTCCACTTACAGAAAACCTTACGCATACACCAATCATAAGCTCGGAAGCACTTTTCCAAAAAATTATCAGGATTACAAGCCATGTTTAAATAGCCTCCTCAACATTCCTCCCCCGGGAATCAATATTAACCAGCAACATAACACGGCTGAACAAATTGCCTTAAATAATCGTTATCCATTTTATATATTTAATTGACGTGAACAAGAAGGGCAAATTACAATTTTACCGTCAAAATCGACATCAAGGCTTATTCATAAAATCGCTTTTCTTATGCAGGCTTCTTCAAAATCGCATAAACTGCCATGAATTCCTGTTACTGAAATTTGTGAAGAAATTAATTAACAGAGACAAACGAGATTCAATATAATTTCTTATTTTTTTACAAAATTCATGGGTATAAAAAAGTTGCAGGCATTAAAACCTGGACCGGAATAGGAAAAAGTGATTACGAGATAATCTTTCATATTTTCAAATTGTTCAATCTTAAATTTCATTTTTCATTAAATCTAACTGACCAAAGACACTGGACCTATTTATTAACCAAATCCACTTAACCAAAAGCAATACAACTCTCAATTACGTGCGTTGGGGATACTTGAAGTCCTTTGAATGATTTTGCGAAAGAAAACCATTGCTCCCTTGATCTCCAAGTTATTGAACTACTTACAACTCCTCTCTACCTCCTATTTCTCCCTGTCCCTCTCTTCTCCATTCATTCTCATGCTCGTTTTACACCGCAATTCATCATGTTTTGCCCTTGTGCTATCTCTCCCTAATTCTTTCTTCCCGCTCTCTGCCAGACACTTGATATAAGGTTCCCCAATATTGGTAAAAGAAATTGCAATTCTAGACGCTTGAAAGCTTGACCTTACCGTTTTAGCCAAAACGGTTGTTCCACGAAAGATAAAAAGTTACAACACCAAAACACACAGCAAAGTTATAGAACAGCGTGTTAAGTGCATAGCGCATCATGAAAGACAGGATTCCTACCCTAGGGCAGGTTAAACCATTCCGCATGCAGCTGGTTCTGGATATCCCCAAAATCAACCAAATTGTGTGATTTTTTGATTGCCAGATTTCCCTGAGACTCTACTAAGGAAACCAATCACGCTCTCTTACCTTGACGCACGAATGTATATTTTATACACCATATGGCTTTGTCCCTTTGCTACATGATCAAACTAATATTTGAGCAGAGGTGTTATGATTGGGATTGTGCATGCATGGCCGATGATGATGACCTTATACCCCCACACGCCCCTGTGAGTTATTATATAGATGTAGATGTCTCTGGTGTTCTCTAACCTCACCTAATAAAACCAACTGCAAAGTGATGTTTTATTATAAATGATTGGCATCTTTATGATTTTCCTTTTTAACGAAAATTCACAACCGAAAAATCAATTTTATTGCTACATTAAAATAAAATGAAAAAAATAATGATATAAAATCAAATATTTACATCAATGAAATTGTGCGGTGAATATTTCAATGATGCGGCAGATATTTTGGAGAAATGAGGTATTCAAAAAGGAATTTCAATGAATTATCAATCCAGTAGCGAAGTTTATTTGAGTAATATACCCTAATCCGCAAGCTTCACCCCGTAGAAATCACATAAGTATATTCCACTTCAAGCACGATATCTGACCTATCTGCAGTGATTGTAATCTACAATATAGAATCAGAACGAGATGTTTTTACATTCTCAATATCCAGAAATGTGAAATCAATCTAATGATATAAGTAAATTAAGTTAATCAATTAACTTCATCAATACAGCTGAATGTTTTGAGTAGTTGTAGTTATTGAGGGAATTGGTCGAAAACTGAGATAACTTGCACCTCTAGGGATAGAAGGATTCCAATAGAGGTGCTCTGTCCAGAACGTACCAATTACGGATTGGGATACCATGTTAAAATGTTGCCACCTTTGGGATGTCGGAGGCCAATACAATAAATAACTACGGTGAGATCCCAATGCCAAATGTTTTGAGACAAGAGAAATTCCAAAAAAATTTAATTTTTTTATATACATAAAATAGATCATACAACTTGGATTTAAAAAAAGGGCTAAATAAAGATAAAGCACATTATCTCATATTCCATATACCTCATAGTAAGTGATTTCAAGAGGCATGTTTTGTTGTGGTAAATAAGGTTTTTGTGTAAGTCTACGCAATTTTTGATGCAAAAGGTATTATTTCAATTCCCAAAAAAGGTTTTTTCGCAAAGACACTGATTTGAGATCTTGCGCATATCAAAAACTCGTAAATAAATCAAAATTATCAATTGATCTTAACTACAGCAACCCTTTCATATTGGCAATAATTTCGTCAGGTGGGGTCACGACGAACAAATCCTGTTGGAACGAGCAAATTGGTTATTCATACATTTGAGATTTGCGAGAGACTATTAGACAAACTATAAATGACCCCAATAAACTGTTAACCTTCCGTACATTCGTAAGTTATTTCAGTGAAATACAAGGGAGTTGCAGAACTTGTAACTAACGATTTCCGTCCACTTGCCTATTGTTCTGGATAACTTTCCATCCTCCTTATGTGAACAAAAGAGTTAACTAGACGATTTCCATTTTAATCAACTAGACAAAAGATGTTGCGACGGAGTCTGGCACGGATCCAAAATGTAATTAGTGAAATACGTTGCCCGTCACACCTCCATCTCGGAAAACTTTCCATTCAATCTCCCGAACTGTCGTCACGTAATACCGAAGATGCCATTAGCTGATTATAAAGCTCCCAGACCGTCGCCTAGTCAGAGGGATAACGACTTTAAGTAAGGCGAGATGACGTGTCAACGAGGGCGACATCTACCGATCCATTTCGAATTCCTTATCCTCCGCCATCTCCGACCTATCTTCTTATCGCCACCCTCGCCCAATCATCATCCTCTTCCTTTACCTTCTTCCTCCTTCCCTTACTATCAATGGTTCCAGTTTATTTAATCCGGTTGCCTTTAAGCCGAGTAAGCATTGCTCATGGGACATGACCAATCCAGTTTACTTAAGAACAGTGGGTGCCCAGACTTTCCGTACTCTGGATGAAGTAAAGTTCTTTCAAAAGTGCTAGTGAGCCGGAGCTAGATTTCAGGACGCATTTCAATAAGACTTTTAAATATTTTCCTCATAGCGAATTAGATCGACAAAAAACCTCATATGGGTGTTTCTCCCTTTCCCGATGATGAACTATTTGGACCTATACCGGCGATGCATTTGGACTTGGCAATTTAAAATATCGCACGATTTCCTAAGGATGACATCAATACATCTTTTGCGAATGCAATTTGTTTCCCTTGACATTATCTTGCGCTCTAAATTGAGGAACATGGATGGCATACTATAAACGGCATCGTGGACCGCTGGATGAATATCATGCCACGCTAACCCACGCCTCATGAATTCATTGCTAACCTCGACTTTGTCCAAGAAATTTAAACAATTATCAGTTTCTTAATCAACAGATATTACCATTGAAACATTCATTGTCCTATTGTGCAATATTATAATTGCATGTTGCTAAACAATCATTCTCATTTTCAAATGATTATCACAATTAATAAATTCGAATGAAAACCCTAATAAAAGTTTCGAATAAGTAAATATGAGTTATTCTTTATGGTGCCAGGAGATCCAACGCTATGGTAGGTTATCCAAGGCTACGTCAGAGAATGACTCAACACCAAGCATAAAACATCAAAAGTTAAAATCTAGGAAACATGTAAGTTCCCCTCTTAAATCACCTCACTTCCCTTCAGTTCCCTTCACTTGTCTTGCCCCTCAGCCCCTTAACCTTCATTGGTTTCTCCAATTTTTGCCTTTCCCGCCCCCACCTATTCAACTTAGTGTATATATTGAAAACTTGTCCGATTCCTGATTCACTTACAACTTCCTGTTGCAAGTGCCTATTTTCCTTCAGTTCGCTGAGAAACCAGCGGCGTTCCAGGAATGGGAACGCCGCTGGAACAAGTGTATCGACTCACAAGGGTCCTATTTTGAGGAATATTAGCTTAAGATATGTAAAAGTGTAATAAATTTTTTTTTCCTGAGCTCAGTACACTTATTTTCCCGACCGAACCCTGTATGTGTCCATAAACCCAGGCATCATTAACGGAGTCCCTAAACCCTATAAAGGATTACGTTTGGATATGAGTTTTAGTGTCTGTATTTGCTCTCGGGAAAGGAAGTAACATTCCCGCAAACTACTACAAAGCAAGCATTCTGGTTAAGAGGTCGCGGTTGGTCACTGTCGTAGAATTTCTTTTTCTTTCCCCACAAACCATCACAACAAATTTAGTTTTCTTTACTGAACGAGTGGTGCAAACTTATTATGGCTATAGGAGTTTCCCTTTAATTTGTCATCAAAAGTTCAGTTTTTCTCATTGGCCAGTTTCCAATAAATATGTAGAATAATTCAAATAATTATGTAAGCGTTAACTACAGCTACATTCAGTACGGAGTCGACTGTGAAATACTTTCCTACGCATATTAGAGAAGAGGTTATTAACGAGAATGACAATATCTAAGATTTCATGAGATAGTGACCAAAAATTGGGTACTTTGAATGAAAAAAGAAAAATACTTTCCCCCATAGTCCTATCGGATACAGTTATTCTAATTCTTTATCATTCAAGGGAAACATGACAGTTTGTATCTATTTATTCTACACCTATTTATTTAATACTGACATGATCTCTCATGCTATAGCATGACGGGGATAATCATATTTTTTTACATTATCGCAAGAGAATACAAAGAGACCGCTTCCAATCAATGCAAGAGATTTAATCTATAATTTAATCTTTTCTCCAAACTAGTTCCTTAGGTAATCTTAATCCTATGCTACGATTATCGTAACGTTTTACGCATCTAGCTCCGCGATGCTGCACGCGATCTCGCAAGTCCGCTGTCAAAACACTTAATGCTGATCGCATTATTAGCAACATACTTGTATTCTAAAGAGGCATAACTAGTGAAATATCTAATTGCTCCTTAACCTTCATGATACATTTTCCCAGTACTCTTCCAAAGAATTACATTTTTTTATCTTGCTATTTAATGACTTAATACAGATTAGGAGAATGGCTTGAAAAACTAATCTCAGGATTGATAACCACTGATGCTGATGAAAGAAGGCACTACAGTCTTATAAATTCAAATTACTTATATCCCGAAATCATGCTCAGTATGTAAGATTGAAAAGATTGAGATAGATTCTGAAGATTGATTCTGGTAGTCAAAATTTTTTAAATGTAAAATTTGTACACTTATTTTAAGTATCAACAAACTTTTGATTAGACTTCATTGACTTGTGACCTGTCCTTGCATCCTGTCGGGAGCCTTTAAATCGTTTGGCAATACATTTTACGAATTAGGCATCGCAGTTGGAAGCAGTCAGGCATATTTGGTAGGTTTGAGAGTAGGTCAACTAGGGAGAATGTACTTAATAAGCATAGCACGGGTCCTTCACATAAAAAATGTAACAAGAATCATGGAATATGTTACGGAATATTTGATTAAGCACACAAGAATAAGCATGCAAAAATAATTTCTGGAGTAGGTAGCATTGGAAAGGTAAATCTCAATTAATTTTACAAACTTAAAGCTGTGTCCGTAGTTGTATTCAACTGCCGAAGTTTGAACAACAAAATTGCCAGATTTGACCATATAACAAAGAGTATCGAAGCCTATATAATTATTGGAACTAAGAACTGATTATCTTAAGACATTATAGACGAATAATTGTTTCTAAAAGCCTTAGAATTTACATAAGAAACGGAGAAAATGGGATTAGAGGAGGAGTGTTCATAGCTGTTAAAGATATTCACAGAAGCAGAAAAGCGGAAGAGTAATTCTCTAATAGTAACATAGAAAGTGTTCGGTGTTCCATAAAAAGCCCTAGGTCGAAAATAGTTTACATTTTTGCCTAATACAGGCCTCCTGATTCCGGAATTACATCAACATTAGAAAGAGAAGTCACTAGTTTGAATTCCCATTTACACAATAGGAGAATAATAATCGGAGGTGATTTCAATCAGTCAATAGACAGGAAAAATTATAGTTCTCAAGTGGAGATAAGGACAAGGAGTCATGCGAGTCACTGCTTTGTGTTTTTTTATCATTCTCGCTAAACCAATTAAAGCTGACACCCACCAAAGAAAATAATATACTTGATATATTGGCAACAAATTCATCCAAAGATACCCTAAATACAGCAATATTTAAAGGCCATTTAGTCACCACAGAATGGTTCAAGTTAAAATTAATTTGATCACTGATAAAAGTCAAACAAAGTTACCGAATAATTTCTCATTTGCGGTGAGACATCGCTGTAACAAAATGGTGAACAGCGGTAAATAGGGTATGGCAGTCTAAAAAGTTCAGGGCTAAATTAATATTTCTAATAGCGAAAGTAACTATATCTAACTCTATATCAAGGTAGCATTTCAAATGCAGTTAACACGGAATCCAAATGATGCAAAACTCGTGAATCATCCGTGTGTGTCCACATATTTTTCCACAGGTATATTGGGCTTACCTTCTCTTTTCATCAAGATTTGACTAATGCGTTTGGAAAGGATTCTCCCTTCTCCTCCGCCCTTGATGATCAAGCCACCAGGGAAGGGCCTCTTGTATTCCATGCCTTCTCTCTCCCGACACCTGACTGACAGTTCATTTGGCCTCATATGAGTCAACTGCCCCACATTATTCGATTCGAGTCACAAGTTGTTTTGACGACATGTCGACGCAGAATATCAGTACCGAGAAAGGGAACTGTTGCAGTCTCCATGATGCTCAACTGACACTGAAAAAAAAAGAAAGAAAATTTAGTAATACAAAAATTGGAATTGTACATTATCGGGTAGTTTTCACAATTAAAAATGGCAGCAGAGATGAATCTGATCACTCATTAATCCATTACAATCAAATTATGTATTTCTGTTATTTACCTGATCGCGACAATCATGCGTCATAACGCACGTTGTAAAAAATCATTAAATGAAATGCGTCACCTATGTTTTAATAAAATTTCACATTGTGCTGTTCCATTTTATCTTGATTAGCACTATTGAGTTGCTTAAAATTTCATGATAAAATATCCAAGATTTCCAAATAGTTCTCCACACACTCGTACGAAGAGGTACACCTGATTCTTAAGCGACTACTAGAAATAGGCTAGCAGGAAACAGACACAAAGAATGGTTTTTGGTGGAAGCTGGTAAATATAATAGTTTCAGACTTAACTTTGTGATTTATTTTTATGTTTCACTGTGTCAGTGTCTCCATTGCTGCGGACGTTTCAATAACCGACTTGGTCATCGTCCTCAGGGCTTCTTTAATGTCGTTTTGTCAATTTTATGCGGTACATACGTTTTCCTGAGATCAGGCCTCTTCTGGTTGGTCTGTAGACAAACTTTAATTATGATGTATCCTGATTGTCCGTGTTCCTGCTTTCTAATATGCGTTTTAGAATAAGTCTCCAGGTGTAGAATAATTGAAAACCTTAATCATTATTCAACTTACTTCTTTTTTGGAGGTGAATCTCAACAGCCCCCTTGACCAACCGATCCTAATGACAGAAGACATCTGAGCCCAGGAGAAACATATATATATATATATATATATATATATATATATATATATATATATATATATAAAACAAGAGTAGTCTGAAAAGTTTACGACCTAACAAAGATACAACACATTTCTTCTGAAATTTCCTGAGGTCGGAAACTATTCAGACCACCCACGTATATATATAACATCGTTTCATATTTGAATTATATATCATTCACATATGTTCAGAAGCTCTGACGACGGTGACTGAGCCGACAGGTTGGGAAGGTTGGCAGCAATGGAGACACTAACCTGGTAAAAGACCCGAGAGGATTTCATTCGATATGATTGTCGTTTCTTATAAAGTTTGGAAAACTCAAACAAAAGATTCACTTTTAGACATTTCATGAGTACTACCTCTTCTCACTAAGTTCTTCCATACATCTCCGTCCTCACTTCTTTAATGTCGATCGCATTCATAAGTTGTTTGATTCTCGGGGACGGAACAAGCATGATAACATCGGAGGATGTTGAAATTGACGCACTCAACAAAATGATAAACACCTCGCTGTTAGTTTGAAATCAATATAGGCAAATTTAAATGAGCACAACAACTTTTTCTTTAATCGGCGAATACATTAAGGGTCAATCAGATCCGATTTATCTAATTTTAGTAGATAGTAAAAATTATTCATTTATTTTATTAATTTAACGACTTTATTGGGGGGAAATTGAGACTTCATAGTCCCTTTTTCCACCGAGCTCTTTACAATAAAGGCAATCGTAAACATCCATGTCTTACATGGAGGAAAACCCACCTAGGCGAGACTTGAACCCACAACCTCTGGATTGGCGAGGGCATTACCTCGCCGTCACCAGAACCGGAACTATTGCGCTTATCGAAAGACTAAATAAGGTTCTAATAGGAGGAAACATGCTATATTATCATATATAATATAAACTTGAACCATAACAAAGGGATTTAAACATTACATCATTCAAGCAGCATCAAAGTTACGGTCGTGATGTCATTAAGCATCCTGTTTGATTGGACGTGTCCCCGTATTTCTGAAGTGATCATGCTCCGAAGGTCGAATGTCGCTGGAATCCTCACAAAAAATATTTGAATAAATAAAACTCCGGGTTTCATTCTTGGGCAAGCGTCACGTAAATTGATGGATGACTTATGAGTCTTCCCCACTGCTGGCCACCCTTTACCAGAGCGACAATCACGTGACAGCGTACACAAGCTAAGTAAAATTAATGGTTCCTTACCTCCCGTGGCCTCCCAAACTTCGCATCCCGACCCTTCTTTCTTATTCTTTCCTGCGCATCCACATTGTCCCATTCTTTTCTTCCCTGCCCCATCCCTCACCAGTATGCTACCTGGCCAGAACATGATTCTCTCCTTCATCTCTCCAGCACAAAATACTTCCCTCATTTCCCTCACTACTTCTGCCACCATATTAGTCAACTGATCGAGGCTTAATCGGTAATAAAATTTCATGGTCCTTTCAATCAACTTTCTAAAACCGCATCTTTTGATTACCCTTGTTCAATTTTTAAGTTAGTCTGCACCGAAAACTATACTGTTAACCCCAAATTCGCGATAAACGCCTACGCTGTATGACAGTGTGACTTATCGACGTTTTTTGTCCTCTAATCCCTCCTTTGAGATGAAGATTCTGATTCTTCCTGCGTCTTACTTAGCCCTATATATTTTTTTCTGGCTTTTATTTCAACTCTCGACTCCTTATGTTGTTGACCAACAAAAAGTGTTTCTCACGGATCAAATAACTACCAGGTCACAAGGCAGGATTCACGATAAATCAAACATCGAGATGGCAAAGCAAAAACGATTTTCCCATTAAAGTCTTCTTGTGACTCATCAGTTGTCTTCGTCATTCTTTCGGAGCAAGAATACTTGGAGATTAGAAGAGGAATCGGTAACAGAACCGACGTATATTATTTTAGCTATCACCGATCCGAAAACAGCCAAATTTCAACCCTTTACGTGGGATTACACACATAAAATCAGAACGAGGGCAAACATCTACATCCACACAACGCCTCGCAAGGCAACGCAAGGGCGTGTGGCGGAAGTTGTTAGGGCATCAGGCATACATGCGAAAATATTATTTCATTCTTCATTACAATATGTATATATACACTTGGGCGCTTTAAAACATCGCGGATCACAGTGTAAATTAGATTATCTCGATAGCTAGAGTTGCTTCACAGAATGTGATTCAAACTAATCGATAACCCTCACCAAATATAATGTATATCTTGTGAACCTTGCCTCATCATTTCCTTTAGCAGTATTGCATATGGTCACAATTGTATATGCAGATATATGCATGTATGTCTATATATGTATATGTGCATATGATGTTTTTATGTTTATGTGTTTTTATGTGTATGAATATATTTATACATATTTTTATATGGGAAAAAATATTCTGTAACCAAAATCTAAAAGCTGATATTATTTAAAATCTAAACACTTGCTGTGTAACGTATGAACTGGACCGAATAAAAATTAATTGAATCATAGCTCAAGTGGTTAGAGCATCCGCCCGGCAAATGGAGAGATCCGGTGTTCAATTGCCGGTCGAGGAAATATTTTTACACTCGTGGTCTGCTTGAATCCCCCTTCCCCACCTCTCCTGTGTTCGTCCTTCATGTGTGTACCTATCCACTTTCCTTATATCTATTTCTCTGTGAATGAATATTTGTTCGCCGTATGTTGGGATTTCGTGTTTGAATTTATATACGATGTATACATATACGCTCGTGTATATATATATATATATATATATATATATATATATATATATATATATATATATATATTCATTCAAACAGAAATAGGTATAAGGAAAGGGGATAGGAAAACACATAAAAGGTGAACACAGGACATATGGGGAAGGCGGTTTTTGAGCAGATCACGAAAGTAAAAATATTTCCTTATCCGGGAATATTTTTACTTTCGTGATCTGCTCAAAAACCGCCTTCCCCACATGTCCTGTGTTCGCCTTTTATGTGTTTTCCTATCCCCTTTCCTTATACCTATTTCTGTTTGAATGAATATTTGTGCGCCGTATGGCGGGATTTTCAAGTTTGAATATATATATATATATATATATATATATATATATATATATATATATATATATATATATGCGGGTCGCGGTGGTCTAGCGGGTAGAGCGTTGGACTACTGACCGGAGGGTCCCGGGTTCGATTCCCGGGCAAGGCACTTTGGGCACCTGCAGCTCCACCCAAGCTAGTTGATTTTTCGGGTACCAGATTTTCCTGGGAAACCATAACCGGCACAGGGAAAGGAACTGGCCCCCCTACCCTGATGTGTGAATATTCACACGCCGTATAGGGCTTGGTACACGGGTGAGCTCTACCATCACCTACTAAACCGACCTTCGGGTTGATTACTGTGTTTATGGTTTTTATATATATATATATATATATATATATATATATATATATATATGTTAAACATTATATAAATTCATTTGAATGCAGCTATGGCTAATCAAATAATACAATAATAGTGGTGCTTGACTGAATCATTCTATTTTACGATCGCTTCGGCTCAGTTCTGTTATAATTTCGTGCGACGGGAAAATAGGATCTTTAATCCGCATCTTTTAATCATTATGTTCAATCTTTCGAATCTGGCAATAAAATAAAGGGCACCTGTCATACATGCGCAAATATTAGTTAATACATGTACACGTATTCAAATTATAATAGCTCAACATCAAAAACAGCGTTTACACATAAAAGCATACATATCTATATAAATAGTTAAACGATTGACTAAACCATTATTTGCCTTCAAGCATTATGTAGCAAGCATCAAGTTGGCGGTTTCAAATTTGTTATGATGGTTTATCGTGCAAGGGAAGTAGGAGTACCTGAATCTGTTAGTGACAGGGTCTTTCTTTTTTTATTTTATCTCGTTAGTGAAGTCTATCATTAAGATTTGGTGTCATAATAATTTTATTTGTGTTCTAAGTAAACTAAGGTTTCCTGTACCTTTATAAATGAGATATATTTCCTTGCCGTCGTGAATCAATTAGCTCTTATCTCAATTATTTCAGTAGTCTCGCCATATTTACTCTCTACTTGTAGCCATTTTTAACAAATATACTGAATTTTTCCTCTGCTTAAGAATAATCACAAATACCTAAGCTATAGGCAGAAACATACCCACCTAGGCGGGAGTCAAACCCTCGATTTCTTGGCTGGCGGCGAGTACGTTACTCAACCACTGAGAACAGAAATAATAAATCTTTTATTTCGCATCATAGTTTCTCTACATTAAATTTCTATCCGTTCTACTTATCTTCTCTGTACCACACTAGAAATGGTTCGCAAATTTACTGCAAAAACTATATTTACATCTATATTTACATGGTGGCATAAAAAACACCTTTAGGGTGCGTGACAGAAAGTGATTCAACACTAGGAATGCAGCATGACAAGTTAAGTTTTTCTTAATTTTATTTGCAATAAATAAGTTAAATAATTCGAATAATGTAGCTCATGATAACTACATATTCATGTCCTACAGCATCTAAGTGAGATACACTCGTACTTCTCTAGGCATAAGAAGGGAGCTCTTAACAACAAGGGCAAAGAACTATGGTTAGATGATATACTGACAACATACAAGAGACATTTTATTTGCAATAAAAGCATTTAATTTTGACAATATTGCTATTCGGATGACTAAATGGGAATCTATTATTGAAAAATTATGTAAAACACGTTCTTAGAAGAACCAAATTAAGTAAAATGGGTTTAAGATGCTTCGAGATTACCTTTGAAATCTTAAAGTTAAAACCAACGAATGATATGATTTCCATTCCAGGAATGGTGCCAGATAAGCATCATTGGAATCTTCTGTTTCACCCATGGGATACAAAAGTACAAGTATAATGAACCTACTCACGAGCCTAAAAACGAAGAAGAAGAAAATCTTGCTATAGAACAGGAGACAGTGAACACTAATGAGTAATCTCAGAGCTACAGAAAACTAATTGCGCAATAATGTGTCAAAAATGGTCCGGAAACATATATTAATTGTTCTTTGTTTAAAAAACTGAATATTTTGTTCCATTTAAATTTCCTTTCCGTTCATATGTTACAACAGGGGAAATGTAATGAAACAGTTAAAGAAATGTGTTATCTTGCTCTAGTTAGATCTCATTTGGAATGTGCCACAAGTATTTGGGATCCTTGGGAGAAAACCTGGTAAAAAGAATTAGATAAAGTCCGGAGAAAATCCGCCAGATTCGTTAAAAATATGTATAATAAGAACACAAGTGTGACAGGTCTCTTAGGGGATTAAGGGTGGGAGCCCTTTGAAATACGAAGAGAACAAGCGAGACTTAGACTTTTAGAAAGATTCAAAACCAACGAGTTTAACGACGACACTAAAGGAATTATAATGGCCTCAAACTACTTAGGTGGATCAGACTACATAGATAAAATAAGGAAGATAGATTCCAATTCAGAGAGATTCAAATACTGATTTTTTTCTCAGAACAATAAGAAATCATAATAGTAAGAAACCGAAGTCACTTTATAAATATTAAAAACATTTAATTTACAAGTCGGAACAAAATTAAACATTGCAAAAGATGTTAGGTGTATCTGTAGATGCATGCGTATGTCAGTTCGTAGTTCTTTGTTCGCATGTGTGTTCGTTTTAAGGGTTTTTGCATGAATGTATACAATGTTTTGTGTGTGGCTTGCATAAATTTGCGGCTTTTTCATGCGGTTTTTTGTCTTCCTTAATTACGGGTGGTGCACTAATACCCCCCGCCACACGCCCTTGAGGCGGCTTGCGGGGTATTAAGTAGATGTAGATTTAGATATGTTGAAGCCTCAGAAAATTTCTCCAAGGGCAAAATTAATCATAAATTAGAAAGGCTGAAGTAAATACACCTTCACAGGCTACCCCACCCCTATGAAAAAAAGGAGAGGTCAACACGCGTCAAATATATTCACGAGGTAGATTTCTGATGGAGCGAAGCAAATAGGTAGCCCTGTCAGTAGGGCAAATACATGGTTACGATACTTTGTATCAGAAATATTTACCCATAGCATGTTACCTCCTACTTGTGTATCTTTTGCGTGGAAATATGAATTTTCAAGGACACGGTAACGCCTTTATGGAGGGTCCTTTAGTTTCAGTAATCCCTGGGCTTTGTTGGCTAAGAACAACCCGATGTCGCCCCAGGGGCAACTCCAAGCACTTCCCCGGACTGCGATGGTGCTGGCAAGATTAGGCGGGCGACCCGTCCACGCATAAAGCAAGGCTACTAATTTATGACAACAGCTCCGGGAGGAAAATACCGTTGTGATGTTTTCCTCCTGCATAAATAATGGGGAGCGTAGTTTTTAGGCACATCAGTGCGGCCATTTTAGCTTATTAACGTTGCACAGATTAACAGAATGGCGGACTTATTTTCTTTACTCAACACTAGGAAATGTGTCTTTAATTTAGCAAGTGGAAACGATAGTGGGTTTGAATGATTTTCTGAGTTGTTATAATTATAAATAAATATGTCTTAATAACTGTTGAATTTATTTCGATTATTTCGTCATTATATCGAGTCGGGATATCATTTCAATTACTCATAGCCAATAATCTATGCATCTTCAGTTTTAGAAGATGCTTGTCAAATGCAGGATATCGAAGAATATGTTTGAGAATCTGGAAATGACATTTTTTCTCTCAAATTTTACTTTGAAAGAGAGCAGTAAAAAAATCTGACATTTTCTTGGAAATTGATATGCCAATTCCAAATTAGTAAGAACGTTTATCAATGACTAAGTAGTTTTTCTGAAGTTTTAAATTTAACACACCTGGTGTAGATGAAAACCAAATGAGGAACTCAGGGTGCTTGTCTTTAGCTAGGTAAAATTTTTCGTTTTAATTTTTGGTGTGAACTTTTTCATTTTTAGAAAATTCACTGACTAAGTTTTCTGCTCATGTGAGCTTTAATCAATAATATCATGTCGATGAAGGGTGTGGAGCAGGTGATTATTCAAATCAGTTTTTATACTGCCACTTATTTTTTTAGTACAGCTCGTTCTGCATGCTTAATGAAGTATTTCACACTCCGATAAAGTTTTTCGTATAGCTTTAATCAACATTACCTCCGTTATTTAAATTCTTTTACATGTTCAAAGATAATAACGATTTATTAAAACTTAATATTTAACGATGAATGCGTAGTTGTGAATCATCCCCTGCCGCAGACCCTAATGGTGGCTTGCAGATTACCGTATGGATGTAAATGTTAACGTATTAATACAAATATCTGTCAGGGGTATTAAAAACACTTACATAGTTTCAAGTTAATGGGTTGAATTGTCATTATTGCACGCAGGTTACTGTTATATTTCGTGAGATGCTAAGAATACAAACAACATATTGACATTAAGGGGAGGCTTAACGTTATCTCGATTTTATTGGATTATTGAGGGCGCATTTCTTAATTTTGCATTTGATATATTATAGAAGGGGAGAAGCTAGTTTTAAATATTCTATTTACAATAACATTTTCAAAGTCTAAAAAGCGCGATTTATTTTAAAATCTGTAAAAATACATTTCATATAAAATCTCTGGGCTAGAAGTTTTTGGACCAGTTTTATAAATGAATTGTGAAAGTTTCGTATTTCCGAATCGATAAGAAAGTAGCGTTAGGAGTTGGGACCAGAAGTTGCAAGTTCATGGATTAATAGACTCTTTCTGCTTTGAAGTTCTGCATTAATCGTCTTTGTATTGTGATGGTCGATATTATAAATGGTTGATGCTCATTTTTGTTATCTCCTTTTTAATACTACTAAGAAATTCTGTAGTGGATACAAGTAACACTCGTTAAAAACAGTTTGTCACAAAAAAGAATAAGGGTTTTCACCTCCATAAACGTCTTTACATGGATTTAGAGTGAATGCTTTTCCCTTTTCCTAACGCTTAAACACTTTTTCTCATCCTTATCGCTTACCCTTTCCACCTGGTGTTAGCATCCCCTACCATACACCTTTCTGATGGATTCTAAAATATTTGTGAAGATATAAATTTAAGGACTTGAATAATTTTAATATTAAATATTCTTAAACATTTTAAACCATACAATTTTAATTAAATGTTGTAAAAAATGTTGAATTTTTACATTAGCAAATTGGTGAAATCATAACATGGTTAGGATAAAAGAAAGAGGAAAAAAAAAGAATTGCACTTCCACACACTTTTAATACAACACGACCATGGTTTCGATGCTGCGCATCATCATCAGGTGGTGATTCACAGCATCGAAACCATGGTAGTGTTGTATTAAAAGTGTGTAGAAGTGCAAAGTTTTTTTTCTCTTTCTTTTACCCTTATCATGAAGGAATTCCACAAAGTGAAGCCTGAAACTGTTAGCTTCATAAAATGGTTATTGGAAAAGCCTAATTTTCAGTTTGTCATTTATAGTCAAAATCTAATCATTACTCAATACATGAGATAAAAATTACAAGGAAAAAATATGGGGCGCTCTGTTTAACACTTTTGGATTCATCAAACTCACGACATTTCATGATTATTGACACAAACACACACGCGCGCAAGCATGAACACAAAAGGATATTATCGAGGAAATGGTAAATATGTTTGCAAGGTAGCTCATAGTGAACGTTGCCCAAAGTTCAATATTTTTCATGTATACTATTTCCCTTTAAGATTTTACTACAGTTCTTGAATAAGTAATCCGTTACTCTGAGAACCCCATATTCTTGGATTAAAGTTAAAACATCGCAAATATATAAGTTATATCTACATCAACGCAATAAATGCCGCAAAGACGCGTCACGGAAGGTGTTTGGACACGAACCCTACATGCAGAGGTAGGTCTCGTGCATACACATATAGGTACGCATATACATTTAATTGAGTGCATGTTTGCTCATCTAGAACCTTGCTGCACATACATGCCTATATACAACATGCAATAATGGGAAACAGCAAGGCATGTGGAAAATTAAGCCATGTAATTAAATAGAATAAATGAGTTACATATGGGCGTCCCAAGTTGCTCTTTTTCGGATTGAATCATCTTTAAATCTATTCAAGAAAATTCGATATAGTAGGTCTTTTGCCTCAACAACCCTCCCCCCCCTATTCTGCTTGAAACCTCGTCTGCGTCACTAGGGGTGAGACGGGAGGGACCTTTTCCGGGCACCGAAAGAGACGACAGGACTTGGGAACAAAAGGATCGCAGAGCGCGTGTTCCCTGGCGATGGGGGAAAAAACAACTCGGGAGGTAGAGGGAGGGGGTAAAAAATATAACGCTTCATTTTCTGCAGGTCACGTCTCGTGGGATATCGGGCGGTTTCTTGTGCCCGTCCGAACCGGATAGTGTTTGACTCATTCGCTTTCTTCCTTGATGGGCATAAAAGGTTCCGTGGCTTCAATCTCGTCCTTCCTTCCTCCTTTCCGTCTCCCTCTCTCTCCTCCTCTCTCCCCGTCCACCCTTCAATCCTCGGAATTCCGTCGAAACCTTAGCGTGCGGATGATGGCAACCATCTAGAGCAGTCGCCGATGTCTGTCCTTTCGGAGAGGCATTCTACTTTTTACGATCTTTCCTTCTGTAGAAAAGAGAGCACGGGTCTCTCTCTCTCTCTTTTTCTTTCCCCTTCATAGGGGTTGCAATTTGCACATCTCCGAAGCAGACCCGTCACTTAATATTCCACAAGATCGAGATAGTGGGGATTCAATGTGTCCCTAAAAGGGCCAGGCTTAAAACACAACCAGATGACGTGCTCATTTACACAAAAACCTTTCCACCTCGCAGACCTCACCATTACCCTCTGTCATTGCATTCTTCATGCATGAGATTGTCTCATTTTATACTCTTAACTTCGTATTGCCGTATTAGTGACCAGATGGAATCTGTAGTGAATACGGATCGTGTCGATGACAGATTGAACAAGCTTACATCTACATTTATGCAATTCCCCGCGAGCTGAAGCAAGGATGTATGGCGGGAGGTACCGGATTACCAGCAAATCATGCAAAAATATTAGTCCATGCAGATATTTTAAAACATATTTGCTCATATTAAACTCTTGTGCACATAAATAGTTATGCGTAAAATGCAATAATCGAAGCGCTTAACCAATTCATTAAATTCTAATATTTAACTTATCTTAATTGTTTTCGGGTCTTGGATTCGATTTCGTTATGTTTGCGTAGCGCGAGAGGGAAGAAATAATGCTTAAATTTGTCTGTGACGGAGTCTGTCTCCCTTCAATATTATACCGTTGGTCGGAATCTACCCATACAATTTGGTGGCCTGTTACACAATACTCCTCATGTCGCCGCAAGGACATGTGGCAGGGAATGCTGGGATCGAAGTCTTTTATGCATAAATATTCACTTACACGAAAATACATATAACTATGTATTTCAAATTTAAAAACAGTAAGCACTTAGATTCATACGAGTAAACACAGTAATCAACCCGAAGGTCGGTTTAGTAGTTGATGGTAGAGCTCACCCATGTACCAAGCCCGACGGCGTGTGAATATTCACACATCAGGGTAGGGGGGCCAGTTCCTTTCCCTGTGCCGGTTATGGTTTCCCAGGAAGATCTGATACCCGAAAAATCAACTAGCTTGGGTGGAGCTGCAGGTGCCCAAAGTGCCTTGCCCGGGAATCGAAACAGGGACCCTCCGGTCAGCAGTCCAACGCTCTACCTGCCAAACCACCGCGACCCGCACATGCTATATACAACATGCAATAGTGGATGTGTTCGAGTAAAGTTTAAAATTTTGACTCTCGTAATTGGAAATTACGTCAGGATTTATAGAAGCGATTTTTTCTCTCAGTCATATCATTAACGTAAAATAACTTTGATATATTGTATTTTAATATGATAAGCAGGGGACTTACAAGCGTGAGTTTTTATCTTATACTATATGCTAAGTACACATATTTGTCGTTGGGGAGTCCAAATCTTCCTGTAATCTTCTTTGCAATGCTGTGATGAACGTTATCTTTTATTTACTTCCACTTTTTACGAGATTTCGTCGTTCTAATTACCTATTAGTCACAATCTACTCAAGTTGCAAATTCTTTACCCTCCGTAAGGTTTCAACAGAGGATTTTTGGCTCACTAGGGAAATGAACTATATTTCAAAGGTTTCCATCCTCCTTTTCCCCAATAGCCGTGACTCCCACCTCTCTATCAATTTAACATATCCTCGACACTTAAATTTCCAAAAGAACTGACGCAATCTTATTAAACGTATAGTTGTTTTATAAAACTAGCCAGTTAGGTTTTAAAAAGGTAAAATACTTCGTAGTAATATAAATATAAAGTATACATATTAATATTAGCATTGCTGAGTGAATTGGAGGTTCAGTGCGATAAATATGGGATGAGAATCAATATTAATAAAACAAAGGTTATGCGATTTTGCAGAAAGAAAAAGGCTAAGCTAAGTATTAAAATAGGCGGGGAAAAAATAGAGCAGGTAGAGCAGTTTACATATCTCGGAAGTGTTTTGGACCAATACGGTCAAAGTGGTAGGGACGTAAGGAAAAGAATTGCGCTAGGTAAGGAGGCTTTCTCAAGGAGGAGGGAGTTGATGACGGGGACGTTGAGTAGAGATGTTAAGACAAGACTCGTAAAAACTCTGATATGGAGCGTAGCTATGTACGGCGCGGAAACGTGGTCACTGAAGCGGGAGGATAGACGTAGATTGGAGGCTTTTGAAATGTGGGTGTGGAGAAGAATGGAGAAGGTGAAATGGACCGAAAGGAAAACAAATGAGGAAGTACTAGAAATGGTGTGGGAGGAGAGGGGTTTGTTGAGAGAAATCCTATGGAGGCAGGAAAAATGGATGAAGGGCGTATTGAGCGGTGGTGGAATGTTGAAGAAGGTAATGGAGGGAAGAATGTTGGGCAAGCGAGGTAAGGGCAGGAACAGGATAGGGATGTTGGATGGGATGAAGGGTGGAAAGAAGTACACAGAGATGAAGAGGGACCTGATGTAGTTTAGGTTGCTGGATTGGGTTTTGTTTGGAGTTACAAAATATTTATTTGATAGTTGTGTCCATCCAAAAACCTACCCTAACCGGTAGATTACCTAATAAATAATAAAATAAATATTAATATTGTGTAACATTTTTTCAGTAGAACTTACAATGGCAATAAAAATCCATACTGTTTCTTATGATTTAAAATTTGAAGCACGTTATGTTTCCATTCATCCTATCTCAATTCAAGAAAAATAGCATTTTTAATATCTAATTTTCGATTATCTCAAATCTCAAAGCAACGGATATCCTCCAGCTTCCAGAATTGGCATATTTAAGGTATGCCTTCCTCTGGAACTTCTCTATTTTCTACACGTAATGTTGTCACCAAAGTTGGGACTCATTTAATCTTTACCTAAAAATAACTTCTTACTCATCGGGTCTTATTTTGGAGATATTTATGAAATTAAATGACCTAACATGATATATTCATCAGAAAATAATGACATTTATTTACAAATAAAGTGAGTAATAAGTGGCATATGAATACGATTTAATGAAGAATATCATAACCATCTCGTGAGGCGGGGTGGAAAACTAAGCGACCCTAGATAAAAGCTTAAATAGAGACTTCTTAGAGGCAAGCAGAAAATACAAAAACCCAAGAAAGGAAACTGAAGAAACCCTCACAAAAAGTTGCAATTCCAAGTGATACGAGGGTGCAATTAGGCCATGGACAGGGGGTTGAAAGCAAATGCGAAGAAATCAATAACAACAAAAAGAAAATAGCAAAACGGCTTATGAACTGGTGAAGAGGCAATTTGGAGAAAGAAAAAGAAATGAAGATGTTGGAAAGAGATGAAAGGAACACAATGAAGTGCTCTATCAAGGGACCAAACTACTTGAAGTTGACTTAATTAAAGAAATAATCTTGATAAAAGAATACGAACGGGGTCCGGAGATTTTTAGAAGCAAATTCAATACAGTCGTGAGTGACCTGAAGAAAAATAAGGCGCAAGAATTCGACAAAAATAACTGAGAAATAATTATGGCGCTCAAAATGAAAAAAATGCCCTCCTCGAAATAATGAAAGCTACCTACGACAGTGAAAAACTACAAGTGGGATTCGAGAGGACTGGGATGATTGCAATCTCGAAGAAACAAAGAAGAGATAAAACCACAGAATATTGAACATCAAACCTGGTGTCTTAGACATTAAAAATACTTGCTCGAATTTTAAGCCGAAGGATAGAAGGAAAGATAGAACAGTCTCAGGGAAGGCCAATTCGAACACAGCGAACTCAAGGACGATAGCAAATAATCTGCTTGCATATAGTATAATAGCCCAACAAATGCCTTACGTGAAAAAGTCATTCGCGGACATGAAGGAGGAGTTCGACGACGTCGATTGGAACGCTCGATTGAAATCTTTCGCTATCACTCTTCAACGTATATCTAGAATATACCATTAAAATTGATTGGTTAGAGTGACACTTATACTATCGTCCCCTCCGTTCGTCTTTTCTGAGCCCAAGGAAGACAATCTGGTATACGTAGAAATACTCCACACTGTGAAAGTGGCTCTCTGCTGTAACTGCTATATGCTACCCTGAGAGTCTACGCGCTAGGGTGTATTGCAGAGGATTTACTTAATAACAAGCACGTAAAATAAAAATTAAACGTTATTCTAACACGTTTTGGACCGACTTATGGGAAGTAAAAAGTATGAGAAGTCCAAGGAAAAGCAAATACATAGGACAAAGTAAGGACGAAAAACAGAAAATCTATCAGGAAGTGTGGGTATAAAATATAAATAGAGAAGAATGGAGAGTTGTAGTAAACCAATCTTAGGATTTAAATACTGACTATTATGACAAATCCATATTTTTCAAAAGTAAAACGCATTAAAAACTAAACAAATACATTGAGGAGAGGTGTAAAATTTTATAGTTGGCGAAGTTGCTTGCATTTATGCGAGGAGAATGAGTTTTGCGATATTCATGAAACATGTACAGCGGTTTTAACTCTGTCCTTAAGAAAAAAATTAAATTAGCTCAGCTAGTTTCTCATATTTTTTCACTATTCCAAAACCACTTGGTGAGGTATAAAAAAATACTAGCCAACATATTTATCGAATGAAATTGAAGATAAACCCATTGAAATGATGACGAGTAAAATAAAATACGAAAATGTAGCAGTGATACCAGACTCAATTCCACTACATCATTTCATGCAACTGTATTTTTATCTTAGCCCAAGCTGAGTATATGACCAATATATATATATATATATATAGACCCAAGCTGTTTGACCGAAACAATCGTGTATATAACTATTCATGCGTGTACGTACGTATGTATAATTATACTATTTAATTATAATATTTTTACGCAAAAGGCTGGTGTCCTAACACCCTCTGGAGGCCCTGCGGTGTATTCTATAGATCAGGGGTTCCCAAACTATGTTCCGTTGCACTTGAATAGGTGTTCAGCAACAATTTGAAAATATTTTATACCTGTATACTGCAATACATTTAAAGGTCTGCTACTATATACTTTAAGTAATAAATGAAAATTAATTGTAAATTTCCTGCTTTATGTAGGTGTTTTAAGCAAAATTGGTGCCGTTTAAATAATGCTCATTCCCACTACCAATGTACGGACCTTCGTACCAACCACTCGCCCGTTCCCGGGAGTTATAAGTCACTTTCGTATCCCAGTGCTGCTGTCTCTAGGCTTGTGGCCAAACTAATGATAAACATACTCGTACATATTATCTTGAATTATTATTATTAGGTAATCTACCGGTTAAGGTAGGTTTTTGGATGGACACAACTATCAAATAAATATTTTGTAACTCCAAACAAAACCCAATCCAGCAACCTAATCTACATCAGGTCCCTCTTCATCTCTGTGTACTTCTTTCCTCCCTTCATCCCGTCCAACATCCCTATCCTGTTCCTGCCCTTTCCTCGCTTGCCCATCATTCTCCCCTCTATTACCTTCTTCAACATTCCACTACCGCTCAATACGCCTTTCATCCATTTTTCTTGCCTCCATAGGATTTCTCTCAACAAACCCCTCTCCTCACCCACCATCTCCAGTACTTCCTCATTATTATCTTGAATATATTAGTAGAAATAAAGAGCCTTTTCCATCTTTGTACAGGGTGAGTCAGACTGGACTCCCCAGTTTAAAAAAATTACTCGAGAGCGCGCAGATGAATTAGCGGAATAAAAGTAGTAGCGTTAGCAGAGGAAAACTACATGATTTTCTGTAATTACCATGGACTGGTCTGATGAGTATTGAGTCTTTGTCATAGAAAAGTTCTTTAAAAACAATGATATTGTGGTGGCGACGCAGATGGCCTTTCCTAGGCGGTTTAGTTTGACACGCAATGACCGGGTTCCTGATGATAAAACTATGAATTTCGAAGTGAGGTCTTCCTAAATAAACTAACAACTCAGCACATTTACAAATATTTGTTTAAGTTTAATAAATCCATCATGGTTGGTTAAAGTGCAATGAAGTTAACTTATCATTACAAGAAAAAATATTACATTTTTAATTCAAAGGTTAAATTACATCTTTTGATTAAAAAAATTTGTATTTCATCAGTTGAATTAAATAAATTTGATTTTTTTCCCGCCTTACCTAAATGGTTGAAGTAATTAAATTTTAAAGCAGATTATGACCTTTCCAAAGCATTTTTAGGGCACCTACATTACGTAAAATCAACATTTTCCGAAAACTACTTAGGACAATTTCTAGGTTCGTAATCCATTTTCCGTGGCATCTAAATCAGCGTAACGTTAGGTTTAAACGTAAGGGGCTATGAAAATCTAATTGATTTGATTAGTGATTCTGATTCAAAAAAATACAGAGATCAGTTTGAAATGCGGGTTAAATGATTTCTGGGCGAGTTTGTCAGATGAGTACACCAATTTATTAAAACTAACTATTATTGATTTTACATCAATTTACTACAGCGCATTCATATGAAGCGTGATTTACTTATTATGCTACGATGAACTCAAAGTGCATTAACATGCTCGACGTCAAACAGATATTAGAATATAACTCGCCAATAAGATTTATAATTAAAAAATTGAACATAATAAAATTCATAATGAATATAAGGAGAGTTTACACTTTTCCACAGATTTATTATAGCGTACGACGCGTTTCAACTCACAGAGTCAGAGTCTTGTACCTGATGATGACTCTGTGAGTTGAAACGCTCGGTACGCTATAATAATCTGTGGAAAATTGCAAACTCTCCTGATATTCAAAATGAAGAACTTCCACGACCTTAAGCCTGAATCTGTTGAACTTATTTATAATGAAATTCATTTAAAGGCCTTATTTATTCATCTGTTTATATTATCTGAAAATAGTTTTCTATTTAAAAATAAATGCTAAATGAATTTAATTAATTGAATAATAAGTAGAGTTACCCGATTTAAAAATTAATCTAATTGTTCCGCCAAAATTCCCAGATTTTCAAGGTGTTCCATTGCAGAAAAAATTTAAGAAACACTGCATTAAGATGTATATGAAGAGAAGACATTATGGGTGTTTGGGTAAGGAGATATTTTTACCGTAAAATGTCGATTACTATCCTGATATGAAATAATTTCTCTACAGTTATCATGGTTTTTTTCTTTTTAAATAAGTTTAATTCTTTCTTTAAAAATTCGTAATAAAAATATATATTTTTATACATTTTTGTTTTTCTATGTATATATTATATTTATCATATTTTCATCATATTTTCTTGGGAATTATAATTGAGGTGGTTTCCCGTTGCCTTCCTCAATAGTGTTTTTAACGTGACACCATCACTTAATGGCCGCCCCACTGGGGTCAGACGCCATTGAAGCCGCCTCACTGAGGAACAGACGCTGCGTGGACTACCTTTCGTCTGGCTCCTAACCTTCGACCTATCTGGCATGGGTGACCCTTCCAGGAGTAATTATTATTACTCCCGCCAGCAAAGCTCTAGGGGTCATCGGAACACACAAGCCCTTCCACCACGACAAGGTTGTAGTCCATGGGAGGGCTAACAGTTAAAGATAAATGGGGTAAGATAATAGTTGAACCAGGAAAAATCCAAGAGAGATGGAAGGAGTATATAGAAACACTGTATTGTAAAGAACTTAGGCCGACAAGGTTAGACATAGAAAAGGAACATGGCGTAGAAGAAGATAGCTTAGGTCCAGGCATACTCGACGATGAAATAGAAAGGGCACTAAAGGAGATGAAAGCAAATAAGGCCGTGGGGGTGGACAACATTCCTGTAGAAATGTTGAAATGGTTAGGAAAAGGTGGAAAGAAGGCCATATATGGACTGATTCGTAGTATCTATGAGGAAGGAATCTGGCCGGAAGATTTTGTGAGATCGGTGTTAGTACCTATTCCAAAAAAGGCAAAGTCTACGTCATGTGAGGATTACAGAACAATAAGTTTGATATCCCACGCAGCTAAAGTTATTCTCAGGATCATTAACAAAAGGATAGAGAGTAAGGCAAATGATTACTTAGGGGATGATTAGTTTGGGTTTAGGAAAGGAAGAGGTACGCGTGATGCCATTGCAGTAATGAGATCACTAGTCGAGAGGAATATAGAATACAATCAGGACGTTTTTGCCTGTTTTGTAGATTTCGAAAAAGCGTTTGATAGAGTGAATTGGGAAAAATTAATGCGTGTATTGCAGAAAATAGGAATGGATTGGAGGGACAGGAGACTGATCCGCAACCTGTACATGTCTCAGACTGCTCAGGTGCGAGTGGGGAACGGAGAGTCCGGATGGGCAGTGTTAGGAAGAGGGGTAAGGCAGGGTTGCCCATTGTCACCGGTGCTGTTCAACGTATATGTGGAGGAAATGATTAAAGAGGCATGGGAAGAACTGGAGGTAGGAATGAAAGTCGGAGGGGAATTCGTAAAATCGGTTAGGTTTGCTGATGACCAAGCATTAGTTGCTCAGTCAGCCAAGGGGTTGCAAGCATTGCTGAGTGAATTGGAGGTTCAGTGCGATAAATATGGGATGAGAATCAATATTAATAAAACAAAGGTTATGCGATTTTCCAGAAAGAAAAAGGCTAAGCTAAATATTAAAATAGGCGGGGAAAAAGTAGAGCAGGTAGAACAGTTTACATATCTCGGAAGTGTTTTGGACCAATACGGTCAAAGTAGTAGGGACGTAAGGAGAAGAATTGCGCTAGGCAAGGAGGCTTTCTCAAGGAGGAGGGAGTTGATGACGGGGACGTTGAGTAGAGATGTTAAGACAAGACTCGTAAAAACTCTGATATGGAGCGTAGCTATGTATGGTGCGGAAACGTGGTCACTGAAGCAGGAGGATAGACGTAGATTGGAGGATTTTGAAATGTGGGTGTGGAGAAGGATGGAGAAGGTGAAATGGACCGAAAGGAAAACAAATGAGGAAGTACTGGAGATGGTGGGTGAGGAGAGGGGTTTGTTGAGAGAAATCCTATGGAGGCAAGAAAAATGGATGAAAGGCGTATTGAGCGGTAGTGGAATGTTGAAGAAGGTAATAGAGGGGAGAATGTTGGGCAAGCGAGGAAAGGGTAGGAACAGGATAGGGATGTTGGATGGGATGAAGGGAGGAAAGAAGTACACAGAGATGAAGAGGGACCTGATGTAGTTTAGGTTGCTGGATTGGGTTTTGTTTGGAGTTACAAAATATTTATTTGATAGTTGTGTCCATCCAAAAACCTACCTTAACCGGTAGATTACCTAATAATAATAATAATTATATTTATATTGTAGTCAGTTATTTACTCGTACCCTTTTATATCATTACTAAGTTTCCCGGTTTCACATTCAATTTTTACATGATCCTTACCTTGCATAGTTATTGTTTTTAATCAGCTCTTTTTTAACATTTGCTGCAACCTAATTAAAATTATAAATTGGTTTGAAAGCGTCTAAAGTTTAACCGCAATACACCGTTGGATTTTCAACCTATTCTGAGTAAACAGCGCTTTCATAGGGGAAGCGTATTAGTTGCATCTCGATACCCGTTCCCTCCAAAATGGGACATGTGTCCTCGGAGCAGAATTTAATCCCGGGGAAGATTCATCTTGTGGAGCCGCATCGAATTGTTAAAGGAGAACCTTGCAAGAAGTTGCAACGTCATGTTTGTCAAGTTTTCTCCCCTCCCCCCAATCTCTTAGTCTCTCATGAGAAAGTTCGGGGAACTTTGACTTTTATTAGATCCCCGGGGGAGATAAATATGCTTTCGCCGAGTGTGTCTAATTGGATATCCATTTGAGGCCTACCCAACACGTTGAGAGTGTAAGAGGGGGAATAATCCGAGCTAAGGATACCTGCGGACACTAAATGCTCGTTATTAACGGAAGTACGCGTTGACGAGTGCCAATATGCGATAACGAGCCGTCAGACTTTGCACTTGTCTGTAACAAAAGGGTAGTTCAGGCTAATACGGAAGTCACGTTCGAGAAGTGGATTTTCGGAACGGGAATCGAACTCAAAACTTTCGTAACCTGTAGAAGAATGGAATAACAGTTTAACTTTACGTGAATCGAAGATATAAAATAACACCAATATAGGTGTCTAACACGTGTATACAGTGCGTGGTTTTCATCGCTTCAGTAAGGTTTCACCTTGTTTATGTAATATTATTCTTGATCGATTATTTCAAAGCCTTAAGAACTCAACCCCATGGAATGTTACCCCATGAAATGCACAAATGATTGATGATGCATATTATCCAGGCAAGGGGATATGATTAAGGAATTGTAAAAGGATTAGAGAAGATCTGCTAGATGGGTTCTACGTGAAGAGAGTAAGCGTGATGGGTATGTTGGAGGAATTAGGTTGGTAGCCCCTTGACTCACGAATAGAGGGCAGACAAGATAAACACCTTTAGCAAGGTATAGGACACCCAAATTTGCTTGCCGCAAAGAGAGAATTATCATGAAACCCAAATGTATTGATAGATGTGGTCATCGGGAAAAAATAAAGAAAGAAAGACGCTGTAGCAGACGGATTTAAGTATTCGTTCAATGCTCGCATGAAATCATCATAACAAAGTGAAACACAAGCATCCAAATATTATGGTTAAAAAAAGAAACAAAATTTAGCAATTATTCGAGGAACCAATAATTGAATTATGCATAATTAATAACAATAATTTTACATAATATGTGTACGTGTAATTGTGTATGCGAGTATGCGCAGATGTATCCATAAATAATGCTTGTGTATGCATGACTGTAGCCCTAACACTTTGTTTTAAGTCTGCGGCGGTTTTTTGGGGGTATTTTGTAGATTTGTATATGCTTCATAGCATCTTTTATTTTATTCACTCCCATGTACCAATCACAACTTTGAGAAATTCTCATGATACCTCACAACCAACTGATATGGTGAGTGCCACAGGGTGTGTTAACATCAGACATGCGCAGTACGAGAAAACCGTGGGATCATAAGGGATCATGCCCTGAACATGACAGACCGGAACAAAAAAGTACTAAAAATTTCTATCACATTGTGCATGAAAAATTAATTTTGTCTAATTTGTGAAAAAATGACTATCACCATCAGTAGAGAGAGCATGCAAACAAAGAAACATACTCAATTATTCATAACATAATAAGGAATTGCGAGACAAAAATTAACTTCGGTAAAAAACAAAATTGAAGAAAAAATTCCAAAACTTTTAACGAGAGACAACGGTCTTTAGCATAACATTTAGCATTCCCTCTTCATCATCGATCAGACATTATCCCACCAGTGAAATATTAAATACTTAGCAGATATGACTTCCGGGTAATGTGAGAATTTACTCATATTTCATGATGTTGGAAATGCCTTAACACGGTTTGGTTAAATCAATGAAAATCAGATTGGTAGAGAGTGCACACGAGTATTACGCTCCTATCATATTAGAAAGATAAGTAAAACTATAGATTATGAAAAATAGTTTTAAAAAATTAACGTGAAGAAATGGAGCGACCTTTAGTTTACTGTAGTGTTTTTACCGCTTATTTTGAAGTTAACACTCGTTCAGATACCTCGTAGATTCATTCCACTTTACTCCAACTACCATTATTCATTATTATAAACGGTATCGGTGGGGTATTTTCTCAATATTCCTTGAGTAATTGTGCTCCATTTTCTTATTAGTTTAAAAATCCCGAGGCAAGTAAATCTTTTGATCGATTTCGGGTTTCTATTAAAAAAACACAATTTTCTGTAGACAATTTTGGGGTATTTTTTGTGGCAACCTTTATTAATTATTTTCTTCTGTAATTGCACTCACTCATATTAGAAACAAAATTATTAAAAACTAAAAAATATTGTTTAGCTTTTGCTAGAACTTTCTTTCTGCTTAAATCTCAGGAGGCCCCGTAAAATCAAAGGCCAAAACACAGACAAAAATCGGCTCCAGCTTAGCGCCACAGTATCCATGGGCGTACGTTTCATCGACCAAAAACGTATTAATTACAAAGTCACCCTTGTGTGACCCCTATGGGGTACACTCAAGGTCCTTCATTTCAGAGGCTTTTGCGCCAGCCCTTCCCTTGGTATTGACGAATTTTGGTCACCATTTCACACATAAGTTACAACAAATCTAATTAAAGCAGTTTGTAATACTGGAGCCATTATATTTCAAGGTAATAGTGAGAAGTTATCATCTCCGCCCTAAACACTTCCAAGGACGATACCTTATTGGACGAAGTTTGTCAAAATAGTAGGGTGATTGGAGAAATAATTTGTCAGGCAAATCTTAGAAAGAGAAGAGAATTTTGAGTTAGGATGTAAAGAAATCATAGCGAAAACTTTGGCTTGGAATGTTATATTTGTAAGGCACCAAAACTTGGTGGTTGAGACAAAGATATAAATAAGCATGGACTGGAGGCTATTGAGATGCGGGAATGGAGAAAAATGGAAAGCTTACAATAGCCGAAAAAAACGAAGTACTGAAAATGGTATAGGTTGGCATATGACTCAAGGGATAAATGGAAAATGGGTTCAAAAGTTGCGTGCTTTGCGCATTGAGAGAGAGGACGCCTCGATAGCTTAACTGGCTAAAGCACTCGGCCGATCATCGAGAAATCCGGGTTCGAATCCCGGCCTAGGCGAATGATTTTTACACTCTGAAATTGTTGCATTACAATGCACACTTAGCGGATGACTCAGTTGAAAGTTACTGTTCCGCATGTCCCACTGTTTCTAGGAGGGTCATGTGTTTACGACTGTACTAGTACGAGGGAATCAGGCAGATGAGATGTATTGATAGATAGATCAAAGCCTTTATTATGTTACGAGATTGAGACTATGGGGTCTCTTCTGCCACCTAACCCCTAATGAGGTGGATAAGGATAAGAATAAGAATGAAGGGAGGTAAAAAGTGTGCGGAATAGAAGAAGGGTTTTGTTGTACGCGAAATGTTGAATGTCAGGTTGTCCTGTTAGGTGAGACCTAGAAATGTGGCAGTGGTTGATCAGTGTTGCCATTCTAACTTTACCTGAATCAGCAGACCAACATTAATAATATTAATTTTTAGATATAATTATACTCGCTTGGTAAATTACCAGATTTGTCTACTGTCGATATGAAAGGTTTGGTTAGACCTTGAATTGATAGAATTTCAACCATCGCGTCACGATGTCCAAGAACATAGTGTGAGACGTTCGACCATTCCTTAACCTTGCACTCAAATAAACGACAGCCCAGGAATGAGTCTTAACTTCAGAGTTTATTACTTATCCATTTTTTTCCATTATATATTTGTATTTCGAAAATATCAAACAGCGTTGTCCTGAGGTTGGACCAGTGGTTTCTCCCGAACAAAACCTACGTTCCGACGAAAAATACGAGTAGATACCTCGTGAGTGTCAGTTTCACTCGTATTTAATAGCACCACTTCACCCTTTTCCGAGAACTACCCCGCATCGTTGGGCTTCGCTCGATTTATGAAGACGTCTTGCGGCGGAAGTACTCAATGCGAGTTTTCCTCGTGACGCAATCGTTCGGGAGAACTGGTTTGGAAATGATTTCATCAGCAACGTTACCCTCTCCCTTATAACATCCCGAAGGATGATGGAATCATTTAAATAAGCTCAGCTCTTAAATTCGAGCGCACATTACGAGTGATGATATGACAAGAGCCCTCTGTATGATTTTTTTCAATTCTCGATGTGAACTTAATGATATCATCTTCGGAATAACCCAACACAAAAAAAAACTGTTGGAACAAGTCTGCTTGTTTTGAAAGACCGTTTCCATTTACATAGTCCGTAATTAAAACTACATTCATCACGCCGCAAGTTGGCTATGACGTCGGAAATATGTCGGTAAGTCGCAAATATATTTACACAGTGAAAGTCTGATGTTGATATTACATTCCCTTTCGGTAATTAAAATTTATAGGAGTAAGCTCCGAGCTATATTTACCTGTTCGTTATAACTCTATATAAAGTCAAGGATGTTTCAAGGGTAATTTTTAACTTCAAATTCTCACGCGTAGAACAACAATGCAGGGATAAACCCTTATTCGTTGCTCGATCGTAAAATTAATTCCAAAAATTAATTTAGCATCTAAATTAGTCCAAAATTCCCAAGAGTAAAATTTTGGCAAGGTTAAAGGAGAAACTATAATATTGTTATTAAAATTCTCAACAAAAACAAGAGTATCAGAAGTTATTGCGGTTGAATATGGAGGAGATGGAGTAGTTCTCTATTGATGTTTTCATCGATATTTTTTATTTAAAGGTCGAATTATACACGAGTGTATACGATGCACTAAATTCAAAATATTTAAACTCCCCCACGTACAGTATAGTATAGTACCACTCTAATACCCACTATATTAGTAAATTACCACTCCATGTGTCTCATTTGATGGGATACTGTTCGATTTAAATCAATTTTATTCAGTAATGTTCCATACGACAATTTAACTAAACCAAAGAAGGGCCGATTCTGGTCCAACTATGCATATCAAATCTTCATTTTAAATACTTCATCTGCATTTTGATTTTAGCCCATTTAACTGCTTTCAATGCTCTCCCACCTTCATTGACCCCTTCACAACTACGTTTGTTCTTTTCAGAGTTATAACTTAAAAACAGACTTTTTGGTTTCATTTGGGAGTAAAAAAGTGCCTATAAGGACACTAATTTAAGTTCCACCATATTTACGAATCATACTATTCATACCTGCATACTGTATAATACGTGATTGATTAAGAATGTCTATTTGTGATAAGATCATCTAGCACTTTTGAAAATATCAGACGGAGAATCAGGATGGGCAGCAATAGGTAGGGTTAAAAGACAATATCATTACCAGCGCTTCTTAAGCTATTCGTGGAGGAAATGGTGATAGGCATGGAGCTGGTTGAGAGGCGGAACGAACATAGGAGGAAAACGTATGAAGGAAGACTTGTGGATGATGA
Source organism: Hetaerina titia (assembly GCA_037158775.1). Lineage (NCBI taxonomy): Eukaryota > Metazoa > Arthropoda > Insecta > Odonata > Calopterygidae > Hetaerina > Hetaerina titia. Next base: position 65,786,646 of record CM073776.1, on the reverse strand, counting down.
GGCAATAATGCAAGATAATTCAAACATTGCTAAAGCAGCGCGTTAAGTAACCATACTTATGGGATGAGAATCTACCATGAGAAAACTAAAGTAAGGTATTGAGTTAAAACATTATTCATTTTAAACTAAAAAATGATATATGATGGTATTTAATATTGTGCTAGATTTAACTCAAAGTATTGCAGTGCCCAGCCTCAAGATCCATAAAAATCCTATCTTGACCGGAAGGACACCGTTAGTTAATAAAGTGCCATGAACTATACACGCAAAAGGTTTGTATCAGGAAAACATTCGGAAAAATGGCTTTATCTCAGATTTGGCTGAAATCCTACAAACTTCTTAAAAGTAAGTCCCGTAGGCATCGACATACTTTTTCCAGCGGTTTTTTCCACCCCTTAATGGCTCCTCCTTCTAGAGCCCACCTAAAGTAGGTGGATTCCAGAAGGTCCTTAAGGACGATCGTGTAAGCTTCTTTGACGGCACTTAGAGTCACATGGTGGTGTCGTTTGAGGGAGAATTTCACTTTTGGGATAATGAAATAGTCTGTTGGTGCCAAGTCGGACTATTAGGGGGTTGGAAAATCGTCGCAATGCCATTGCAGAAGGTCACAATACTTGACTTATTTTGGTCGTACATCAAGACCTTCGAGACGAGTTTAGGGCAGATCTTTCGCATCGCCAAATTTTCAGTGATATTGGTGTGCACTGTTATCTTATCAATTTTAATACCATCTGTGTTCATGCGAACACTTGACTGACGGTCTGAGTTCAGCACTTCACGTACACATAGCACTTTTTCATCGGTTCTTGAAGTCGACGACCATCCAGCCCGGGGCTGGTTCTCCACACTCTCTTGGTCATCTTTGAAGAGCTTATGCCACTTCAAAACTGCAGTTTGTGACATGCTCTCATTCTTGAACACTTGGAAAATCATGCCCTAAATCCGTGTCCGATTTTCCCAGTTTAAGGCAAAATTCGACAGCGCACCGCTGTTCAATTGTTCCCTGTATTTTAAACTTACACCGAGCCACTCATCAGGGGTCCACTAAAAACACGGTATAGCCTCAACTAACGCTCGCAGGCGATTGGCGCTTGTTGAAGGTCAGACACTCCACCACTGAGCTAATGCGGTGCGAGCGCAATGCCACGTACAATCACGAAAGGAAAATTGTTTCCGATGCTTTTTATACCTATTTGGTGTAGTGTATATTTCATTAAAGATAATCATATCCTGTAGGCCACTAAAAGGATATGTTTCAGAGAAATCATCCAATTAAATATAATCCTTGATGAATCTGAAAAACTAGTAAAAAAATCGGCCCAAGAAAAAAGGATTTTCTTGACTAAAATCGTGCAAATGCCTAACGTTGACTTGGTCAGAAATTGTGTGAGTGATGAGCGAATATTTAATTTCAGGGAAGCGGAAACCTGTTTACGTTTTTGGGATGGTCCAATCTGTCGATATAAGATCGGGTTCAAATCAATGCTTTGGTGTCAGAAATAAGTGTTTTCTTTGAATTATTCGTTTCCAATTCTAACTACCTGTCTGGAGGTTTCCTACTCCTAATTTCATCAATGAAACCGTCACATTTTTGTCAAACATACCGGGATTTGTTTGAATTGTATACAATTTCCGTGATTTAAATCCAACTCCAATTGGTCTGAAAGACTTGTCTCATATTCCGATTGGATAGTTTCTAATGAGTAGTACAATATCTCAATTATTTTTTCACCAATATTTTCCTATAATCATTACTATGTAGTTAAATTTCTTCAAGACGGATTTAAAGTACATTGTTCTGTCTTTTCTTAATAGGAAGTTTGAAGTTAGAATGTCCGGGATGACAGGTCATGCAGATACTCAATACTGTTCATAATTTTTCAATCCTCTCTACTTTACTTACGAGTGTAGTATCCCCCAGGAATTTTATTACAAATTTTTTAGTTCAAATTTTTCACGATTTAATCCTAATCCCTATTCCGTACCCCAATGAAGGTTTATCTCTATATATTTAAATATAAAAGGTAACTTCCTCGGTTTTATGGAAGAGAGCGATTCCAGACCAAGCATTTAGTATCAAAATAAAATATTGGATAAACAATAGAGTTCAAGATTCTCCAGAACAGCCAGAATCCTTGGTACATCCATAGAATCGATACTTGAAATTTCGACCCGCACTACTCCCTGCGAACATCAATTCACCTTAAACTCACCTCAATTCACCTTAAACTCACCTCCTTCCGCATAGGAACATGTCGTCAACGGTGACACACATAAACACCAACAACCCCCTATAAGGACACCTCGCGGAACAGGTGAATATCAACCCCGTCCGGGGGACAAAGGGACCGTTAAGGGGATTGCGTCGTTTCGGCGACTCTCCATGCGTTCATACCCTCTGTCAGCTTCCCCACGCGCGTCCCTGACCGTGAGTGTCCCTTGGAGGGTTGGCCGGTTGGTTTGATGGGGTAGGTTGTAGGGCGAGCCGTCAACAGGTGGATGAAAATGTTGTGGGCGGTGGGAGGAGGGGTGAATTGTGGTACGAGGAGGGCTAGCAGGAATGGGGGGCGAAGGATTGCATTCAGTGTGGCACACTTTTTAACGTGGCCTTGAGGGACTTGATCCGTCAATCGTGAGGGGAGGCAAACTCTGCAATGGTAGCGGGAAATAAAGTGCTACGGAGGTGAATTGTAAGGTCGCAAGAACACACATCGAAAGATATTGTACGTCAGTTCTAAAGAAATTAGGTTTCATTAAACGGATAGTAGGAAATCGTAACAAAAATTTAAGAAAAAGGTGTTGCTTTGCTTTAGCTAGCACACATATTGGACACGCGATAAGTATTTGGGATTCAGGGAAAAAAAATATTGAAAAATTGGATATTTCAAACAAATATTCGCCATACTTGTTAAAAACAATACGAAAAGAGAATAAGCATGAAGATTGTGTTGAATGAATTAGTTTGGGAACCTCTTGATCCACGAAGAGAGCAGATAAGCCAAATTTTTATAAAGGTACAGTACAATATAGTATCCTAATTATTTTCAAACGTTCAAATATTTCGAATGCGTCTATATAAAATTGAAAAACAAAACGATATCTCATTAACTTTACTGATGAAATATTAATGTTTTTCCCCATAATAGTTCAGTTCCCTTATGGTGTTTCAAGTCTTCCCTTTTCAGTCTAAGTAAAAATACATATCTATTACACAGAGATAAAGCAAGCAAGAATATATTAAAATGTAGTATTCTTACGAAAGCGAGAGAAAAGCCGAGACGTAGACTGGCGACTGAGAGAACGCATGACTGGCTATGCGTAGTGGAACAGGGAAGAAGCCCGAGCAGAGGAGAGAAAGGAAAGCTTCCAGAGAGTTTGAACGGGGTGCGTGACCTCCACAAGGATAAAGCCAAGGGATTCCGGGAAAGGAACGACGAGATGGGCCCTTTTATCCACGCCTAATGCGCTTCCTATTCACTCCATGGAAGGGACTACACTGAGTGAAGAGGTTTTGACTTGCCTCTCAAACAGGAGCGGAATATTGAACCGGAATGTCGCTAGGAAACAATGGACCTTGATGTGGAACATCACTCAGAAAGACTAGGGTTTCTAGAAACCAAGAATGAAAATTGAAAGGCGGAGAGAAGCGTGCATCTAATGCTCCCCATTTAGGTACTAAAGCCATAGGTCGTTCGGAATGTCAAGTATGATTGTCATTCGCAAGTATCCATGATTTCTCAACCTACCCAGAGTTTCTCGCAAGCAACGTGAGGCTTAACGAAACTCAGTTACCACGATAGCACCCTTAAAAGAAATCGCATGCAAAAAGGGGCATCCCAAGAGTAATGGCTTGCTGCTCTTATGTACACCCGAATCGTTCACGCGAGCGTTACTCCAGGAATTAAACGTTAAATGAAAATGATTCCTAACGGGGTTTTCGTGGAGGCGTAGAGTAACGAGACATTTTCCCGAAAAGCACAAAACAATTGTAAATCGAGTATTTAAATCAGACCTGACGACATCCATAAAAACATAAACATTTTTTTCAATGCAAAAAAGCAAAACTTTAAAGATAAAGTTAAAATTGTGGCTTTGAAATAAAAATTCAAGATGTCATTTGTTACTACATATTCAAACAATAATAATTCGAAACCGAGAAAGCGTAATGAGTATGTTGGAAAAATAAAGATGAGAGACTCCATAGTCAAGAAAAAAAATAGGTAAGACTGAAATTATTGGAGGCGTAAGGCGCGACCAAGTTTGCTTGTAACAATAAGGGAATTGTCAGGTCATTAAATTATATGGGTATATTCAAGTACTCGTTCTTCTCTCGCGCGATACGCAATCATAACAAAATCAGACGTAACCCCTATTTTCTAAAACCAGAAAAGCAAAATTGACAATTTTAGCCGAACATATCTATTATTGCATACTGTGGATGCACATGCATATTAATTGTCAATGTTTTTATGTATACCTGTACGTCAAAAAATATGTTTAGACTTATTATTATTATTATTAGGTAATCTACCGGTTAAGGTAGGTTTTTGGATGGACACAACTATCAAATAAACATTTTGTGACTCCCCACCTAGCAAACTAATCTATATCAGGTCCCTCTTCATCTCGGTGTACTTCTTTCCTCTCGTTTCTTCATCCCGTCCAACATCCCTATCCTGTTCCTACCCTTACCTCGCTTGCCCAACATTCTCCCCTCTATTACCCTCTTCAACATTCCACTACCGCTCAATACGCCTTTCATCCATTTTTCCTGCCTCCATAGGATTTCTCTCAACAAACCCCTCTCCTCCCCCACCATTTCTAGTACTTCCTCATTTGTTTTCCTTTCGGTCCATTTCACCTTCTCCATTCTTCTCCACACCCACATTTCAAAAGCCTCCAATCTACGTCTATCCTCCTACTTCAGCGACCACGTTTCCGCGCCGTACATAACTACGCTCCATATCAGAGTTTTTACGAGTCTTGTCTTAACATCCCTACTCAACGTCCCCGTCATCAACTCCCTCCTCCTTGAGAAGGCCTCCTTGCCTAGCGCAATTCTTCTCCTTACGTCCCTACCACTTTGACCGTGTTGGTCCAAAACACTTCCGAGATATGTAAACTGTTCTACCTGCTCTATTTTTTCCCCGCTTATTTTAATATTTAGCTTAGCCTTTTTCTTTCTGGAAAATCGCATAACCTTTGTTTTATGAATATTGATTCTCATCCCATATTTATCGCACTGAACCTCCAATTCACTCAACAATGCTTGCAACCCCTTGGCTGACTGAGACATTATTGCATATTTATACACAAAAAACTGTGGCCATACCACACTCCCCGTCATACCCTCTTCCGGCAGATTTCCGGGTATTATAGTGAGAGTAGGTATTAGGAGAGGCGACCGACAGCTGAGATCATCTACGCCGTTAGGGATGGATGGGGAAGGAGAAAGTGTTAAGAGAAACATCCGGCGTCTGCATTAGCCTACTCTTAGCGAAAGGTGTCAAGGGGTCCACAGCTTAACGTCGCATCCCACGGACAGCACACTCATTTAAAGTGCTCTCCACAAAACACTTCAAGTAGGGATCAGGATAACACTAAAAAATAATTCGCCTCAAGAATTCGAATCCGGACCCTTGGGGTACATACATACCAAGTAAATTAGCCATAGCACCATCCCGACGGAGTATTGTAGATTTTAAGTTTATGGGTTTTGTAACCCGAACCGGTCGATAAAGAGATTCATCTCTAGACAATTTGAGATCACAACGCTAGAATTACGATGAATTGACCTTTCCAAATATCATTAATCACCTGCTATCCTAATGGCCTTAGAAATCCTATCAAGCCCTACACGGCGGTTTTCACCGCTTGATGAACGAGGTGTGTTCAAAAATTAACGGGAATTTTCTCATTCCGCGGGCTTAGAGAGTCCGATTGTCAAACTTTTTTTATTATGTTTGCATACATGCCCCTGTAGTATGATAAAACTTTCAGCTGTTTTCATTGTGGACTTTGTCTGTGACAGTCACTAAGGTTAGACGTGTTTTATGAGCTCGGCGATTTTCGTTTGTTAAAAGAAATGGATCAAAGAATTTGTATCAAATTTTGCGTAAAAAATGAAATAAAGTGTAACAAAGTGTGTTAAATTTTAACAAAGGCCTATGGTGAGTCTGCTACGAGTAAATCAAGAGTTTACGAGTGGTATAAGCGTTTTCAAGAAGGCCGTGAAGACCTTGAAAATGACGAACGCCCTGGACGCCCCAGCACATCAACATTCGATGAAAACGTGGAAAAAGTGAAAGAAATGTTTATGAACGATCGCCGAATCACAATTAGAGAGGTTGCTAAAGATGTTAGCATATCGATTGGATCATGTTATGACAACTTTCTCCAATTTTTTGGGTATGAAACGCGTGGCAGCAAAATTCGTTCCAAAATGGCTTTTGCACCACGATAATGCACCAGCTCACACTTCATTGCTTGTTCGTGAATTTTTGGTCAAAAACAATGCTCTAACGATGCCCTAGCCTCCAAATTTGTCAGATATGGCTCCGCGTGACTTTTTCCTATTTCCAAAAATTAAGAGAACCTTGAAGGACCGTCGTTTTACAGCCGTAGATGGCATTAAAAGGACTCTACAAGCGCATCGCTGAAAGAACTAAAGGCTATCTCAAAGATCGAGTTTGAGAAGTGTTTTGGGGATTGAAAGAAGCGCTGGCACAAGTGGATAATCTCCAATGGGGACTACTTTGAAAGGGACAATATCAATATATAAGAATAAATAAATATTATTGTCCGAAAAATTAAAATTCCCGTTAATTTTTCAACACTCCTCGTATGTGTGAAAAGCACCTTATTTCCCTCTCGCCCCACGTCGTCCATCTCAGAAAAACCCATGCCTACCTCCAAGTATATACCAAATAATCTCCGTCGTCTCTAGTGATCTAAGCCAAACGCATGATCGGTCACTTGCAAGTCTCAAAGCTAAGTGTACAATGCACCACTATCACTCATCAAAACGATCTATGGGACTTGTTCTAACATGAACACGAAGATAAAGACGCTGAGTAAACATTTGTGTCAGTTTGAATAAATATAATGAGAAAAGAAGGGCAAAGAGTGTGAAGAAGTTGAAGGTCTGCGCCAAAAATAAGTGGAATGATTTTTTCCTGCAACGTGGACGGATGGAGTGCGACAATTTGTGACGGACAAGGTGGTGAGAGGTAAGCAACATGATCCGTGCCCGTTGTTGCAAGCCGTAGCAGTGTGCGGATCGCTTGCTAGACTGGATCCATAATCGAGGGTGTGTCACGATTTCATGTTCCATGGAGCAACGATACGTGATAAAGGTTTGTGTTAAGCTCTAAAATTCGGGTTTTTTGACGTGTATACTTGTAGAAAATTTCCCAAGGAATGATTTTCCCTTGGGACAAGATATTTCGAGAGGATTTAGAGGAGGTTGAGGACTAGGAATGTCCTGGACGTCCGTCAACGACACAGTGCGATGAAAATGTGCCAAAGGTGGCACACATACTTAACTCTGATCGACGCTTGAGCGTCAGAACGTAAGCAGAGGAGTGCAATATTTCAGCACAGTGTGCCGCATTCTTAACGAAGATTTAGCTATGGGAAAGGTGTGTTCCAAGATGGTCCCCAAGGTGCTTTTGGAATATCAGAACACTGCTCGTAAGACAATCTCGCATAATCCCTTGGATCTCATCCCAGTCACCCTACAGCCCCACTGTGGCGCCGCCGGACTTCTTTCTCTTCCTTAAGAATTAAAAGGAACTTATAAGACAATCATTTTGGAACGCTATACAAGTATATCGTCAGAGGGGCCGTGTCTTAACGAAGTTCCCGTTGACGCCTTCCAGGAAGCGTACTACGCGTAGCAGAGGCGCTGGTATCGGTGTGTCGATTCACCAAGGTACGGGAAGAATTGGAAGAATTTCAGCAATTAGTACTTTGATCTGAAGTAGATTTTTTCCCAGAACTTATTCTACTTATTTTTGGGACAGACCCTGATGGTCATCTGAGCAGTTAGGGGAAGGCTTGGGGGTTTATTTTTCTGTATATATCAAAAGAAAACTCATAATCATATTTGTATATTCTTCCAACAAAAAGAGATTATGCAAAATATTTGGGGGTGTTAAAATAATTGTCCTCGCTATTTACGCCAATTTTTTGGTTTAGCCCCATAGAAATGTATTCTAACGTTTCCGATGACTTTGAAAACATCACGAGAATCATATTAGTTTTCAAATACGTGAAGTAAGAACACATTAGGATAAATGTTCAAGGGTAAAATTAAACGCCTTCGTTTGCCAAGTGATTAATCTCCTATGATAGAAATCCTGTCTGAAACGCAGCAGCCTTCAAGAATCCCGCGATCGCTTGCTAATTTTTTCAATGTCCAAGCGGATACTAACCTTTGAGATCTGCCAAGTTTTGCGGGTTAGGTGATCCCGGGAACCAGCTTCAATCTCGCTAAACCGGAATTGGGTGTGCATTATCATGTTTTTTGGCTTGTTTCTCGTGTAGTTGCATTCTATTTTACGGGTGGTATCCAAGCATTCCCCGCCACATACCCTTGCGAAGCTTTCAGGGGTATTGGGCAGATGTAGAGGCAGTCCTCCAATAAACTTAGTTAATCCCGGTCAAAGCGAGAGATCAGTATCCGCTACGGGCATGGATTTCAATCAAGATAAAATAAGAGAGATACCACCATTGATAGATTAAAGCATTCGTCCTCTGTCGCACGATATATGATTAAAACGAACCTAGACGTAATCACTCCTCATTTCTATATTCAATAAGCAAAATATCAAACTTTACTCGAAAGCACGTATTACTATCCCCAAACCTATTTATTTCAGTCACTTATGTAGATAGTCTTGAGTACAGGTAAATGTACATGTATATGAATGGAGGTAGAAAGTGTGCCTCATGTTATATTGTGTTAGGTGAGGCTTAGATGACTAAATTCGTCTGTATGCATTACCATACGGATTGCATCTTAATTATGCGACTTTTAAGAAGTTAAATGACAAATTAGACGTTTAATAACAAATATTATGTCATAGTTAAGTAGATGTATATAATATAATATTTAATCAGCATAAGTGTGGTACACGCAATGCGAGGATATGGAAAGTTTACAGAAGAAGGGTGAAATTGGCGCTCTATACAGCAAGGTTAAGTTATTATCGGGAAGTAAGAAGGCAAGATCTGTGCTAACAGTTAAAGATAAATGGGGTAAGATAATAGTTGAACCAGGAAAAATCCAAGAGAGATGGAAGGAATATATAGAAACACTGTATGGTAAAGAACTTAGGCCGACAAGGTTAGAAATAGAAAAGGAACATGACGTAGAAGAAGATAGCTTAGGTCCAGGCATACTCAACGATGAAATAGAAAGGGCACTAAAGGAGATGAAAGCAAATAAGGCTGTGGGGGTGGACAATATTCCTGTAGAAATGTTGAAATGGTTAGGGAAAGGTGGGAAGAAGGCCATGTATGGACTGATTCGTAGTATCTATGAGGAAGGAATCTGGCCGGAAGATTTTGTGAGATCGGTGTTAGTTCCTATTCCAAAAAAGGCAAAGGCTTCGTCATGTGAGGATTACAGAACAATAAGTTTGATATCCCACGCAGCTAAAGTTATTCTCAGGATCATCAACAAAAGGATAGAGAGTAAGGCAAATGATTACTTAGGGGATAATCAGTTTGGGTTTAGGAAAGGAAGAGGTACGCGTGATGCCATTGCAGTAATGAGATCACTAATCAAGAGGGATATAGAATACAACCAGGACGTTTTTGCCTGTTTTGTAGATTTCGAAAAAGCGTTTGATAGAGTGAATTGGGAAAAATTAATGCGTGTATTGCAGAAAATAGGAATGGATTGGAGGGACAGGAGACTGATCCGCAACCTGTACATGTCTCAGACTGCTCAGGTGAGAGTGGGGAACGGAGAGTCCGGATGGGCAGTGTTAGGAAGAGGTGTAAGGCAGGGTTGCCCATTGTCACCGGTACTGTTCAACGTATATGTAGAGGAAATGATTAAAGAGGCATGGGAAGAACTGGAGGTAGGAATGAAAGTCGGAGGGGAATTCGTAAAATCGGTTAGGTTTGCTGATGACCAAGCATTAGTTGCTCAGTCAGCCAAGGGGTTGCAAGCATTGCTGAGTGAATTGGAGGTTCAGTGCGATAAATATGGGATGAGAATCAATATTAATAAAACAAAGGTTATGCGATTTTCCAGAAAGAAAAAGGCTAAGCTAAATATTAAAATAGGCGGGGAAAAAGTAGAGAAGGTAGAACAGTTTACATATCTCGGAAGTGTTTTGGACCAATACAGTAAAAGTGGTAGGGACGTAAGGAGAAGAATTGCGCTAGGCAAGGAGGCTTTCTCAAGGAGGAGGGAGTTGATGACGGGGACGTTGAGTAGGGATGTTAAGACAAGACTCGCAAAAACTCTGATATGGAGCGTAGCTATGTACGGCGCGGAAACGTGGTCACTGAAGCAGGAGGATAGACGTAGATTGGAGGCTTTTGAAATGTGGGTGTAGAGAAGAATGGAGAAGGTGAAATGGACCGAAAGGAAAACAAATGAGGAAGTACTGGAGATGGTGGGTGAGGAGAGGGGTTTGTTGAGAGAAATCGTATGGAGGCAGGAAAAATGGATGAAAGGCGTATTGAGCGGTAGTGGAATGTTGAAGAAGGTAATAGAGGGGAGAATGTTGGGCAAGCGAGGTAAGGGCAGGAACAGGATGGGGATGTTGGATGGGATGAAGGGAGGAAAGAAGTACACCGAGATGAAGAGGGACCTGATATAGATTAGTTTGATAGGTGGGGAGTCACAAAATATTTATTTGATAGTTGTGTCCATCCAAAAACCTACCTTAAACGGTAGATTACCTAATAATAAGTGTGGTACTCCTCCTACTTAAAAAAAGGATCATTTGGTCACCGATTTATTGTTTGTATATCTTCCCTTAATCCTGGTACCATCCTTTTCCTTCACGGAAAGACCTAACTACCCTCCCCCCCACTGTGAACCCAACTAATCGCCTTTCCTGACGCTTAATACCTCTCCTCCTTCTCATCAACACCGATCTCAACCCCTCCTCTTCCCCCATCTCCTTCGCCCCCCTTTCCCCTTTTCTCTCACCCACCCTTCCCCCACAAGAATGGTATATACGTCTAAGTGCACCATAACTTGACTAATTTGTATCTGATGATGACGCCTAAGCGATGAAATTAGTTGTACCAAAATAAAAAAGTGGGAAAATACATTACGTTCTTCATTTAATTTAGTACTCCTCATTTGGAAACGCCATTTAACACACACTATATCCTAATGGCACTCTATAGACCACCGCTAGCGTGTTTAGCTGAAGTTGATTCAACTCAAGGCATTCAAAATCAAAAGTTAAGTTTGCCTTAATTTTTAGGAAATATTAATGTTTTTTAATAAATCAAATAATGTAGATAATGATAACTGTTTGTACATTCGCTACGGCATCTAGAGTTAAATACATTGCGTCTCTGGGCCTGTGAGGAGAGCAGTTGGTAACAAAAATGAGGGTAAACCAAGGTTAGATGAAATAATAACAGTATATTAGGTTGCTTGTGGGTCGCGGTAGTCCATGGGATAGAGCGTTGGACTACTGACCGGAGGGTCCAGGGTTCGATTCCCGGGCACCTGCAGCCCCAACCAAGCTATGTGATTTTTCGGGTACCAGATCTTCCTGGGAAACCACAACCGGCACAGGGAAAGGAACTGGCCCCCCTGCCCTGATATGTGAATATTTACACGCCGTCGGTCTTAGTACTGGGTGAACTCTACTGTCACCTACCCAACCGACCTTCCAGGTTGAATACTGTGTTTATAGTTTATTAGGCTGCTTGGAATGCAAAAATAAAACTATTCCCCACTCTATATTACGATTTACAACTATGTTAAACACTTATCATCTTCCGAAAATGAAAATCTGCCGGTCCCACACCTGATCACTTTAACCTTATTTCCGTGAACTCTCTCCATAGTGCGATGGTGTAAATAATGTATTTTCAACATAATCACTAAAGAAACATCCTTTCAATTAGCCCAATAGATTTAATCTGCGATTTAACTTCGCTCCGTGAGTGATACCAACCTAGTTCCTCTAATAATTTTTAATCGCTACACATTTTATCTAAAAAACATTTTCCATATCTAGCCCCTCTACTTTGCGCACGATCCAATCGGCAATCAATCCAACTTCATGAGAATCCCATATACTAGCAATGTATTTCACATGAGGTATAACGAGTTAATTTTCTTTAACTTTCTTGCGTATTAAAAATGCGTGTGTATATATGTGCACAAGTGACTATTTACGAGTATGAATGCATGTAAAGACCAGGTGTACTAACACACCCGCCACACACACTTGCGGTGGCTTTCAAGGTAATGCATAGATATAGGTTTGAAGTATTCATGAGTTCGAATTTCAGAACGGGACAACACGGTGTGATGTGGGACCGCAGCCGTCAAAGCACTTTCGAAACATAATTGGAATTATTTCAATCATTATTTGGAGTGAGAGGCAATCAGGAAATAATACAGATAAAATTTGCCACAGACCTAGGACAGTTTGACCCTTAAGGCTAAGATAGAAATATAAATACATGGAAAAAAACGAAAATGGAATGCAAGACATTGATGTAAATCAACGTTTTGTCTCGAGCGACAAATTCTGCTTGTCATAGTTGAAATAAATTTGTCAAAGAATTAGGACCGTTCTCAAGATTTCGCTGTAATGAATTGACGTTAAGAACTTTAGAGGTTTCTTTTTTTGCGGGAATTCCGGATATCAAACGGACATATAACTTTATATATGAACAGATAACGAAAGGTTAATGGAAGAAAATGGCTATTGGGTCATTATAAGGCATAGACAAATCAGAGGCATTGGAAGGACACACCTAGAATCAAGACGGATGTGTTGGGTAATGTCGCGAAGATGACAATGCAAAACTGTGAGAAAATTAATGAACAGGATTTTGGCTGTGCACAGGTGCTATTTTTAGTTTTAGGCATCGTTTTAACCAATATGACTTCCGATCGTAAACTGTAGTTCCAATATCGCATTGGTTGGACCTCATATTTGAATTCATGCCGATCATTTGAGATCCTACGCTGAAGGGCTTAGCTCATTTCAGAATGAAAAAAGGACACAAAAAAAGCTTCTCGAAGCAGAACTGAAATATCGTCATAAACACACTGAATTTGAAAATTAAGGGTGGGAGACCTTGGTAGCATGATGATTACAATCACGGCTTTATTGTGGATAAAAACAATACGATGGAAACGAGGTATTTATATTAGTCCTGTGTTACCCTGGTAGGCTGAACAAAAATGAGAAGTTACGGGAAATCGAAAGACAAACAAATCGGTTTGAAAAAACTTTTTTCTCTCGCGCTTTTCGTGGCCACACCAGTACATCACGTTCGAAAATTTGAATTTCACAAAATGTTCCAAATTTTCATCATCATTATTACCTAAGCATAACTTCTCCATCAGTAACCTCCGCCCTTCTTTCAACCTTTTCTTTAATATAAACGCGCAGTACTTGAGTAGATTAGACCACAGGGATGAAATTAGAAAGACACTTGGTACTCTGTAAGACAACCTTAAAGAGTATGGCATGGGGTGATTCAGCACTTGGTATACAACATCCAACTTTGTTTTGCTAGGTTATTAACAACCATTAAATATATAAAATACAAGGTTTGTATAAAAAGTATTTTCCTGACGTGTACGTAAAGTGTTGTATTCAGACCGTCGGTTAAGTGTGCGCATGATTGCAGATCACATTGGCATTGATATGATGACAGTGCACACCATTAACAATGAAAATTTGGCGATACCAAAGATCTGGACAAAACAGTCCCGAAGGTTTTGATGGACAATCAAGAGCAGAGTCGAGTGTTTGCTTGCGAAGACCTTCTGCAAGCGACGATTCCCCGACTCCCTTATAGTCCAGGCTTTGCACCAGGTTTAATCCACTTCATATTCCCAAAAGTGAAAGCCTTCGAGTGGTGGAAAAGCCGCTGACAAAAGTGTGTTCAAGCTCAAGGGAAGTACTCGTACTCTGAAGAATTTTGAGGCATTGTAGTAGTATCTGAAATAAATATATTTTCCGAAACTTTTCCCGATACTTCTTATAAAAACCATGTAACTCAGCTAATGGAGATAATAATTACTACAACTGTATGCATTGCGCTATCTAGAAGTCAATTACGCCTGCAAACGAGGAGCTAGTAACATAAAAGAAGCAAATGTTAAAAAAATAATAAGACCATAAAAAATACTTATAAATTGTAGTGTATACTTCTATATAGTTAAAATATATACTTCTTTCCCGTAGCACGGTCGTTTGCCGGGGATGTGATCCGTTAAGGCTCGCGGGAAAAATAACAGCTTAAATCCGTTAGTTTTACACTTCATCTTTATAATCTTATTCTCGTGATCTCACTTCACGTTTTATTATGGAACTTGTAATGCATTTTCAAAATCAACGCTAATGAGAACTGTTTCCAATTCATGTATGTAATTTCAATCATTTACTCTTTGCCACTTGAGGTATTTCAAGACTATTTCCTCAAATAATAATCAAATTATGCTACTAATGTCATCATAAACACGTATTACAAATCCAGCTCTTCTATGCTGGGCGCGATCTGATCAAACCAACTTCATTAGGATCCCATACATTAGACTCTACCATTGACGTACTTAGGTACAAGGTCTTCCTTTGGACGACACAATCATAAAAAATTCATAGTTTTTAAAGTTTCAATTAAAAACAAATAAAAGTTGAAGCTTAACTCTAACAAATTCATCTATTCAACTATTGTATCACGAAATATCGATTACAGACGTGAATGATTGCGGAATCAAGAAGCAATGCGGAAAATGTGAACGGTCATTGATTTCGTTGTTCGTGACGAATTCGATTGAAAAAATTTCAACTCCTTGGCTCGTCCTTAACCTTTCTCTCTCCCACATCCCCATGGGGTGCGTTTCTCGGACGGCAAAACGAAAATAACCGCCAATCCAAGACTACGAGAAAAACGCAGGGAAATAGTTACGACCCCCTCGGGGAGATGACGCAAAGCAATGACTCAAACTTGTCGTTGGCGGCGGCGGAAGGAGGTAATACCTCCCCCATTCACACTCTCTCGGCGAGTTCACACCTTTGAATGGAATAAGCGTATGTAGCGAACCACACCTAACGCATCATTGCCTCGGGAAACAAGAAATCAATGTCGACAAATGACGAATGAATGCGAAACGAACGAGTGAAGATTGCCTCACGATGACGATGATGATTTATAGATGCATGAAAGAAACAAAAGCACCATGTTATTCATAAGCATTGCTTAGATTGGGACCTGCTGGAAACATAAAAGTTACATACATACTACTTAAACTATTGGATAAATAGAAAATCATTCTAGTTTAACCCCATAAAATATATAATAAATGTACCCCCTTGCACCAGCTAATAGGTATTACAGGCGAGGTGAGTAAAGTGAGGAGAAGTTGAGCGAAATTCATTACCAAGGAGAGTAACAGAAGTAATTCTTTTTACAGTAAAGGATTTGTACCAGCAGAAGCAGAACAAATCATGTAAAATAATCAAACCCACCTAAGTGAAAAAAACGTATTTCCTTCAATCACGAATCATACCGCTTTCCGGTTATAGCACCACCGTTTGCATGGCAAGCTTTACCTTTTCTCTCTACCGCTAACTTCAGAAAAAAGTATGGTCACTGAAATACCCGTCTTCATCCTTACCATTGAAAACTCTCCCCCTGTAAGTGGTTACAAATATTAATGCGCGGAATCACTAAAATCACATTGTAGTCATCGTAAATGTTCAAATATAACGCTTTCATATCTCTTCGGATTTCACTTAGGGTGAAGATTTCACTTACTTGTACTTCGTCTTATTTTCGCTTACGGATATTATTTTGCGGTACTAATTCTATAAACAAAGCGACCAAACTCGCGTGTGGAATAGTGACACATTTAAATGGTCATCAGAATTTTTAAAATGCCAATGAAAATGGATTTAATTAAAGATCATGGTAAATTCATGGTTCATGGTAAAAATTCATCCTCACAGACCTTACACAAAAATTAAAACATGACATAGAACTTGGGTTGACAGGAAATTTCTATAATGGCTATTTTAAACACTTGGTTTCAAATTACGTTGTCGTTAACATATGCTATGTTATATATAAGGATATGTGTGCACTATCATGGACTTCATCGTCTAGGATTTTAAAAGAAAGTTTTTTTCCCTTTCATCTACCTATAACACACTCTCACACAGCTTAATCGCTTGCCCTTTTCTACCTGATACTTTCACCCCCTGCCACACATTTCTTGTTGATCGCAGGGTTTTGCGTAGGCGGTATATAGGGTTCGTCCGGGAAATAAGTGTCTTGACAAATAAGTCTTTTTTGACAAAAGGGGAGTCGTCCACTACGAATTTGTACCTGAACGACAAACTGTAAATGCTGCATTTTACGTCCAAATACTCGACAGGCTTCGAAAACGAGTCGCCCGCGTCCGGTCAGCGATCGAAAACATCTGGCGGCTGCATCACGACACTGCGCCGTCTCACACCGCGCTTGTCGTGTCGGAGTTCTTGGCCAAGCACGGCGTGGCAACGCTGCCGCACCCGCCCTACAGCCCGGACCTGGCACCACCGGACTTCTTTCTGTTCCCGAAGATAAAGAGGAGTTTGAAAGGAACGCGATACGGGACTTTGGACGCCGTCAAAGAGGCCGTGACGACGTGTCTTCGAGAGGTTCCCGATGATGCCTTCGCGGGAGCGTTCCAGGAATGGGAACGCTGCTGGAACAAGTGTATCGACTCACAAGGGTCCTATTTTGAGGAATATTAGCTTAAAATATGTAGAAGTGTAATAATTTTTTTTCCTGAGCTCAGTACACTTATTTTCCGGACGAACCCTGTATAAAGCATGTACCAAAGTAGTAGTACTAATTTTTTCCCGGATAGACGGACGGATGGGCGGCTGTTTCTCTGGCTGAGTTCGAGGGAGGTGAGTCTCAGGAAGGGCTGGAGGCTCCCAGCCTTTGTGGAGTGCCGATCGTTGGTTTGCAAAACCTCTATAACGTGACCTCGTTACGCTCCGTCATAAACCAGGTTTTGGAACAGCGTTGAGCCATCAAATTTTGTGTGAAACTGAGTCAAACCGGGACAGAGACTCATGACATGCTCAAAGCAATTTATGGTGATAACTTCGAGTGCTCTCAGACGAACAAAAGGAAAATCGCGCGAGAATCTGCCAAGATTTCCTCTTCCTCCGTCTCAAATCCGTGCTGGAAGGACGTCATCACGGCTCGGTGGAAGCGTTACAATAGGCCGTGACGAGAGAGCTTGGCAGATTTCCGAGCGCCGCCTTCGAGAAGGCGTACGAGTCGTGGAAAACCCGCTGGCAGCGGTGTGTGGACCCACAAAGGTGCTACTTCTTTGAAGATTTTTGAGTGAATGTATGCATTCTGGCAATCGAGTCAGTCCTACTACTTTTGGGATAGACCTCGTATATTAACATTAGACTGTTCATAAGAGGGGCACTCCAGGTCTAAGGTTTTCCAATTATTTTTCACGAAACTATTAGTAAATATAGGAAGATATTGAACCTAAAATACGCTAATCGACATTTTCAGGCTTAATTTTGTGAAAATCCATTATCAATGAAGTAAAAATACCAATGTATCTTTCCACTCAATATTATTCGATACAACTATTAACTAGTTGTACCAAATAAAATTGAGTGAAAATATACCAAGGTATTTTTACTTCAACGCTAAAATGCCAATGGTAACCTATGTGAATACAATATATACTGCACAATAGAGTGAACAGGATTTACATGGCTGCCGCTAGAGTGAAATGCGTATAGCGCGAAATGAGTGAAATTTTTCTATGCGTAACACGGCGCTGTGGCGTACAATAACGGTGTTTATACATCTACGTGGGTCATCCAGAAAGTAAGTAACGTTTTGGTATCAAAAATTGAAAACAAAAGATATCAACACATAACTTTATCTAAAAAGTCACAGTACCTTAGCCTACTTTTCAATGTAGTTGCCTACGGTTTCAAGAAATTTATTGTATCGTGGAATCATTTTTTCAATGCTGGTGTTATACTCTTCAACCGCCAAAGATCTAAGCCATGAAATTGACGAGGTGGCCGAGTGGTTAAGGCGTTGGACTGCTAATCCAATGTGCTCTGCACGCGTGGGTTCAAATCCCACCCTCGTCGATTTTTTAGGGATCACGAATTTAAGATTAGAGAGATAGACTGCAGGACTAACAGGTTTAAAATGTCACTTTCGCCGACAATATGCCACGTATTTTGTTCTGTATTGGACGATTTAGTCTTTGAAGGGTTTCGCAGTAGGGACCTGAATTTATCGTTTCTCCCTGTGGCATAAACTCTACGTGGATTAAACCCTTGCGGTCCCAAAAAACAGTTGCCATAACTTTTCTTGTGCTCGGATTCGATTTTTCTTTTTTAGGTTTTGAGGGCGAGTTTGAATGATACCACTCCATGGATTGTCGCTTAGTTTCAGGGGTTTTGTAAGAAATCCAAGTTTCATCTCCCGTCACCATACGGTCGAGAAATGTTTCACTATCACTTTCATATCGGGTCAGAAATTCAAGGGCTGCTCCCATTCGTTTTGTCTTATGGAATTCTGTCAGAACCTTTGGTATCCATCGAACACACTTTTTTTTATAGCCGAGGTGCTTCGTCAATATCTCTTGTAAGAGGGATCGAGAAATTTGTGGAATAGAGTCATTTAATGTGGTAAAACTTAATCGCCAGTTTTCCTTAATTTTGTCATCAACTGTTTTTGTTTCAACTCCTCCGTCAGAAGTGATGGCCTCCCACTCAGTTCGTCATCGTGCACACTGGTTCTTCCTTGGTTGAACAAAATGCACCGTTTCCTCACTGAAGATTCGCTCATTGCATTCTCAACGTAAACAGTCTTTATTTGCCTATAAATGTCGATAGGGCGAACATTTTGAGCATTCAAAAACCGAATGACATTGTGCAATTCACATTTGGCGGGATTTTCAATGGGCGCCGTCATTTTGAAATGTTACAGAGCAAAGATATGTGACCGTTCAGTAACGAGACTCGGCTCACACTGACAAGACAGAGTTAACTGACCCGTACGCAGTCGCGGTGGAGTGGGATCGGCGCTGCGCTTGATGCACAATCGTTCTTTACTTTCTAGATGACCCTAGTATTTACGTGGTTAAACACCCAATCATTATTCATCTTCAATTGAGAGTGAGACATGGATACGAAAAATGTGCGTTCTTGGGTGTGATGAATCAAAGAGGGACAAACTATTCAGGTTCTTGCCTCAGAAATTTTCCAGTTGGCAAAAAAGGATCCATACAAAGCATTTCGTGAAAACGTTCGTGTGGAGCATGGTACTCTACGGATCGGAGATATGGATAAGTGGACCAACGAAGAATATAAGTATTTGAAACATGATGCTGGAGGAGAATGCTGAAGATTAAATGGACAGAAAAGTGAGGAAGGACCACTTAGAGAGATCTACGGCAAAGAAGAACTAGATAGATTGGACATATCTTGAGGCAAAATGAATTAGTTAGAAAAATAATAGAAGGAAAAAATTAAGGTAAGGAAGGTCAAGAGGCAAGAACATAGGGCAAATTAAGAAGGGTGTAAAACAGGGAGCCTCTCAGAGGGTGAGGAAATTAACAGTAAATAGGGAAGACTGGAAGGCTGCAGTACACCAATCTTAGGATTGAAATACTAATGATGATGACGATAGTGTGCTCGGTAGTCATGGTATTATGACGTCGAATTCATGAAAAATGAGTGCGTCCACACGGCGCTTAAGTTGAGAAGCAAGAGAAGTTTCCACTTTCAAGTGCAAGTTGTGTATCAGAAAAAAATATATCTTAATACTTGAGTGTACCCAGTATCCCTAGAGGGAGAAAAAAAATTACTTTTTAACATAACAATCCGCATGTAGGTGATTTTTAAAATTGATTTTTCTCGTATACATAAATACGAAAATAAGCACGAAAACAGGAGTGATGAGTGAACTAATTTACACAATACCTCGCAAGCCGCAAGTAGGGGCCTCAGGAGAAAGTGTTAGTCAATAGACATACGTGTAAAAATATTACTTCATGTGTGCATTCCATTATATATTAGCTCATTCACAAAAGCATTCTGAGGTATACACACATACGTAATTCATTAAATGTTATCATTTAAATCATAATTATCGGACGAATGGGTTCAATTAAATTATACTTGGGTAATGTGCAAAAGAAGAACAAGTACTTAGATCTATCTATAACGGCATTTATCCCTCTCTTATTTCACCACGTAGTCAAATTACCCAATGTAATTTGGAGACATAAAAATTCTCTTGCGTCGCAAGAAAACTCAACCTCTCCTCGCGAATCAAGGGGTTCCCACCCTAACCCCTCCAATACAATCGTCATGTTTACTCCATTCAGGAAAAAATCTTAAACGATTCTTTGCAGAATCACTCTGAACATTTCCCAATTTATTAAATAACAACACACCCATAATTATTGCCAATGCGAATAATTTTTACACTCTAAAATTGTTGCATTGCCATAAAATAACTTTTTCTCCCATTCATCCCAAATACTTATGTTCGAAATGTGGTGTAATTAAACCGCAGTATCACCTCTGTCTTACCTTTTCATTTGATTTTTCTACCACCCGTCTAATGTAAACTAGTTTCTTTAAGGATAATCCGCATATTCTACTGATTTGGGTACACCATGAAGAGTTTGATATGTGCGTAATGCTCAAGTAATCTGATCTATTCTTAGATGCATACGACTACTGCGGTCCCATTTATTACATAATTTCCGTCATAGTAAACTTTTATTTTTTACCCACTTAAGTGATGCATATTTTTTTATATTTAATTCTAACTCCCATTCCTTACACCACGTCGATACCTGGCCTACATCGCTTGAGAGTCTCCCAAAAACTAATGTTCGGAGAAGAGCTGGAAATCCTAGGTGGAGATTTTCCCTCCGAGCGTAGGTATTTTTTGCGACAGCGTCATGAGCCAAACCATAACGAGGGACTGAGAAGGAAAACCCTTTTTGAAGGGATGAAGGTAGCGGGACTCGTTTCAAATAATGAACTCCGCGTGACAAGCCTTCGGAACCTCGCACTGAACGAAGCTAACCTTGCCGCTGTCACCTTCGTCTCCATGAGGGAAAGGCATTTCCACGCAGTCAAGTGAGAATTGTGTCAGAGGAAGAGTGGAAAGTCTAAAAGTGACCACTGAGGGTCTCCACTGAAAAAAAAGGAAGAGCCAGGCAGCCCTAAAAGGGGGGGGGGAGAGAGAAAGAGGAGAGAGATACGATAAGCATCTCCTTACTCGCGGCCCGTTGACTCTTTTCACTCCATTCATCCTTTGATCGATTCCTTCGATTGTTACAGGAGTTAGAATCGGGGGAGTTTGGGTATTCTTGGGATTTTGGAAAGATAAGCTAACCTGAGTCGTAAAATGGATCAGGATGCACTATCCCTCAAAAGTCTATAAAACTCGAAATAGTAGCTATATCTGTAGCTCTTTCTCCGCCCTATTGGGCGACGTGAACAGAAAAAGCATTTATGTAGGAACCCTCAGTAGGGGATCGTGAAACTCGGAAAGAGGCCAAAATATATCTGTTTGATGTTTATTGGTTCATCATTCACATGAGTACCCTTTCATTACAGGTAACCAATCCCATGATTTGTTTATAGAATCCATTTTCTTCCTGTATCCTTATTCCTCCATATTCAAGCTGACGGCTTCTCAGCTTTCAATCGCACACTTCCTCCATAGTCCTCCACGAACTTCACGATTCTTCCTAACATAGTCTTCTACGAACTAATGAGCCTGAGAAGAAGTCCTATTAATTATCCTCTCATCCCTGTCAAGAGTCTCCTTTAGGCTTTCCTCTTTTCTCCCACCTCCGAAGGACCTCTTCATTAGTCTCTCCGTCAGTTAATTTCATCGTTCCTCTCTGAAGTTAAGCTTTCATTCTTATTTGCGTCACGTCTTAAGGCACATGTAGAAAAGTTAAGGTTTTTTATGCATGTATTCTAAATAAGTGTTTTCTAACCTTAGACTGCTGTTAATTGCAGCTAAAAAAAACTTTTGTTTGACGAAATAAAATACCAATTACGTAAACTCTCAGGACACTTAATTTTCGTCCTCAAGGATAATCTATGGTGAAAGATGATAATTTTCATTCGCTAAGGAATTCTCAGGGTGCAAAGAATCAAGTTTAACCGCCAGTCACACCTTTGCAAAAGATGTTCATGAGAGATGTAGCTGTTTCCCAATGAGAACAATCTATTTTTCTGTGGTTGTACTCTATATTCCCCCCCTCCCCCCCCTAGAGTCCGAATCCGAATCCTGGCAATAGCGATCTTATTTTTAGAGACACCTCGACCTCTAAATATGGAGAGAAACTACATAAAATTACCGCCCGTCATTCAGACATTAAATTGCGGATATATTGACGAATTTCGTCATGAATACGATAAATAAAATGCCAAATTTCTCTCCACCCTTGTGTGCCTTACTTGTGGGCATCTTAACCTACACAAAACCCCTCAATCCGCGCACAGGCGTATGAAGGGGTTGTTTGGTCACCATGCATGCATGCAGAAATATTATTTCATCCAAGTATTTCACGAAATGTTTTCTTATACAAAAATCTCGTCCATATACATACAAGCAAGTATGTATACATAAATCGGTCAATATGGGCATGTTAGATTAATCATTAAATTTTACTCTTTAAGTTAATGCATTCGAGGACTTAGGTTGTGACTGCATATTGTGCTAAGTAAGAACGAGATATGTCAGTAACGGTGTTTATCTCTCTTATTTTATCCCGGTGGTGGAAACTGCCAATATAATATGGTGTCATAATAATTCCCTCGGTTTTGCAAGAAGACTTAGATTTCCGGTACCTTTCTAGTCTTTCCTCTTCTCTTCAAGAATCAAGTGGCTCCCAACCTAATTCTTTCAGCATCCCCGTCACTCTTACTCTCTTCTCGTAGCAATTTTTAACAAACTTAGCAGATTTTCTCTGAGACCTTTCCGAATCCTGAATTAGATTTATCCCATGGACCCCAGGCTGCGTACTGCGTATTCATAACGTGACCGTACTAAAGCGATCTCACATAGTGTCTGCTCACTCCTGTCCCATTCCTTGAAAATCTCACCTCTATCAAATAATTCACCAATCTCTAGTTACTTCAACTGTCAGTCTCCTCCTCTCAATAATACTACTTTTTATTATGATCTAGGGCCATTTATAAACAATTCGGGAATTTTGTTAAATTCGACCCTAAATTTTCGCCAAGACGATTGCAACATCTAATTCTTTTACACTTATTTTACCGGTATACAGTATATCCGTAAAGACCGTTGTTATGGAGTGCTAACTTGTAGGCTAAGCCGACCATTGGTTTGCCGAATTCATTTACTTAACTGGAAAAATATAAAGCTGCTTCTTCACGGCAAATTCAGTTAATTCACGCAAACTTGTGTCATGGAAAAATTTATATAACATTGATCTCAGATTTTCCCGGCGTATGGTATTCAAGAATTTTTCTCGGGTTTCCCACCGGGTCAGGTTGATGAAGTGCACCGACGTTTCGAAGGCTGACTCTGCCATCGTCTTTAGGGTGAAGTGATCACTTCACCCTGAAGACGATGGCAGAGTCAGCCTTCGAAACGTCGGTGCACTTCATCAACCTGACCCGGTGGGAAACCCGAGAAAAATTCTTGAATTATATAACATTTATTAGTCTAGTTTACAGTAGTCAAGATCGTAGCGATGAGATCATTTGCTGGTAGAATTTACGCTATTAAGTTTACAATTGAAAGATCAAGAAATGTTTTAGAACGAGGGTAGATTGGAATACTAGACGGTTTTAGATAACATGGTACCGAGTGAAAAGAGCCATCCATAATTCTCCTTCCGGAGCTCTGGCTTAAATAGGGACCATAAATTCTCATGCAATGGCAAGGAAGCAAGAATTTAAAATACATTAACTATATAAGATAAGAATTAATATCTAGAAAATAGATATTAATGAGAGAATCTAGAGAATAAGGTACTAACATCTTAAGAGAGAATATGCTTAAATTGTGCTGTTTAGATGCGAAAAACGGGTAGAGGAAGTACCAGTCGACGAACTAGCCTCTTCTTGTATACCTTGTCAGCGTTCAGATGTTATTCATAGGTTGCAGAATTGATAGCTTTCTGTATTTCACGATTAGTGAGTTGATCGATTTTTCATCGATATCTTTCTTCGGTGTTGCCCCTATTTCACACAATCTAGTCTCTAAAATATTTGTTTTTATCTATTTTTGAGGTTATAATCAAATATGTAAAAATATACAACTGCATATGTAAAAGCTAGTGTATGTACTGAATGTAAAAGCTAAGAATAACTCTTTTTATCTGGATAATGTTTGCAAACAAACGATAAAATTTATCAATAATTTCGGACCCTTTAAAGAAAAGTGCCGTGCGTGGCTAAATATGCCTTTTTGCATTTGAACGACTTTTTCCAATGGTTTTGACAGGTGACTGCGATTAATATTTTACGCTTGCCCTTAATAATATATATTAATTTCTCGAAAAAATTTCTTGAAAAATATGAATGCATGCATGAAATTGCATGAAACATGTTTGAGGCATCAAAATAATGTGAATATGATGATTTATAAATAATAATATTCACCAGAAGCTGTTTATTGAGTGAATTTGTTAACGAGTGTTGACTCCCTCAAGCTCTCCTGCCATCCTTATGAAACTGGCCTATGGATATTGTCTTGCAGTTCCTTATACTTTCATCCTCCGATTACTTCCTTGGCATATTCTATCCGCGGTAACCCTTTGTAGTTCTCCCAATCCATTTTTCATTCCATCATCGACTTCAAGGGTCTGTAACACTTTGGAGGACGTCCAATGTTTCTGTTTTTTCTTCTCCAGCTTTCTCAAGAGGCTCCGTTCTTTCCCCTTTGGTTTCGGAGGAATTTTCAATTGTGATCCCAGACGGTCGTTTAACCTTCATCATTTCTATGTATCACCACATTTCCACTCCATCCAATCTTCTCCTCTCCGCTGACGTTATTGTCTATGCCCCACTACCATAGAATAGCAGGTATGCCTCGTATCACATCCTGGGTGTCCGCTTCTGTGCCCAGATCTTGCCGTTCGTTTCTCCCTCAAAGATCCTATTCGCCTACCCATTGTGTCTTAAAATAAACCTGATGGGGTAATCCCTCCTTCTTTTCAGAGTTTTCTTTAGGCTTCTTTCTTCTCCTACTCTTCTCGGAATCACTCCTTTAGTTATCCGATCCTTTCTTTTTGATCTTCATCGTTCACCTGCAATACCACACTTTCAATGCCTCCAATCTTCACCGTCCTGCCAGCGCCCATGCCTCAACTGCCAGAGAGAGAAGCTCGCTTCATCCCTTTTATTGTTTCAATGAAGTTCTTAGGTTCTTAGTTCAAGGCTTGCATTGTTATCCGTTAGTTAGTAGGTCTTTTTTTTAACTTATTAACTACTCTATTTACTACTAAGTATAGAATGGATGAATTCTTTCGGCGCGGTATCCTGCCCAGTATCTCTTTCTTCTTTCCTCCCATCACTGCTTACCAATAGAGGAAACGAAATTCACAGCGACGACAACAGTTGGTATTGTCGGGAGACAAAGCATGATCTAAATGAGTAGCGTGGCGTAAGGAAAGACAACGAAAACTGGTATTCCTAGGGATTCCTTTTTATTCTAGTTTGTTTGTCCGGTGGCGAGAATTTCTCTAGTCGGGAGGTCGTCTCTGGTAAAGTGAGGGACCTCGAAGGAGGCGGGTGGATCCCTTCAGCGGACACTTTGGCGCCACAGGCGGATACACAATGAAAACCGTGGAGGACGTTCGTGTCCGTAGTACGCGCATTTGTGGGCACAAAAGACTCGGCTCAACTCCCCCCCCCACCTCCTGGGGAACGCTTGGCACAAAAGGACCTTTCCAGGTATAAACAGGACGGTGTTAATTTAGGGACGAGGCTTTCCCACAGCGAAAACGTTAGCTTTTACCGCCAACTGAGGGATATGTACATTTTTTTCTCGGAAAACCAAATGTAGAGTGATGAATTTGACGCAACCGTACTTCGGACTGTAAAGCATTCTCAGTGATGCAAGAGGGCAGGATGAGAGTAAACTGGAACTAGAGCTCATTGACCGTCTATTCTGAGGAAGAAAAGGGGGAAAACGGTATGAGCAAATTTGTTACATGGCAGTGGCTTTGAGATTCATTTATCCTATTAATTAATGGCCGGAATTTTCAAATGCCTAAGAGAAGGCCGAAAGCTTAAATTTCTTAAATGTGTATCTTTTTACGTGTTTTCTATTTATATTTTTGTGTTCTATTGTGCCGTCCGAGTGTTATAAATAAATAAATATATATATATATATATATATATATATATATATATATATATACATTCAAACACGAAATCCCGCCATATGGCGATCAAATATTCTTACACGTGGAAATAGATTGAAGGAAAGTGTATCCTTATATCTATTTCTAAGTGTAAGAATATATATATACATATGTATGTTTGTATGTGTGGGTCACTGTAGTCCAGGGGGTAGAGCATTGGACTACTGACTGTTCCAGGTTCGATTCCAGGGCAAGGCACTCTGGGCACCTGCAGCTCCACCCAAGCTGTTGATTTTTCGGATACCATATGGGAAACCATAATTGGCACAGGGAAAGGAACTGGCCCCCCTACCCTGATGTGTGAATATTCACACGCCGTCGGGCTTTGTATTGGGTGAACTCTACCATCACCTACCAAACCGACCTTCGGGTTGAATACTGTGTTTATGGAGAAAAAAAAAATATATATATATGTATACCCATATGTATGTATATGTGTGTGTGTTTGTGTGTGGGGAGGGGGGTATGTAGAATGGCTTTTAAGTAATTATTACAAAGAAATAACTGAAATTTATGGATAATTTTTTCTACGCATTAATTGACTCCTAGGTATATAATGTTGCAAATTACAGCCATAAAAGTTTATCTGTTTTGTTTCAGAAAGTCGTAAATTGAAGTAATTCGCACTTTGGAGAAGATAGAAGCTGGAATTTTGATTAAGCTCCAATGCAACAGTTTTAGAGTGTAAAAATTATGTATCCCCAATCATCATTCCTTTAAAAGATTGGTATTTAATTATCTAAACTAATATTAATAATTTCTGTCAATATTAATTTAATATAAATACTTTTTTTTATTGTTCTGCATAAAATCAATGTCGAGTATAGGGACTAGTGTGCTACCTGACAATGTTTGTATTCACATATTTGAATTATTAATAATAATTTGAGATATTACGTTGTCGGAAAACCCACTATGAAATGATAGCTGTTTATGGAGATGGTATCCGTTATACGACAAAGTTATGAGGAGGAAAAGAATTTTCAAACTTGCCACATGTCTCTCCCAGACTATCCAAGAAGTGGAAGACCATCACACGTGGCTGAAGCCGTCAGAGTGAATAAAGTGGAGGGCTGTATCCCTTTAGACCAAAGAGTAACCATCCAAATGATCATGAATGAGATTGATTCTAGTCAATACGGCAGTATGTGGAAAATTATTCCCGGAGAAATGTACATGTCGAATGTGTCAGCTGGGTTCCATGACTACTGACTTTTCGGTAGCAAACACGACACGACATGGAATTGCGACCACGGCGCGACCGACAGTCATGTGGCTTTGAAATTTGGCCACCCTATTCTACCGATCTAGCCCCAAAATACTCTTTTTTATTTCCAGAATTCTAATTGGGGGTCGGAGATATGACACACAAATGACATCATTCAAGGATGGAACAATAGTTTTGACACAATCTGCTGAGTTGTCCAATTCGAAAGGCCAAGAAACACTGGGAAAAATTTATGACTCTAGATGGTGACTATCCAGAGAAGTCTAAAGAATAAAAAAATAAAAATTAAGTTTCCATCTCAATTATTTTTATTGATAATTATAAGTTTTACGATACCCTCTCTTATACTTCGTATTTGTGTGAACTCACGCAAATATTTATTTTCATTCGCGAGAAATTTCGGATCTGAAACAAAAGAATGAATCTGAACGGATCTGAAAACATATCTTTCTTCTATGGAGGAGGATATCAAAAAATATTTTTTTAATATGTGCGCTTAATGGTTTCAGGGAAAGTGAGGCACCATTAATGCTGACTTGTTAAACTATCACTCTATTCTACTTCATATCATAGTGTGGCTATGGAACAAGCGAACAAGTACGCCTTTCACAAGATCACCCCTTCTATCTACGCAATCGCTTTGCATTTGATGAGCTATACAAAAATGAAACAATAATCTGACAATAAAAAAAGAAATAACATGAATTTTTTTGGAAGAGCCGATTAACTGAAAACTGTCAGTTGCACAGAGCACAGAAGCTCTTGATACATTTTTAAAATAAAATTAAATCAATAGATGGTGGTAAAATGGCAAATGAAATTTGACATATTTTTTCGGAGTTCTTTTTTAAATAAATATATCAGGTGTTTTTGACCATTTAAATCCAGTTTTGACAAAGAAGTTCGCGATAAATGTGAAATCCGAAATCCATATTGTGAATGAAAAAGAACAATTTGAGATGCAATGGGCGTTATTGTGACCTCAAAAAAATATCTCTGTCGTGATCGTCATTAATAACTTCACGTTAGTCTGTGGTGTGTATAAGCAAAGAAAAATTCTCTGCGAGATATCATTTTTTAAGAGAATAATAACGTGTTAATAAAGTAAACATTTGTTCCGAAATCCGTTTCTGGAACAACACCCGCTGTCAAACAATCACGAAATTTCTCGAGTTTTCAAGATTTTTTGTGGCAATTTGTCCATTTTTACAGTATAATTTGTAGATTCCAATTAAAAAAAGCTACGGAAATTTATTATTATCATCAATGAGAAACTCAAAAATCTCTCACAAGCAGGTTAGCACATCACGTTGAGGCTTAGGAGCCAAAAACCAGTACTAAAAACTAAATAAATATACCACCTCGATATCGGAATTATTGGAGAATAATATGGTTATTAAAAATGTGGTTAATATAAATAAACTTGTCAAAACGATAATTTTTCGTTACCGGGAGAAGTTTTATTTTTGTTTTAGTTAATATTAACCTCAGAATGGCCGACAGGGAACATTTTTCCGTTGGTCAAAAATTACTTAACATTGGTCAAAAAACTATTATCTCCATTTGGTCGCTGAATTCCGTATATTTTCCACAGTAGTTCCAGAAGAGTAACGTTTCCAAAGTTTTCTGGGTTCTTCCAATTTTCCAGGGTGTCACCAAGCATTGGAATGTCTTTTTAGTGTGGAATTCCCGTCACGAGAGTCTGGGATGAAAACTGGCAGTGCAGATAATTCATTGGTACTCAGATCCCTATCCGGATGAGGTGTGGAGATACACTTCACGTGCATTGAACTGTCAAATCTGACACACCCGCGTGAAATCTGGGCGCTTTTGGATTAGAGTATGTCGAAGCGGAAACCAAGTTTTCTGCTTCACTCCTGTCGTTGACCCTGACTGATCCCAAAAATAACTCACCTGCGTACTTCGCATAAGATGTAGACTACAAGTTTGAAGCATTAATATCTCAATAGGGGCTCATCGGATGTTGATGAAATTTTCATTAGCTCAAAGCTTGTTTTAATCTCCGTTGTATGTAACTGAAGAAATCTTTTAATTTCTGTAATAAATGAAATATTTAACTGCAGACTTTTTAAATTGTAAAAATCATTCGCCTTGACCGGAATTCGAACTCGGATCCCAATTTTCTTTAGATTTTTACACTTTAAAAATGTTGTATTTTTATGCACATTAGCGGGTGATTCTGTTAAAAGTTACTCTTACAGTGTTTCCCGCAGTTCCTTGGAATACTTTACGAAATGATGAAATTCCTCTTTTTTAGGGTTTGAGGGACGGAAAGTATGATTTCACCGGTTTGAAATTGCAAGAACTGTTGAAAACATTGTAATACGCTTTTGAAAACCGTGGGTAGAAAATTATTCTGAATTGATGGCATGTTTCCAGCATATTACGTTGCTCCTTAGTTTTCTTTTAATTAGCAAGTATTCTATATAAGGGTACAAGTACCTCTAATGCACTCTCCGTCATGCGCCTTCGCGGCAGTATGCGGAGTATTGGGTAAACGTAGATAAACGATGCAAATGCCTCAGCTGCCAGCAGACGCCTCGTGCTACGATAACTCCAAGGGTATCACAAATTGCCTAATCGATTGAGACCGTCTGAACAACCAGTTACATGCTTCTATTTGTCTTTTTACTTAGCCTATTGGCCAAAAATCAGAATATATGGAAATAGGCAATTCTCTATGTATTTATGCATCAATTCCAAATTAGAGGATTTTACTATTGAGTTTTCTAACTCGACATTAGGCATTTGCGTCAGTTACACTAATATTTATATGAACCAGGATTAGATTCCAGGAACGTTTATTCACTGTCGCAAAATATTATGACACGGGTGACTGAAAAAGCTATTTGAATATTTCTAAAGCTATACAATAAATTACCCAAATATTTCGTTGGACATTCGGAATTTGCATTTTGACGCCGAGGATAATAAATCGTTAGTTACCATTTTGCGTTCCAAGATGACCAATCGATATTTACGATCAAATGCTAATATATATCATTGAGAAAATCGGCGAATGTTAGGTGTGTCGCTGAGAGCAACAGAGGTTCTTAAAATACTTGAAATCCTGGTTATTCCCATGAAATTGGCACACTTTAATAGATTTGTGAAATATAGAACATTTTAATGGCTAAAATGTAATAAATACGCCATTAAAAAATGAGAAACTAAGAAAATATGATCCTAATAAATATTATTATTAATAAAATTTTATTTTTTTAAATGGGTTAATAACTTCATATCGTTTCTCTATTGACAATGAATATTTTAGGAACTATTTCAGCAAATGAAACTAAATATAACAAGCTAAATGGAGACAGAATATATGTTAAAATTTTAAATAGTAACTTAGGTAATTTTTCATCATCTTCATATGCATCTCATAGACTTCAAGTAGCGAATTTGTATGAACCTTAAATTTTTGCGAGTTTCCTAGGTGTTATTATAGTTTAATTTTAGCGAGCAACTTGCGTGCCTTTTTCCTAGACTATAAATAATGCCATTAATTAACACAATTATACAGATACATGATTTGGCTTAAAAACGGAATTCAATCCAGTTTTTCTTCCCAGGTATCTTGGCTCGATCAATGGATGATGAATGATTGTGGAAGATGTAATATATGGGTCATAGATTTCACTCTAGATGTCTCTGAGATAGTTAATACTAGACGAAACTAATACGAGCACAATGAGATGGGATGATTTGACATTTGTACATCTATCTACTTGTCACGTCATTGATAATTATGGTACACTTTATAATACTTTCGATTAAGAACCACAATAATACTTTCAAGACAGACCGAAATATCGTTAAACATGAATTGAGCCTACAAACTACGTATATCCGTCTACATCCACGTGATACCCTTCTAGCCAATGGCATGATGTGTGCCTGGGGGTACATCCAAACCAGCCATGCACTGTGTGCAAAGCGTTACGTTAGCTTACCGTACGTAGTTTTAATCATATTAATCATGAAATGGTAAATTACGTGTGAAAAAATCGTAAAGAAAGGACCAAAGATTATGCAAACAAAGAACAAAATCGTGCTAACCCTAATAGAAATATTGCTATTAGGTTAAAAATGAGTACCCTAAGTGCCAACGACGTAAGAAAAACGTTAAGACACCTTCAAAAACGTAATATGTGCTAAGGTTACAATAACGAAATAATAAAAGAAAGGATGAAAGCAGAAAGGTTGCATTCTTCTCGAACGCCAAAGCAGAAGTACGTATTACATTAATCGAGTAATCCAAACAGGAGGACATTTAAATTCATTTTTTATAATTTATTTTAGATTCTAGGTACATGGCGACGAATCGTTACCTTATTATTTTATTATAAATTAATCAGCACCGGGTTAGGAACGACAACACAATCAATTGGCTCCATTTGGTGATCAACGGTCTTCAGCTAACGCCCAGCTAAGCCCTCGTATTTATAGAAGGAAACTTATAACGTATGCACAGGGTTCGATTCCCTTGTCATTTTCTCATTTCCGAAACTCCCATCCAACTGTAATCAACCACCCTAATTATCCGTAATGGCTGTAACGGCCTCGAAAGTGTGTTAGTTCGCTCACAGCAACATTCAGCCGACACCGTTGACGTTAGCAGGCAAGCACTGAAAAAAAAGTCAAGGACCATAGTTCTTTCAAAACCACCAGAGCGAATATTCAAAAAGTCTCAAAATCTTTTTTCCTGCGCAAACACACGGTATCCTTCTCCTACGACCAGCAGCCCAGCGTGGCGTCTGTTCGGTCTACTCACAAAAATTTACTCCAGCGAACAAAGTTTTTTCAAGTTTCACCTTCACATCAAGACCTTTTAAGATTCCGAAGGCGTCAAGGGTCCTAAGAAGAGAGAAATGGGCGATCCCCTGGGAGTCGGTCAGTGCGAGGGTTGGAACCACCCCCTCAGACACCCTCAGGACGAGCTGAAAAGACTTTACGTGACGCTCTCAGGAAATGGTAAGGGATCAGAGAGGTTTGGGACGCAAAGGCAGGCGAGGAAACGAAGACGGAAGCTGAAGTACAAGTGAGTGGATGTATACGTACGTCGAGCGAACAGAAGAGGAAAGGAAAATTGTGAGGAAGCAAGACACTCCTGCTTTGTTTTACAGCACGGCGAATTTGACAGATACCTATATCAGGAAGTGCTCCAAACCTGTGGTCATTCACGTGGTTAAGGAAAAGAAGATATATATATATATATATATATATATATATATATATATATATATATATATATATATAAATCGAGACGGATAAGCAAAAATATCAATCTACATCTACATCAATATCATATCCTGTCAACCATCGTAACCGTATATGGTGGAGGGTGTTGAGGCACAAGTAATACAGTCACAACTTTTCGTTCACTCATGCATCTGGATATATGATAGCTCATTTATAAAAAGATTCGTGCATACACACACATATGTGGGTGGTGTGAAAAGCTTCCGACCTCAAAAATTTCAGAAAAAATGTCTTGTATCTTTGTTAGGTCGGAAACTTTTCATATATGGCTATCTACGTCACGATTGACTCTATTGTTTGACTAATATCAGAATCCTTTGATTTACAACTTAGCACCCACAGACGAGTACTTGGCTCATTATTTTTGTCTTTAAGTAATTGGCTAATTACATTTTTGTCTTTAAGTGATAATAGTTAGGTGCTCAGGTTCGATTTTGTTATAAATGAATATCGTGCGAAGAAAGGGATTGTTGGTATCTAGTCCGATATTTCCCAGAGATGATAAAGGATCAGAAAAACTGTAACTGATTGCGCAAGGGGAAAAAATGTATCTTCAGTCTGAGTAGCAAGCACTTTGTCATCATTTTATCTAACCTTAATTTATTGCCCTTCTGTTTACTAACACCTCTTCTCTTAGGCTGAAAGAAGTATATCTCACGTAGATACCGTAGTACCCTCTACCATTTTCTACATTATTTCAATCATTTGAAATACTTACCGGGAATTAACATAAAAAACTACAATTTTTAATATTGCATGCCTGGTGTTGATTCATCCCACCCCCAATCCTTTTTAAAGCGTTTTTATGATAGTATGAGTAGCATATCAAAATTATTAGAGGAGTTAAATGGGGATTTGCTCGCAACGCAGTGGTTAAATTAGGAGATTAAATCTCTTGATAACTTGGAAGGTCTCTTTAGCGATTATGTTAAAAATGTATTATTAGCCCAATTGTAAAACGGTAAAAGAGATCATGGCAGTAAGGCTAGAGAGATGTAGCGATATAAATACGTCAGCTCACACTTGAATAATAAGGGATCAGGGTAACTGCAGGCGACTGCGCTGCGGTAAAAAAAAATATTTTTATTTTTCATTCGAAGTACCCTATTTTGGCGTGGTTATTTCATCCAACCTTAGTTTATTGACTTTCTTGTTACTCACAGTTCTTTTCTTATGCGTAGAGAAGTATTTCACACGAAGATACTGCAGTTCATGTACCTTTTATTTCAATCACTTTACATATGTATTAGAAACTAAAAATTATTAAATATGATTTTTGATTATTCCTATCAGGTGTTCAACCACCTCACATACTCTAACGGTGTACCCCAGTAATCTAATGGCATTTCTCTTTATCTTTTGCAAAGCCATTATTAAATTTTTTTCCATGCACCACGGATACTTGTCACGCATGCAGAATGTGGCTTAACTAAAGCTTATGGTCACCTCTGTCTAACCTTTCCATTGCTTTTTCCTACTACCCAGTTGATGAAACCTAGCTCGTTTAATGTTAATCCTCATATCTTTCTGATGCTTGCACTCCATATAAGAACTGATGGATTTGTAGCACCCAAATATTTGGGTTATTCTGACATGTTTAACGCTTTCCCATCTCTTTTTAATCTCTTTAGAAATATACAGTCTACGTTAATTATTATAATTAGGTAATCTATCGGTTAAGGTAGGTTTTCGGATGGACACAACTAACAAATAAATATTTTGTAATTCCAAACAAAACCCAATCCAGCAACCTACTCTACATCAGGTCCCTCTTCATCTCTGTGTACTTCTTTCCTCCCTTCATCCCGTCCAACATCCCTATCCTATTCCTGCCCTTTCCTCGCTTGCCCAACATTCTCCCCTCTATTACCTTCTTCAACATTCCACTACCGTTCAATACGCCTTTCATCCATCTATCCTGCCTCCATAGGATTTCTTTCAACAAACCCCTCTCCTCACCCACCATCCCCAGTACTTCCTCATTTTTATACGTTAATATAAACAAACATTTGTATATATATATATATAAATGTTCACTCTTACGCATACACTCGTATCCAATTCATGCAATAATGAGTGAGTTCGAGAAGAGTTTTTTTTGTTTTTCCTTGTAGAATTTAGACTATAGGTACCTAGACTAATTATGTCTTTGCTGTATTTATGCAAGATACGAAGGAAGGAAGAGTACTTTTACTCGAATTCGTCAGGGATAGTGCCTATCGTTATTGTTTTATCCTGGTAGTCTAACCCGCCAAAGAAACTATGGAAAGATGAGGTCTGACTCATGTGAAGTAACATTTATATTTAAACATTCAATCCGAATATCTCCTAATAATTTAATTTGATGAAACCATGTGTCTTTAATGGAACCTCGAAATTATGTATGTAGGATATCCTTTCTCCCTTTAAAGTTTCTCCGGCCGCCCTTGCGTTTCTCTCAGCATGTGACCGGAATGATTTTTAGGTTGTATTCTCTAGACATTCGCGCACGGCATTCGAATTCACACATGCATAACACATCGACTCGAAAAGGAGGAGCATTCTGTAGGCGATGGGACGACTCTCCGCTTGGGCATCGGAATGTTGTTTGGTGTGAGACCGGGCGAGCCTCTTGGGGCACTGCAGTGGGGGGAAGGGTGACGCTGGGAGGGTGGGAGGACCACCTAGGGGAGAGGGGAGCCCTTGTTCGCTTGTGCAGAGGAGGGAAAAAGGAGGAAGCGTGCAACGAGGGGAGGGAGCGAGGGAGATGGGGTGGACGGGCCGGAGCGAGTGGTGGAGTGGGATGAGGATGAAGTGGGGATGTCGGGTTGCGTGTATCCACCCCCGCGGGAGCAGGGGAGGGATGCCTGTTCCGGGAGCGCCCCTGTGAATTCCTTGTCCCGTCGTAAGAGCGAGAATTTTACTCGTATGCGAAGGGAGGAGGGTTGCAGTGGCGCAATGGCGGACTTAGCAGCTTCCCGAAGTGGGCGGGGAAGGAAAATGGGATGAAGGACCTTTGATTCAGGTGTGTATCACAGTAATCAGCCCGAAAGTTGATCAACCTCCACCGCGGAGGTTAGAACCTCCTCGAAGCAGATAAAAGAAGGGTGAAATCTTTATTTTCTGTCCAATTTATAATATTGCAAAAATGAAAGCTCACAACTAATTTTTAAAGTTGATTACATATTCAAAATAAACATTTGTATGTGAGAAACCAATTGTACTCCAGAGCACAAACTGTGCGCCCCAATTTACCAAGTAACTTATTATCTTCAGGTCAGACTCTGACCTGAAGTCAGAGTCTGACCTGCAGAATGCCTCGGAGTTGGCCTAAAGCTTAAACAACCTACAATACGAGTGTCTTTTTACGTGTTGTCTATTTTATTGTTTTTCCTATTGTGCTGTTCTTCTTGTACGTCTTGTCATTTTGTTTCACAAATAGATATTTATAATGAATCATATTTTGATAAAGAAATAACTCGGAAGAATTTTTATTCATATTTGAAAGTTTTTAACCGAACAGGACATTCATTATTACTAAATGCTGACTATTTCATCCGAGGTATCTTAAGTGTGCAATACGCGGCAATCCGTAATATCCGCGTATGCACGCTTTGCAGAGGTTTTGTGTCCTGTAATCACTCTCTTAAATTACACGGCACGGCCGACCTGTCGGAAAATTACGTGGCTGTGAGGAGAATATTTCCCTCAAGAAAG
Source organism: Hetaerina titia (assembly GCA_037158775.1). NCBI lineage: Eukaryota > Metazoa > Arthropoda > Insecta > Odonata > Calopterygidae > Hetaerina > Hetaerina titia. The sequence continues at coordinate 65,749,780 of CM073776.1, read as the reverse complement.
CGGAAAAGAATGTCATAATATTTTTCCCAAGACTAAGAGGGTTGTACTGTCTGCGGAAGATTGTGTTTCAATTGTTTGGAGTTTTCAAAAGCTTGCTTACGTCTAAGATCCTCTTTCTCAAGATTTCAGGGTACAGATGGGGGAAGCGAAGTGTGGATGGGATTGGGAGTACACCAGACTGTACCCCTCAAAAGCTCTCCCTGTCTCCTGGTAGCAGGAAGGGGTGAAAGGCAAACCCACGTTTTCCGTTGTTTATGGTTTATTTTATTTTCTGAGAGGTTGCAGGTTGTTATAGGAGGAAGACTTGGGCAAGGGAATTGGTTTGGGTCCTTCACCCTCCTACGGCCTCCGTGAAGGCCTGGTTCGAAAGCCTCATAGAACAGGAAAGGAGAATTGAAAATTGGCACACATTCGTGACACACAGTCAACACAGTTGTGGTGTCATTAGATCGTTTGCAGTGAAAAGGAGCTAGATTTAGAAAACGATGCCATTATTAGGACCGTACCGTTGATTCGTTTCCACGAAGATAACATTTACTAAGACGTAAGTAAGAAGTAGGGAAGGATTTCTGTACAAGTATCGTAAGGCTCTCTTTTTCCAAGGGAGCCTACTCAAAGGAAGCCTTCCTCCTTTGTTAAAGGGAGCCTTCGTCCGCTGTTTACCGTTGAACTCCGCTGTGATAGTCGAGTTAAGGCTACAGTAAAACGTTCACGAAGTAAATTTCTTAGTTTAAAGCCCACACAGTTCAAAAACAGTGATAAAATCGTGGAAAAGCAGGTGATAACAATAGAGAAGGATCTCCAGATCAAACTTACTGTAGAGACTGTTACGTTAACTCGCTGAAAAATAAAAAACAGGCTTTAATTTAAGATGGCTTTTTCCACTCTCGGTACGATGTAACCACTATCACTGCAAACGAAGGCGAAGGCAAACTTAGATACGCGACAGGCCTCAATATCTTGTATTAACCACAAGAACAACTCTTTCTTTGAAAATCTTAAGTTATAATCCTTTGGTAGCTGAGTTTACAAAACGGTAGCTGAGTTTACAAAAATAAGATTTAAGGGATTTATTCTGAAAACGAACAGGTTTAAGATGCCATTTTTCTCACGAAAGATAAGTGATTAAAAATTTACCTAGGAAAAATTTGGCATACTTACTAGGTAGCTTAATTTCCATCAATTTTCCTTTTGTGCACATATATTTCTACCGTTACCAGCAGCTCGACTTGCATTCAAATAGTTATACTTCAAACATAGTGAGTGCATTTAAAACTAACACATATTGCTTGTAATAAAATTAATCCAATGGGGATCAAAATGGTGTAGTAGCTAATGTATTGACTTAACGTCCCGAGGAACCGGGTTCAAATCCCTGTGGCTGAATTTTTTAGTGATATCATAATTCCTATTCGGGTGTTATGTTGAGAGCATTTCAAGTGGATTGCGCCGTCCACAGGATGGAACGTTAAATTGTGAACCACTTGTAGCTTTTTGTTCAGAATAGGCTAACGCTTGTACCAGCTTTCTCTCTTTCCTTTCTACATTTTACCCCCACCAATCCTGCACAGCGCAAAGGACCTTAGTCGTCAGTCATCTTTTCTAATAACTACTATTAAATTATTTCCAATTCTCAAATTGCATACTCCTAAACTAATCCCCAAAGACATAGCTATATTTAATTTTGATATTATACGCCTCTTTTTGAATCAACCTATGCGCGTTATATCCTATCGTTGGTTTGCAGGGAAAGATGCAGATTCAATCGATCTGAATCCTTTCAATCGACCAACAAGTTCGCTCACGAATTACAAAATCATATTACAGGAGTACGACACCTCGTCACTACCAAATACTATGATAGAGAAATAACTCGTGGAACAAACTCAAAATATTGGTCAACGGAGGAGTCCATTAAATGTCCATGCCTCGCCCGTCCTTTCCCCCACTGGGAAATATTATAATTCTTCTGTCTTAGTCAAAATTCTCGTCCGAGGAAAGTGTTCAGGTCATCCATAGTTGTTTTGATACCAAGAGAGCAGTATTGAATTCCAGCTCCGATAATAATAGATGGTACGCATGAAAAATGCCGTTCCTACAAAACGCCATCTTGTTTATCTGGAACGCCATGACATTTGCTATTGTTTCCATCGATATAGCCAGGAGAAACATTAATTAAATCAATGGACTAAGTTAATGGATAAAAAGCTCTAATGTCATTAAGGAAACGAAGAAATCGCATTATTACTCTAAGCGAAGTCGAAAATAAAATAAACATGTGTTGCAATAAATAGAATTGAAGATAAGCTGGTCCCTTATCGTTTTTGGAAAAATGACATCTTGAATATATTTGTTTTACACTTGATATCCCTAATCTTATTTTCATGATCCCCCTTCACGGGATAATCACAGAAAAGAGAAGAAAATAAATGATTATATGTCATTTGCCAATAGTTTATTGATGCAAATAATCAGATAAAATGGCGTACGCGGATTGATATTACAAAGATAAGAATGGCATGATTTTATCCCCAATTCAGAATAAATCTTAGATACAGAGAAAATGCTTCTGGTACATTTTAATGTGAAAAATAAAGTGCGTAAGGACCCAAAAAATAAACGAACCTCAAACTCTATCATTATTCCATTGAAATTTTTATGATAGAAAATTTTATTACTCCACTTATATCTTTCTCCATAAAAGCAGATTATCACCAACATTGTCAGTTTTTAGATGTTTTAAGAAACAAAAAAAAGTATCAATTCTTTCCTCCTAATCCGACAAATTATACTATAAACGAGTGCCTAAAAGTATTTTGACTTCGGTAAATTAATTACCAATGATGTTCGCAAAAATCTCACAAAAATCGTTTCGGTAAGATGAAATGTTAGAAAAAATAGGAAATAAACACCTTCAGTCGGTAAAATTAAAGGATAGGCTAAATCTACTTTTATTTAATAGTTTTTGGTAGGTTTGGAATGGGTGCTTATCACCCCTATATTTTGTAGCCTCTCCCATGACACGACCACACTACAATAAATAAAAAAATAAAATAAATAAATAAATACTTCTGCAAGTACGTATACTTTCATCCTCCTTTAACTCCATCCAGCAGGCATATTGTTTTCCTTCAACTCCTTCGCCTGCCTAACGTTCTCACCTCTAACACAGTCGTCAACATCCCATTGCCAATCAAAATTATTTTATGAATCCCAACAATCGGCTTCAATTCAAGAACCAAACTTCCGCGCCGTACAAAATCACACTCAATATGAAAGTTTTCGCAAATCTTTTCTTAATAATCTATTAATTCTATGAAGTGCTGTTGAATGTACTTCTGAAAGATATTCGAGTTAATACGGTAGATCGTATCACGAACGTGAAATAAGGGAGATAGTGAAACGGATACTGTAGGTTGTATATTTGAGATACCATTTTTTTCGCGCACTATTAGAGATCAAATTGGATATTAAATTAAGAACACAATACATATATTCACCACCATCCATTCAGGTGAATATATACATTATGTTCTTAATTAAATGAACATGAACTTCCACACAGTTGAGCCTGGAACAATAGAAAGCATCAAATTTGATATTACAGCAGGCGCGGAAGGGAAAATTAGGCTCGATAATATATTCTCCATGTTATTTCCTGCATGTTATTTTTTAAATAGAACCATATTTTTAACAGGTCTACCATATAATTTGAATATGCGTATCCTATCATTGAATTTCGTTGCATGTAAATACCTTCGTTCGCCTGATTAACATTGTCCCAGTACATATTCAAAATAATATCTGAGTAGAAGCGTCATGATTTAGATTTTGTATGCATGGCTAATGACCTAACACCCCCTACCACACGCCCTTGTGGCGGCTTGCGGGGTATTACGTAGATGTAGAAGGTTATTATTCAACGTTAATTTGCTAAAACTACATTATAATAACTTTAAATCAATAATAATTTCCATGTAAAACAATCTCTCAATTTCTTTTTCCTTTAGTATTTATTCTACGCACAAGATTAAATGGGCATTTGGATCATAAGATGAAAACAATGATTCCACGGGAACTCTCTCCTTTATCGTGCTTAGATGCTGAGGTGAATAATTTATTCCAGTAAAATAAAATGGCTGGAAGTTAATAGAAAATCTAACCCATGTTTTAAGACGGCTAATGCTACAAAAGGGAACGCGTCTACCAGACGTGACGAGGGAAAATACTGTTCAAGAGAAAATATTTCATCATGAATAGGGCAAAATATTCGTGGTGAATGGTCCGCTCTTTCCCATTTATCTCAGTTTTAAAGCAAATGAGTGACCTTAGCTCTGGGGAATGACCAGCGAAGCGATTTAGGCAAGCCATTCAAGAGTGGCCATTTATACTCGTGAATCACAGCGCGTGATTCTGGAAGAATGATACTGTTATTTAAGACTGTTTTTGACTCCCTGGTGACATCACCTAATATTAATGAGAACAGAGTGAATTTGAGATGAATGATATCCGTTTAATATAGTATTTCGAATTTACGATTTTATTTTTTGCGAATGCAATAAAATATTAGTATGTTGTTGCTTCAAAGTCAAATGAATAATTAAAACGCTTAATGAACTCATACTTGATTTAGAAATATAAATTACGCCTCGAAAAACGTGATCATCATCTATTTTCTAAGATTTTTAATCTGCGGAATTATAAAATACTATTTGAACACTCTAAATAGTTGTATTACCACTAAGGTTACTCATTTTAAGATTCTTGTTATCAGCTTTTTCCTGAGTTTATTTATCGAGTATCATACCGATATTTGTTCCCAATTGTTCTCCCGAGTGCTTTGGTATCTGATGAGGTATATTTACGAGTATGTGTGGCATCCCTGATCCGTCTCCCTTACGAATATCATCCAAGTCTATATAAGTTTCGGCTTTTGCCAGGACCTTCGGTAAACACAAACTGATCTCACGACTAAAAGAAACGTCGGCGCAGTCGGAAATTCCCAATTCGCCTATCATATTCCCGACACCCATTCCATATTCCCGATTCCCACATCATATTCTCGACTCCCACATCATATTTCCGATTTGCATATCACATTCCGACCTCTCCGAATAAAACTGCACATTTCTTTCCGATTCTTCCGGATTTCCCGATATTTTTCGGCTGAGTGGCCACCCTGAATGAGTATGCCTTCTCATCAAGTGTAGAAAATCTACATAGAAGAAGGCGTAACTCGTTTCTTAACGTGAATATATTCCATGCAAAATTTATTTCTTAAAATTTTCCAAAAGACCTTTCGGGGAACGTCTCTTAAAACAGTGTTAAGAGAATACCACGACTATGGCTTAACACCATTATGTGATCACCGTAAGATGATGACCCAAGATATTCTCCTCGAAAAATCTCCGACCCATGAGTTTTTATTTTTTAATCCGTTACCAGTCCGTTAAAGAAATAAATCGCCGGGGAAAGTCACCAGCTTTGAGCTCGAAGGGGAACATGCGAGCTAAGATTTAGAATGCCCATATAATATACATTCGTTGCAAAAGGGCGTTACCGATGCGTTAAGCGCTCAACAACTATATATCACTCGAGGGGGACTTTGGGGAGAGAGAGAGAAGACAAGACGAATCTCGGTGGCATTGTACTGTGTGTAGCGTTGGGTGGGTGGAGGGGGTGTTTGTGAAAAGACTCCAGGGTGAAGGTTTTGAAAGGGGTCGAGGCGGTAGAAAAAAAAAATAAAGTGGCATGTTGGTCGCCTTTCAAGAAGGCGACCCGTCTCTTCACGGGAGATATCCGTCTCCCAGGGAGCCAGTCCGGTGGGAGGGGGTTGAGTTTAATGACCAATGTCCCGCTCAAAAGATTTTTCTCTTCACTCTACATTTCTTTTTCTCTTCCTGCTCGCCCCTGAACCCTCGTTTGCTTCTCAAAAATCGTGCATATCGTATTAAAGCTAAAATTCGGGATTATTACAGTCCCTTTATTGGGTAACAGTGTGTTCGTGCGTCATATAACGCAATTATGTATACAAAATGTAACATTTCCATTTTGGCACTATACTGGTAACATTCGGTTCTATACCAATTATATGAAAGTCAATATCAATATCTGCATTTAAATCTGAAGATTGGCCCACATTCCGGCGCAAGTGTACAAATAGATACAAATAATAGTAATGGAAAATATTTGTGCTTTCCTCGGGCAATCAGGAATTATAATAAAAGTAATAATAGTAATTGAATGTTGTTACAAGCGTGAACCATATTAAACTTTGCATAGACATCTAGTCCATTCGTCGGTGCACGTGCTTTCGTATATTAGTTGCTTGTAAGTGCACGTGGGTGATCTGATTAGTTTCCGACTCAAGAAAATTTCAGAAAAAATGTCTTGCAACTTTGTTAAGTCCGAAACTTTTCAGATCACCCTTGTATTTGCATGTGTGTAAGTTAAAATAACTTTTGAGTGAATGTATGCCTCTATTTAGGTGTGCAATAGCATGTTTTTGTTTTGTTTTTGTCAAGAGTTTTCACCATTTTAAAAGATTTTAATTCTTGCCCGCTCTCTTCGAGAATCAGGTCGTTCCCAACTCAATATCATCCAACATACACCCATGGCGCTTACTCGCTTCTCGCAGCAATGTCTAACAAACCTAACAGATTTTCTTCGAGACTCATCTAATACTTTAATGATTTCAATTAACATTTTCTCCAATGTATCCCAGTTCATATCAATTTGACGACAGAAAAATGCCTCCTTCGCCACTTGGAAGAATTAACTCTCCGGAAGGCGTTCAATGCCAATATTTATTGTCTTCAGGAAATGGATTATTAGCGATACGATAGCGATCGTTTCATCGACAATTTCCTGAGGTTACGTAGATGCATCTCTTTGAAGGCGAGCTTCGGGTGAAAAGCAAAAAACGATCGAAAAGACATAATGACTGCCAAAACGGTGTGCATGCATGAATGAATTGACGGATGATGAAGTCTCGCTGTAGTGATCTGGAGAGTGAAAGACCGCCGCCAAGGCCAACAGCAATACACGCACGCACACATACACCATTGACGCATGCAGGAGGAGGCAAATTCTTCGGCGTTTTGTTACAAAAAAAGTGGCTACTTACAGCAGCACCGCGAGAGGATTCATTCGTTTGGCATCGTCATTAACCTAAAGCTACGTTCTAATGCGTGTAATTTTTCCTTGCCTTTCCTCAGCAACGGTACGTCACAAAAGGGAACCTTTTTCTCATGAATGCTTGAGAGAAAGTGAAGATTAAGCAGAAGACGAAGGTGACCCGTGCTTTCAGTTTCTTTAAAGCGAAATGTAATAAATGATGGTCATTGAGCATCAGTTTTCCCTCGTTCCGCAGGGAAATTCCTGCGGCGTCAAAGGCTTGCGTTTTGCGACCTACATCCTGATTTGCTCTAAATTTACATCATGTAAATGAATACTCCGCGATCCGCCAAAAAAGATGTGTGGCAGAGGGTGGTGCAAGCATCAGGCGGGAAGAGTAAGGGATAACGGAGGATATGGAAGAAGAAGGAAAAAGGGAACTAATATTCCTTAAAAAAACATCAAGCAACGTGCAAATTTATATACATGCTGGAAGAAGAATTTATTTAAAATAAGTGTTAATTTCACCTAATAAATTAGTTATTTGTTCTTGGAAAAAACCCGGAGACTCCACAAACTACGGCGATTCAGAACCGGACGCATAGCAATGTAGTTTTGACGATAGCGTTTTCATGCGTTCTTATGTATTTTATATCCATGGGAGAAAACATTTATTTAGGAATTGTAAAATATACGGAGAAAATCCGTCAAATGTGTTGGAAATTGCTAAGAGAAGAGAGTGAGCGTGACGGGTAATGTTTGAGAAATTAGTTTTGGGAGCCTCTTGATTCATAAAGAGAGCAAGGAAAGCGTAAAGACATATAAAATCACGGGGCACATTGAGTTATCTTGGGACACCAAGGGAATTGTTATGGCCTGAAATTATAATGGTAGATCCAATCATCGAGATAAAAACAAGGTAGATAGACGCCATGACCAACAGACTCAAATACTCGTATTCTTTTGCACGGTTCGCTATCATGACAAAATTGAATGCACGCATCCGGATATATTTACTATGATCTAATATATATTCAAATTAATGCAACTATTCAAATAATAAAAAATACTCTTTTTTAAACAGAAATCTTGGTGAGTGGAACCAGCTACCTGAAGGTTCGTTTGTGCCCTTTATATCCAATTTTAGGAGTTTTAAGAATAACTGCAATGCAGCCAATGGGTGATAAACTTCATCGATCAGTGATTATTATACTATTGTACTTATTGAAATATTGTTTGCATGTGATGTGGGCGGCGTGAGAAGTTGTATTGCAAGAGTGAATGATGTGTTAATGGTGCGTGATTTTGAACGGTATATGAAATTGAAGAGTGCGTGATTATGGACGGAGTGCGGCGATGGTCGGAGCGTTGCAGGTATGGTGTAAACTTAACCCTTGTGTGATGGTAAAGGAGCGGTTGGTAATCTAAAAGTGTCATTGTTTTTTTAGAGCATTTTGTCTCATATCCGCTCTTATTGTGTGTGTATGCATGTATGTGCATTGTAAGCGTGACCAGATTTTACCGTTGCCACCAGGACAAATGCCTAATTGCAACGAGATTTATAATAATTTTATCCATGCATAAACTAATAGAGCTGTAGATATTCAACCACCACCCGTATGGTGCACATGCACACAAATATTTACATTGCGTTTTATCCATATGCGGCTCCGACATATCCAGTTTTCAGTCTTACGATAGAAGGAAATAAAACAGTACGATGACCCATGGCCTTGCTGTGTGTCTTGGAGTTCTAAACTAATAACACGACAGCCCCGCAGCCATTTTTGAAAGTTGAAAAATGAGCAACTCCTTTGGCACAGCACCTTAAAATGGTGACCTATGGCCGAATTGGCTGCCAAGCCAAAGGAGATTCGGACGAATGGGCGAATAGCCTAGCTTGAATTGTCTGAGCAGGTCGAGCCGCCGCGGTTGTGGCAGCGAGTGAAAGACGACACTCACCGCCATCCTCTATTTACTCATTTCGTGAGAAAAAAAAATACTCAACGCTTGGGTCACTCTTTCCTCTTCTTCCTTATGGGGTTTCCGGAGTCATGGAAACGAGGAATGTCGGTGATGCATGCCGCCGTTCGCAACGCAATGCAGAATCGGATGTATTAACACGTGACTTGAAAGGTAACATTCTTTATTTTCTTTTAAATATTTAAGGCTACAATCACGCGCGTAGCCATTGGAGAGGTAGCAGGGGCCGTTGACCCCTAGGCCCTTATATTCCCTTTCAAACTGTATTACTGAATCATTAGAATATTTTTTAAATGTTTAAATTAAACGGGATATTTGTTTCATCTCCTTATACCATTTAAATTTGTCCAAGTGGATAGAGAAAATCTCAATTTTAAAATACGTATTTAAATAACACTAGCAGTGTGGTTTTCTATGGCTCTTAAACTTGTGTGCGAGGAAATAGGACAAGCACTTAGCGTTCAGGCTTTTGAGATGTGGGTGATAAGATGGATGGAAAAAATTAAACGGTCAAAAGTAATCATACTAAGAGGTTCTAGGCATGGTTGGGAAAGAATGAGGTAAGTTCTCTTAATGCTTTCCTCTTTCTTGGCTTCTCTTCTTTTGTCTTAATCGTCCATGTTTCACAATCGTACGAAACCATACTCCACCCAAAGCACTTAAAAGGCCTCTTCTTCAATTCGTTTCGAATTCTTTTTCGGCTGATGAATTCTTTTGCATTAGACGCTTCCTTTCCATTAAAATTTTGCCTATAATGTTTTCCAAAGCACAGCTCCCATTCCATATTGCCAACACATCTAAATAAGGTAAATATCTCGTATTGAGAAAAGTTATCTTCCCTTCCAACGATAAATAGCACCTTCTAACTTGCCAACTGCCACAACTTCTGAAAAATGTCACTCATATTGATCGTTACCTTAATTATTTGTATGCACTTTTGCCACCATAGACTGCATTTTTCCACTGATTCAGTGAATAAGTGACTCTTGTTCATTTGTACACATAATTGTTTACTGCTTTTGTTATCTGTTCATATTTTACATATGATCACCAACTACATTATTTTTTTCTTTATTACTTTTATAACCATATTATACACGTTCCTTAGGAAAATGAACTCGCATTGACGGAGAAATTGTCTTAACCTCGAGCCATATAAAATGTTACTTAACCAGCTACATTGTTGCTGTAAAAGTACTCTACTAGTTGTCAACACGGGTAGTGGACCAGTTGTCGGCATCATATAATCGGATTATGTCTGTTTCATCGCTCTAAAAAAATTTTGTACCAAACAATGAGTGTATTTATCTTAAGGGGAAGAAAGAGTTAATGACATTATAATGAGTTTCACAATGAGTTGGACGGATGAATCACTAACTTCCACGTCATTTAGTGGCAATTGAACGTTGCCTCAACAGATTTCAAGGATTTATTAAATGGCACTTGCTGAAACAAATAAAGTTAGCTCAAAATCAGTGGAAGTCACTTCGAGTGTTCGCCAGGAAAGTGTTATCGGATCTCTTTTATTCCAACTTTACGATAACGACATAGACTCCATAGTCACCAATAAAAAACATATATTTTCCAAAGATGGATTGGTTTACAGATATATCCGGAAAAAATTGATAATACACCAGATTTATTACCTGACCTTAATGCTATACAACGCTCGTGGGACACTTGGAAATCAGAATTAAACTTAAAAAATTGCGTCGTCATAAATTTTTGGAAAAAGAGCAATTTCCACCCGAACGCCTACTGCATTGGGAGTCCCGCAATGGAATGTGTAGACTCAATTAAATACCTAGGCGTTACCCTCACTCACGATCTTTCCTGGGTGAAACCCAGAGGAATATGTGGTCAAGCTAACAAAAAATTAGGATGTATTGGAAGAGTACTATGTAAATGTGATGAAAAGGTCAAAGAGAAATGTTATCTGTCGTTGGTTAGGCCTCATTTAGAATATGCTGCAAAGTATATGGGATCTTCACGAAGTTGGATTGATTGCTGAATTGGATCGTGTGCAGCGTACAGCCAGATTGGTAAAACGTTGCTGTGATAAACAGAGTAGAGTATCAAAATTATTAGTGGAGTTTGGTTGGGAATCACTTACGAAGCGAAGATTAAATTAAAGATTAAATTTCTTGCGTAAATTGGAAGGATGTCTCTTTAGAAAATCACTAAAAATGTTTTACTAGCCCCATCACACTACGGTTGGCGAGATCATGCCAATAAAATTAGAATGATTGCCCAAGTCAGTACGTCAGTAAATTGCCCTATTAAGGGGTTAGCATAGCATTCCGTGCATACACAAAACGAGATAAAGAAGGAAAACAGCTGATGTCACATTTCATCGGCATTTCATTGAACATGTCACTGACTGCTACTACTCCACACAGCAAACAACATTACGTGACCATCAGTCCCTCGAACGCTTCTAAAAATGGAACTCTCGTATGTCAAAATAATATATAATGCCGATTTTTTCAGAATAGCCGAGAAATTTTCTGGGCAATCGAGATCCTATCCCTATTTATATGGCCATGCATAATGTCGAATGAAATTATAGACCTACCACGGAAATTGTGGCTGACATATTAGGCATCCGATATAGCCGATATTATACGCTATCACTCCATATGCTCATTAATGATCACCACTTCAAATTTTCTCCTTTAACCTACGGTCGATACTTGGAAAAGGAGCGCAGCAAGATTATATACTTAGCATCACACGTTCCCGTAGAGACCTTCAGTGAGATAAATGTAAAATGTGCATGCAGAATTTACATGCGGAATGTATATGTAGAATGTATAAATTTAAAAACATTTTTCATGCATAATGTGCGTTATATATGCAGTATCTTATCGAGGAAACCACATAAGGTAAGTTTTAATTTTAACATTTTCTGATGTTGAGTAATAGTAATTTTATGACCTTATTTTATGCATGTAAACATTTTAATCAACCTTAATTTGAAATAAATAGCTAGAATTTTGAGACAACAACGCACCTTCGCAGCAAATAATTTTTTGCTTGGGGACAAATGAATATTAAAAAGTAGATTCCTAAATGTAAAAGCAATATTCATTTTGAATTGCATTGAAGCCAAAAATATTCCCCAGTAAGAAAGAGGGCACATGACCCCAAGATCCCGTCCCTCATTGGATCCATCCCTGTGTAGATGTCGACAGAAAGAGGGGATGGACAGCCATCTCCGCGAGAGGCATTAGGGTGGTCGGCTCTTTTTCCATATCGCGGAATGATCACAAAAGTTCGATGGTCCAAAGTCCAAAGTCCTAGGGCCAAAGTCCAATATCACCAAAAGGACGATGACGGATCGCATGCAGTCGACGCGATCACGGGGACACGCAAAAATAAAACCTTCTAGCCAAGTCCAGCGTCTATGAACAACGAAGGACATGAAAGCGGTAGGACGGAGGCGTGGTGGGTCGCGCCTAATATGCTTACCAAGGTCCAATGGCGCCAAAAATCTATATTTACCTCTTCTCTTCGAGGTGCGTTAAACTTTCCACCACTGTTTTTTTGCGCTAGTCTCAGAAAACTTTCGGTTAGAAAATTTAGAAGTGGGATAAAGGGGAGGAGAATATGAGAAGGAGTGAATACCCGAGGGTTCATCCGAGAAATTTAATTTTAGAATTTGTGAATGAAAGAAAAAGCGGGGCCGGGAGGGGAGACGGAGGAGAAGGGGGTTGAAGAATGAGATAAAATGAGGTATCTTGTGCCTGTCCCGAGGGTTATTTTGAGGGATTACGCTTCCAGGGTATATGGTGGAAAGTTAGGCGGGGGAGAAGGGTTAAAAAGTAAGGAGGCGAACGAACGATTGAGTCTTAGAGATGCGGGAGCCGAGTGAACTTTCCGCGTAAAAAAAAAGTTTTTCATAACTTTTTCCTCCCATTACGAATTAGGTTCCATCCATAAATGACGTGAAGCACTTTAAGGTGGATGAAAATGGGGGTTGTTTGGCTATCCCAATAGCTGCCGTGGAGGTGACCAGGTTTAATAGATCACCGTCCTTATCCCATCCCATTTTCTGTCCAAACATTGCAAATATTTCTTCGCGGCAGACTTAGAAAGTTAGCTCCGGGTTGAAGTACGAGTAAAGGATTAAAATGTTTTATTCTCCCTCCCACTCTCCTCACGTTTATCTCTTTCAGGATTTTCTCCATCTTTTTCTGTGTTGGTTTGAATAAAACTACACGCTGAACTGCGATCAATTGAACTGGGTAAAATATAAATGGTTATCCGCCACTATGGCTCAATCAATAGAATTCGCTTTTAGCCTGGGCGATATATGGTGATACCCCTGTTCATCAATCATTCTCTCGTGTTTTGAATGTTTTCTGGATTGAAGAATAGGATCATGTAGGTGAACCTGTGTCTGTCAATTCTTTTCTGGTGTATGATTGAGCGTTCCAATTAATTTTGACTTTCTTATCCGTAATTGGATATTGGGAAGTTTTAAAATTACTTTTGTTTTATTTTATTTTTTGAGTTTACTCGATGATATTCAAAATGTAACGAGCGCATTCCATTAATAATTAAGTACTCTTCCAAATAATTCTGTACACGAGTCTATCGAATGCCTAATATATACTTAGGGCATTTTTTGTAGAAAAATGCTTGTTATTGCCTAGTAAATGTTTTTTTATTGGGTAGAACCGCTTAAAAAAATTGCATATTGTTTCCCCTCCTGTTTCACTGGTGTCTGCACGTCAAAAGTGATTTTCGTCTTCCCATCCGCTTTCCATTACGTATATATTGACGTTAATTTTTGGAAAGTCTCAATTTAGAAATAGATTTTTTCAGAAATGGAATAGGCTAAAAAATCTTCTCGATTGAAGCCATTTCGGTGCTTCACTATTCCTATTAGCTATTCATTACACAATATTTCGCAAGCCACCGGAATGACTAGTGGCGGGGAATGTCAGGTCACCAGCCATACGAGCATATGGAAGTACCATCACATTCATGCATATTTTAAAATATATTATCAAGTATAAAAAAACAATCGTGCACATTCATACCTGTATGCATCATGCAATAGTTGGTGTGTTTGGTCAAATCATCAAAGTATGGTCTTGGTCAGTTCATATATTCGGAATTCTGAATGTACTAATTATTAATCTTGGAGAATGTAATTGTTCATGTGCAAAAATTGTGGCTTTATCTTCTGAAGTTTTTTAATCCGACCAAAAAAAAAGATTGTTCTGCAAGTATTTTGTAGTTATATTTTAATCATCTGCATATTCCATGCACAAAAATAAATTCTACGTCAAAGCGAAATTATTAAATCCACAGAACACACTAAGGATTTCTATTTCTCTGTCATAGTTCCTCTTTGTTAATTTTTTGGTGGGTTATTGTCATTTCATTTCAGTTTTAATTATCTTTCTCACGCACACAATTAGGCTCGAATGTATGCTTGACCTTTAAGAGCTACGGTGATTTTAAAAAAGTACTCATTCCGGGAAATATTTTTATATTTTAATTTAGGGCAAATTGTCTGTCTATCCGTGTAATTCCCTTTTATTAATTTCATGAATTAGCATCTGGAGTGCTATTTAAAGTAATGAAACAGGTTTACTTCCTGATTATAGGTAAGGTTTCCAAACGAATCATCAAGTAAATATATTTTCTTCTAGGAAAAGGAACTGGACCCCCTAATCTGATGTGTGAATCTCACACGCCATCGGCCTTAGTATTAAATGAACCATCACCTATCAAACCGACCATCGGGTTGATTACTGTGTTTATGGCTTTTATTGTTGTCTTTTCTTTGCGATAAATGAACTGTATGAGAAATGATATCTCTTTATAGAATATGTTATTCGTTATAATATGCCCTTCCTCCAGCGGTGAGAAATTGTGAATCAATTAGGAAATCGAAAACATTTTTCGGCAACTTATCACAAAAATTGTTTTTCGAAATCAGTTAGAGGAGGTACGTTTTTAATACTAGACGAAGTCTTGGTCCATCCCTGGCTGCACCGATACTGAAATTATTTCCCCTTGATTAACCCTGTCCCACTTCCCTCTCTCCCCGTAATCCCTCTCCCATAAATTCAATTACTCATGCTACATCATAATCACGGGATCGACCGAAGGTTCAGCGCAGTTTTTTGCAAATTCAGGGAAATCAAATTCCACCTTGTTCCAACGGATTAGCGTTTTTTTTGTGAAGGTGGCGACATGCCTGTGGTTCTTCGCGTCATGCAACGGTGAGTGCTAGTCCTGCACAAAAAAATGTAAGCCGCACCGAGCTGACCTTGCGCGAACGATAGTGCGTGCGTGAATAAATGCATCATCAAGAACGCCCACACCTGCGAGTGTTTTATCGTTAAGGGGCGGAGAGAAAGAATTTTTTTTAAACACCCGCAGAGAAACAGCACCAGAGAGTAAGGTTGCGCTACTGGATGAGGTTTTTTACGCGGCACTGGTTTAAGCACTCAAACTACAACATAATAATGAAATTAGGGGTTGAATCTTGGACTGGGAGAATCGATAATGACTCTCACCAACCTCTTATTTCTCGTGGACAAAGTAAGCCCACAGTTGCGCTATTCGTAAACTGTCAACTAAAATATTCAATGATTAAGGTCAACTTTGTGATATTTCATGCTTAATGATTGAATGAAGACGCCGTGGATTTAAAATAAATGTTTGCTGCTATAAGAAAGGTTTCGTGGTTAAACCGTTTATACGTAAATTATCGGGAAATCCGCCAAGTTCTCATTAAACCTTCGATTCATCTTTAGCTAAATCCCCTGGGCCATGCTTTTTATTTGACCCATATTTGACCCATTCTTAATTTTTTTCAATATTAAGACCGAGAACTTCGGAAGGATAAGTTGTATGGAAATACATCAGTTTTATATGTAGCGTGTCAAACGAGACAAAGGTTATGAGGTTTTCAAGAAAGAGAAAAGATACATTAAGCGTTAAAGTAACCGGACAAAAACCCAAACAGGTAGGACATTTTACCAATCTTGGAAGTGATTTGGACAACAATGCCCAAAGTAGTTGGGAAATAAGAAGAAGAATAGTGGTAGGTAAAGAAACTTTCATAAGGAGGTGGGAATTGATGATAGGGACGTTGAGTTAGTATGTTAAAAAACGACCATAGAAAACATGGTATAAATCTTAGTTTTAACGGCTCAGAAACTTGGTCTTGGAACAAGATGATAGGCACAGACTGGAAATTTTGTAGATGCAGGTGTACAGTGGGGAGGATAAGTTGATTTGGGGAGAAGGGAAAATAAATGAGGAAGTGATAGGCATGGTGGGGGAGCATAGAGTTTTCCCAGAGGAATTGCAAGGAAGACAAGAAAGTGGACCCATAGCATTTTTAATTATGAAGGAATGTTGAAGACTGTGATAGAGTACAGGACGTTAGGCATGGTAGCGGGAGACAAAGATAGGTATGTTGGACGGAATGAAGGGGGGAAGGAACTATGTGGAACTGAAGACGAGTTTATTATAGTGTTGGTGGGTTTAGAGTATAGGAGGATTTAGGGTTATTTCTATTTTAATGTGGGCACTCGAGAGAATCTTAAGGAAATTCTGGATATATAGGAATGAACGAATGTCCGTCTTTAACATCAATCTCCTCTTTCATATAAAAGTCATTAGGTGCAAAAAATTACTTCTTCTCTCAACATTAAGCGTTCGAAAAGTCTCTTATCAGAGGACCATGGAATCTAAAATAACAAACTGCGGTACACATATGCATATTTAAAGGAATTTATATCATAGTAGACACATATTTATTTTATTTCATCTCTTTGCTTTCATTTCCATCTCTTATTTGAATCAAAAACCAGTAGGTGCGCATGGTACGTAATCATGACCAAATTCACACCAAGCGCTCGAATATTTGAGCTTTGAAATCAAAAGTTCTCGATGTACGAGTCAAACAAATCCCTAAATTGCATGCTGTACAAGTATCTATTATATTATCAAGTATTTCACAACTATCCTGTGTATAGGAATTTTTGGGTAAATTGGTACGAGTTATTGTGTATATGGGCGAAAATATATTCAAATGCATGCATATACTCATATTTCTGATCGTGTGACTGGTGCAATAACACACCCCATCACATTCCCTATCGCGGGCTTGTGGAGATAGATAGATAGCGACTATGTGTAGATTAATAGGTAACAGAATCTTTCAGCCTCTTCACTATAAACGCAGAGATCTTAAGGCATCTATTAGAGGGCAATGGCATATATCATGGCCAATTTCATTCTATTCATACAGAATGAAATTTAATTACTTATAACCGCACTTATGAAGCATCTAATCCTTATGTCACGTGACAGGGAATTCGAAAGAGCCTCCTTATCGATTTAAACGTAGGAGATTTCAAATGGTTGTAAAAGAGTACCATCCAAACACTCGTCCGCATGCCTATGTACATGCCATATGCCCACATGTACACCTATGTACATCATGAATTAATTGGTGTGTTTTTTTAAATCATAAGTAAATGTGAAGTACTTCACTACGCAAGTGAAGCAAGCTACTAGAAAGTAGGACAACAAAATAAAAGTTAGATGAAAACATTCTATATAACTTAGAATTAAACAAAACAATAATTTTACTACCCTAGCAGATTCGTTCACAGCTATTTTGATCTCGTATCGTTAGCGAGAAAAATGGCATCTTATATCTTTTGATCGTGCACATGATCTTCCTAATCTTATTTTCATGAACCCCCCCCACATAGGTTAAACACTGAAAAGATCTTATTTTACATACCTATTGGTAACTAACAATTAATAAAATCTTAATTGTTGATGTAACATGCCTGGCATTTAATCACTCCCTGCCACATACCGTATCCCTAGTTTGCAGGGTATCATTTAGATGTATATGTGGATGAGCCCCCCGTACGTCGGACGCCGACTTTCCCCAGGAGAGAGAGAGAGGTAGATAGGCGTATGTTCTCCTCCCACGCGGCACATATTTCCCCGGCGATCCACGGCGACGTGCTCCGCCTCCGTGACGACCCCGTTCCTTAAAAACCCCTTCCATCAAAAAAAAAAATAAGCTTGACGGAGTTAGGGGGGCGTGGGTAGGGGAAGGGAGAGGGTGAGTGTTTGGGGACGTGGTCAAGGGAGATAAAGTAGCGGGAGGAGCAGGGAATGCGGGGGGGGGTGTGGAAGCGGGAATACCGGGAGGGTTTTCGAGAGGGGGAGAGGACAAAAAAACACGCGAGCAGACACGAGACGGTTGTTAGGTGCCGAGATGGCTCTGGGCAGTCGGCGGCTGTCGCGGGTACAGGACGTGGGAGGGGGATGTTAAAAGAGTGCGGTCGGTAGGGGTGCGGACGGAGGAGGTTAAGACAGGAGTCCACCACAAGGAGAAGAAATGGAACTTGAGTTACCTGCGGCGACCACAGCACCCGTTGAATTCTTCTGCATCCACACAATAACTCGTAAGGGCGCGGGGCAGAGGGTGTTATGGCATCGGTCTTTTTTATGCAAATATGGACCTTTCATTTACCAAAGTTATTCGACTCATGAACAATAGGTTTTGAACTGATACTAACACTTATTATGTATGTAATAAGTTAGAAGTTAGATAGATACCAGCACTGACAAGTGCAAGCCTTCGTTATTACCTCGCAGTGCACACGATCATGACCCAAT